>JABUIW010000020.1:5485103-5696445 GCA_013363375.1 Menidia beryllina
ACACACACACACACACACACACACACACACACACACACACGCAGATTGATTTACAGGCCAGTCATTCCTGCTGGAATCGGTCTGCGGCCACAGAGCGTCATTACTCGTGGGCGTCAACAGCGTGAGCACCAGGGGGTCGGTTTGTGTTCAGGGACTCTGGGTCGGGGGGGGGGGGGGGGGGGGGGGGTGGGCGGGGGGGGGGGCGGAATGGGGCGGGGGGGGGGGGGGGGGGGGGGGGGGGGAGAGTTGCTCCTTCCGGGGGGCATTCTCACGTCCATTAAACCAGCACCAAGACGTCAAAATTCAGCATGGAGCTGATTTTTTTCGGGCTCCACAGCTCTAGAGTCCACCTGGGCTTGTTGGTAGTGTGTGTGTAACTTCATGTCTCCTTTAAACTTTTAAAAATGATTTTTTTTTTTTTTTTTTTGTTTTTTTTTTTTTTTAGAAAATTACACCCAGATCTTTCAAAAACTTTGAAGTTTCTCTTTAAAAAAAGAAAACAAAAGTGGATTTTAAAATAAGACAAAAAAAAAAAAAGGGGGAAAGGCCTGAATTTTTTTAAAGTAATAGCAATGTTGTAGTTTGTAATCCAGAGGCTTCTTTTTCTTTAAAAAAAACTAAACAAACAAAAAACATGTTTTTCAGTCTTTTCATCTTTTCCCATCCTGAGAGGCAGCGGCTGAGTTCAGTCGGGGGGCAACAGGTCGTGGAGCCGGAACCTCTCCCGAACGTGTGGCCGCACGTCCTCGTTCTGATGATGTCAGCGGGCGGGATGGACCCCAGCAGGAGGAGATAAGAGTTAGTTCTGATAACCAGTTGTGCCTCGATTTAAATAAGATGCGTCCCTGAACCGGTTCAGGGGGTGGGACAGCTTACCATCTCGACCAAGTTTTCCAAGAAGGGCACCAGCTTCAGAAGCTCGTTGTCATTTTTATCCATGAACCAGCTCTCGATGGGAATCCCATTGGACAGCTGTTGGGACACCAACACCGTTGTGAGCATGTTTGCAAGATAGCATGATCTGTGTGCGTTAAACTGAGCTGGATTGTATCGAACAACAGAAACATGTGTAATAACATTAATAAATCACAGCCTCTGTTCCTGATGTTTTTGTGCAGATAGACAGCCTGAAAGTTTGAAGAACCCATTTTGCATTCATGAACTACAGTAATTAGTAAAAAGGTTTCTGTGAGCAATACGCAGAACTCAAAGAAGCAGTCACCCCCTCCTGTATGTTAACGAGCTTCTGAGAATACTGAACCTGAGGCGAGTCGCTCAGATAAACTGTGCATGTGTAGTTTGGCTGTACATGAATAACTAAAAGCTCAGCCGCTTCCTATGGTAAAAAAACAAACAATAGAGGCCTGTGATATGGGGGGATTGAGTGGCGTTTTGCGTAATGCTTTCACCTGATATGCAAAGGCTTGTGGTGAATTGTCGATGATGATGGTCTTTGACAAATCTCTGCCTAAGATGTTGAGGTCCTTGATATAGTTTCCCTGGACACAGACACAGTGCTCCCGAAATAGCCTGTGTCTGCCATTGCAGTGGGGGACGAGGAAAAGGGAGACAAAAAAGAACAATCAGTGACAGGGTCAGCTCCATCGATAATTCAAAGGAACAACCACACTGACACCTGAACAGGAGCACATGTTCACACGGGTGCACCTGGGTCTCATTATTCACTCAGACTTGCACGAGATTTTGCATTTAAAGTGAAAAAACGGGGAACCAAAGGCCCAGCGTACCTCACTAGCTGCTTTTTAGGGTCCAAAATGTTCAGAAGTTTGTCTGCATACACCTTTTTAGAAGCTGTGAAAAGAATGATCTAGAAGAGAAAAATGACCAAGGGGTTAGATTTTCTTTTCATCTTAGACTCAAAGGAGATTAATGGGAAGGAATAGCCAGGTTCCACTTGCCTCATATATCTGAGACATGCGCTCCAAGAACTCTCTGAAGAACGGCCTCAAGCGCACATACACCTGCGGAAAAAAACCAGAGGTAAATTTAAAAAAAAAAGGCCCATCTCTGCAAGTTCACCCGCTTCCACTGAGGATTTAAGCAATGACTTCACTGCCCCCTAGTGGCATCCCGAGGAAAAACATTTGCAAAACAATAACAGGTGGATGGAATTTGGATAAAGCAGGGCTAACCTGGTAAATGACATCTTGAAAGAGGACAGGAAAGGTAAGTGCTGCGTCCTCCAGCTCATTTAAACTGCAGTGAACCAAAGTTTCATCCTGTAAAGCACATTGAAAACACTCAATATATGCACACACGTGTTTCAGCCAAAAGACGATGAACACAAAGCACGAATGAAAACCTGAACCCACCAGATCGAGGACCAGAGAGAATTCAGGCGTGCTGCGCGTCTTCAGAGGCAACGCTGGCTTACGGGTGAGCTGCTCTTCGGTCAGCGGAGGAACATGCTTGATGAAGAAATACCTGCAAAAGCAGCATATCCGCTCAATGAACATAAGCTCAGTGTTAACCACGTTGAGACGAGAAAAAAAATAAATAAAAAGACTTAGCTTCTGAATGTAACTTTTTGACTGTTTATAGGTAAGTGACATCGATGAAAGGACTACTCACGGGTCAAAGACCTCCCAGTCTTCCTCATAGGACGCCTCTGGTGGTACTGCGGGTGGAGGAACATCCACGTACGTCATTTCTGGATTTGAGCCGGGAGCTTCAAAGCAACAAGAACATTTCAAGTTAAAGAAAGAAGAAAAAAAAAAAAACAGCAAACAGGGACAGAAAAGCTTTGTTACCACAGACACTAGTCAGATGATTCCTGGTTCTGTTCTCTGTGGTTACCTGTGAGAGGGGGGAGGTCGGCGTCGGCATCCAGTTCCACCTCCTCCGCCGTGGGCGACGCCTCGAGGATGTGCGGAGGCCGTAGAGGCGGCAGGTGAGACACGCTGGAGTAGAAATTAGTGGTGGCACACAGGTCCTGTGTGGACGTGGCTGTGCTGGTGGGCGTCTCCACCACTTGCTCCATCTGTTTGACTATCTCCTCGGCCTCCAAAGCCTGGTCAGGGGAGTCTGAGCCCGACGAGGCTTTAAAGAAATCAATTCCAAAAATAAGGCATTTAACATGTTTCGACTCGTGATTTGATCACTGAAACAATTCTTTGAGGCAAAGGTCAATTTTATTTAAAAGAAGGAGCAATGTTTCTGCTTTGTGTGTCCAAAGAAAAATAGATGGCCACGTATGGACGGGCAGATGCTCGCAAACACCTTTCCTTACCATTTTTAGCTGGTGAGAAGAAGTTAAAAACCGGGGAGAAGATGGTCCCGAGAAGCGTGGTTCTAGGAGGGCTGGTGGGCACCTCAACAGCAGTCGTCTCCTCCAGACTGCCGTTGGGCTTCTCCTTAATCCTGTCATGATTGGTTGCCTCTGCATAACGTAAACGATTCAAGAGTATAAAAACTAAAGGGTGAAAGTAAGAGGGAACATCTGGTTTCTTCGTCCCGGCTCTACTCACGTCCGTTAACCGAGCCTTTCTTGCCTACTCTGCTCACGGTCCTCCTGGGGGCGTTGGTGTTGGGAGGGGTAGAGGTGATGAGGTTGTTGTCCACGTCACAGTGGAGCCGGGACTTCTTTGCTGGGCTTTCTGGCTGCAACTGAGAACGTTTTGAAAAATAAACAAATAATTTTCCTGCCACACTTTGGGCCTCTCAGTACCTATTGAACATTGTTAAAATGCCGCATTCTACCCGAGTGTTGTTCCTGACCATGTCCACCCCTTTCTGACCACAGGGTACCCATAATCTGATGGCTACAGCCTGCAGGATAACATGCAAAGTGCCCCAAAGCTCATATCACAGGCTAGATGTACCTCGTAAAATGGCTGATGAGTGAATGCATTTAATGTTTAACGCCAATGACTTAAAAAGGGACATATTTTACTTTTAACTGAAGTTTTCTCCAAAAAGACTCCAGGTTATTGGACAGAGCTTTTAGTGTTCATGCAATCAAAGAAAATTGAGAAATTCCCTGTTGCATACAAATGATAAGATTCGATATAAATGGTGCACCCAATTGGTCCATACGATTTCCAACTGATTTGAGCCTGAAAGTTATCATTTCCATTTCTTTTGCACCTTCAATAAATAAATTAAAATAAAATGCTGGTGATCCCAGTAAACATGGGTGCGTAGTTCTTTTTCCAACGTCTTACAAAAGCTCATGATAATCAGCCATTAGGTTTTCATGTAGTGTCTCTCCAATGGGATCAGCACAATAAAAAGGGATGCTACTAGCTTTTCTCCATTTAAAATGGGTAAAAGCGTTTCCTTCCGTTTACGTCACAAAAAGGACAGCGTCATTTCCAGTTTGATCCCGGCTCAAAGCTATGGCAGGCTGGTGCCTGGCGTGGCGTCTGTGGCCCCGTTTGTTAGGGCGAGGTTAGGCTCAATAAAGGCTGACTGGGGAGGACACCGCAGGGCGCTGCGTGAGACCCTTATCATGGTTGGATGGAGTTAAAAACTTGGTACATTAGCTCATTTTGAAGAGTTTCAAATATAACACAGATGAAATGTCAGTGTTATCCAAAAAAGGAAAAAAAAAATCCAAAAGGCAGAATGTTTTTTTTCTTTTCAAACTGTGGGAAGGCTCACACAGAAAAAAACAGGCCACATTCCTGACATTTAGAACTTACACAGCAAAGCTTTACATGAATAATTATGCAAAACCTTTCAAAACCCCGGTCTTCTACAGGAAAGACTTTTAGCCGAGTTTACTTTTCCACTTGTTACAACCTCCTGTCCCGGCAAGCCAACTTTGTGAGCTAAATGCTAAAATTAGACCAGAGCCCGAGTTCTCGGACAAGCTGTAGCATTCCACCAGACATTTCTTAGGAAACATGACACCCTGCGCAGCCTTTAACTCAGAGACCTACAAATTATATTGTTAACACGGCTTAAGGCTTCTGTTTAACACCATTAAAACGCAAGCAAAAAGGAGTCCGAGAACTCCGATGCCAAAGTGACGCTTAAAATTCTCCCAGAGGAGGTGTGACAGATGATGGGCCTCGACGATTGGGTGAATGCGCTGACAGGAGGTAGTTACCTTGACAGCATTTCCTCTGATGAACTTCTTGATGGTGGAGAACAATCCCCTCCCTCCGGTGGCAGGAGGGTCTTCTTCTACTTCGGAGTGCCTCCGCTTGGTTCGGGATGTGCGGCTCGCCAGCGCGGGGTTTGACTGCTGAGACGCCTTACGCATTCTCAGCCTCATTGTTTTAGCAGTCACATGTAAGGCTGTTCAGGAGAGATCAGACAGAGACGACAGACGGAATGAGAGAGAGAAATCACAGACTAACAGCAGAGAACGGCCTCTGCTAAAAATGGAGGAGTCTGCGAGGTGCATCTATGTGCAGAGCAATAATATTGGTTCGGCCAACATCTGGATGCGTTCAGGATCCCATTCCACTTACATCAGAGCATCACAACAGCCACAGCTGGCTTTACTTTCATTTGTACAGTTACAAGAGAGAACGAGAAGACCAAAAAAAAACCTTCCCCAGGTTTGTGACACACACATTCCACAAACACTTCCTCTGAATGACAACATGCTCAAAAAGAATCAAAGTTTCAGTCATTTCAACAAGATAAAAATCACAGAAAACTTAAAAAGCTCCCAAGATCAACCAAGATGACTAAAATAAATACATTCATCCCTTCAAGCTTAGACAATTGTGCACGATTACAAAACTGTCAAGCATGTTGGACCCTGGTGTGTGTGGAGAGAGAGAGTTTCCAACAATTTGGATATGTCTGGACACATTCCTGGTTACATAAGAGCAACAGCGCCCCATTATTACATACTGTACATCTCGCATATCATAAATGTCCTTTAACACATCTGTTCTCTATTACAAAGCAGTGCAGCCACAAACAGATCAAATGTATGTGCAGATGCCCAATCCCCCAGCACAGGCCAAAGAAAAAAGAAAAATACAGGCAGCGCCAAAGTACATGCTTACATTTAAGTTACAGGCAAGCGGGAAAAGTGGGACAAGCATGAAAGCTGCAACTGCACAGAGTATCAAATGACTGGAGCAGATGCGGACAGAGGAATTACATCAGTGTGTGGACTTGTTTGGGAAGGACACAATATGATTAATAGCAACTTAGCCTTTATGTCAAACATGTTCTCTGGCTTATATTTTTACATTCTGCAAAAATCTGAAACGTTCAGAAGTACTTTGGAAAATAAAAAAGAGGTTATAAAAGCTCACAGGCAACAACTGCACTACAACAGGTAAATGGAGGACAGTGAGGGCAAATGATTTCTGGTTAAAAACCACCAGAAAACGTGGTTCTTTGTCTTGTCCTCTTATGGTTTCCTTTCATAATATTACACTGTAAAACTATTACTATTAATAATTTATGTCATTTTGACATTTTAAAAAAAAACACTGATCTTGCTTTGAATTCGCTGATGGGCACCGTTTGAGACGATCTTTCCCCAGCCAGCAGCATTGTTTCTGATTACAAACCACAAAACATTCAAAAACACACACAAAGATTTGCACACACATTTACTGAAACTTATTTTACTTTATTCTAACCACTACGTATGTATGTTGGCACTTTGTGATCTTGTGTTTGTTGTTAAAATTCAGTGCCATCTGAGGGCCAGAGGGTCATCATTCTGCATATAGTTTCTAAGGACTGTCTCTTGCAACAAAATAACTCACCCACTCATTCAGATCTCCCACTTTATGTGCAACTTTACAAACATATGTATAATTCATAAAATGCTGAAAATCTTTTCTGCATAGTCTTTCCTCTAAAACAAAGAGCCACGCTGAAATGCACCGTCTATACCTAATCATCAAAATGTGCAAGTTTTTTGTTAATATATATATATAGTCTCATCAATCAATATGAAAGACATGCTGACACTTTATCGTACAATAATGAGGCTTTATTGTGAAATATACCAATAATGTCAAACAAGATCTGATATTTTTTTGTCTGCACGTCCATTCATTTACATTACGATTTGCATGTTAGGAAACAATTTAAAAACTTTTTTTTTTAATGACAGCTATATTAAATTACATTGTAAGTGAGTAACGACCCGTAGGTGGCATGACAGAAACAGCAAAGCTGACTGACATCTACCTTTCCAGCAGTCAGCCACTGACCAAGGATCAGGCACATTGCTAGGTGGAAGCAAGTGAGCGGGAAATAGGAACATGCATGGAACTGGATGCGCAAGCTAGCAGAAGCTAACTACGAAAAGTCAGCGGAGAAAACGAGCGCTGCCCTTCTGACATCCCACCTTTCCTGCACAAAGTAACCTGAGGTTAAGGTTTGCAAAGCTGCCTTTTAACGGTTCAAAATCGGCAACACCTCAAACAATAAAAGACGGTAAATAGCTGGTCTTGCTGGTTAATCCGTGCACAAAAAGGAACATTTGAAAAGGTTGTGCAGAGCTCTGCGGCTCATGCAACACAACGTAATGAAGCTTGAGAGGCTGTGTGCAGACAACCTTTCTTCCCACACCAGTTTTTCACTCCACCAGAAGAGTTTACGAGTAATGTTTCCCTTCAGCTACTGCCCGGCACTCAGTTTGAGTCTGCAGAGACTGAGGGTAACGTTAGCATATCACCGAGCAGAGCCTCCACAGGCTAATTTACCATTAGCAAGCCAGTGCGGCATCATAACCTAAGCAAAATAACGTAAAATGGTTAAAATGGCTATGTCAGTGATAGTGGTTTGCTAACAGTGGTGAGGCTAGGTGGGCTGTTCAACTCTATAACCCCCCTACATGACGAAAAACGTTAGTGTTTGACATAGTTAATTAGAGTACGCGATAAAGCTACGTTATCAAATTTAACTGCCGTGTTAGAAAGCAGCTGCAAGGGATATCATTCAAGAATATGTGTGGTCATATCGGAAAAGGTCTAGCTTGTTAGGCTAAAAAAATTATCATCAATGGGGAAGACAATGCCAACCAAGTAGAACTCAGCGGTGGAATGCCAAATTTTGGGATGTTAGCCGCAAGCACCCATAAGCTACCGAGAGCCCATGCTAAATGTGAAATACTGTAATGAAATACACCAAACAGAGCTACGCCGCATTAACGCCTACAAAAATTTACCGCTTGGCTTAGTATGAGCATAATGGAAAGGATAAATTGAAGACAAAACGTGAGGGCAAGCAGGAATTCCTCCTGCTCTGCGGTAGGCCGTGCCTTAGCCGTCCTTGGCTTAGCACCGCTAGCTTAGCCCCACAGTGCCGTCCGTTTTTGACGAACTGCTTCGAGCTAACGGGGGCTCGGCAGGCAGGGGAGCGTCGCTCCTCTCGGTAGCCAACATTACATAAACGCAAAACTGAAGAAAACAAATGTGCGAAACGGGGCTGGTTCACCACAGTTACTTACATGGATGTGATCCGCTGCTTGTGAAAGACGACGACCCGGGGGCAGTCAAACCATCACAGCGGAGGCGCTGGTTGTTTTTTTTGAGCGCGCCTCGGACTTTTCTGCACGTCTACTCGCTCAGGGGCCGTCTTCGCTATGACACACCGTTGTGTTACCAGGCGCCATTTCCCGCCTCTGCTCGGTCTCTCCGAAGCAGATACCCGTATGGGACACAGACACACCCCCTTCCAGCTCACAAACACCAGCCGCTCCGCACTGCAACACCAGTCCGTACGCCAAAAGCCCTTCTCTTCTTTTGTCGTTTTTTAAATCGTGTAAGAGCCGTGCTTTAGTGATGTTGTGGCTACATGATGTATCATAAAAAACTGGACCGCTTGTCATTGTGTGCGTCTTTAAATGTTGATAGTCACAGATTTATACATTTGAAATAATGAAAAAAACAACAGTTAACCTTAAAACAATTTGAGCACAAATTGCCCATACAAAAAATATAGTTTTTTTTTTTTTTAAGTCCGGCCCACACTAGATGGAAGAGTACAAAAGATAGGGGATATATTGACTTGATATGGGAATATAGCTTTTTTTCTTTTATAAAGAAATAAAACTGTCAAAATCATCATCAAGAGTTTCTTTACATTAGACGCAGTATCCTTCCTGTAACCCCCTTGCCACTGGTGACCCTCTTAGGTCAATACAGTTTATAAAAACACCGCAACGAATGGCATGAACCATCACCTTTAATAAAATTAAATTACATTCAATGTGCCTTTCCATGAGAATTAATTTTTCCTGGTTGCACAACAGAATAGATTTCAGGTTCACAGACATCCCACCCCACCAACCCCAGAGATGGAGGAATAGACTTCCCCAGTACAAATGGTAACCGTTCAACTACATCATGTACGCGACCCCATTAATGGAAGCATATGTAGGGTCTGTCATTTCCATATGTGCTTATTAAATCTTTGCACACTGTGGATACTAACCATGTAAGTATTGCTTAAGCAATAGTATTTTGCTCAGTTTGATTACTAAAAAGTTTTAAATGCATGCAATGGCATTTAAAAACTAAATGAGCACTTTGAGTGTCTCACAAAAGAAAAGAAAGTAGGCCATAAGCAAAGTCCTTGGCATTGAATTGTGTCATATTCCCATTCCTGTAAAATAAGAAGGTCCCAACAATATGTTAGAAAGGTAGATTAACAATTTAGTCTCTGATAAGTATCTCAAGAAGCTTTGATGTCTAGCAGAAGCAAAGAGTACCTAAAAGAAAACCAAGTCATCTTCTGTAGCAATAACAAAAGTTGTCATGACCTTACAGTCCAATTGTGACTTAAGAGGATCTTTCAGATCATTTCGGAGTGAACTGCAGCAGTTATCTGGAAATTAAACTCAACAGTCAATTTACAGAATTTTGTCTCACTGTCAAAACGTATTAACCATTACCAAATCTACTGCTTCTCAGGTAAACGCCATGATATTGTCTTGCTATTATGTATTATTCTCAGTTAATCTATTAGTTGCTATGCCTGCTTCTGAAAATAGTCCATGACAAAGAGGATACTCCCCAGAAATTCCATTGCCTTGCATCAACCTTCAACCCATTTCATCAGCCTATTTCATTCTGGGAGTCCTTTGTTGTGGTGGAGGGTCCGAATGTTTTAATAAGTTACTTCTGCGTAGGTTTCCATTCAGAGAATGTCATTAGTTTGATGTCTTTTTCCGTAATCCACAGCCCGATCTCCCTGCATCTCCCGATCATCATCATCTGGGGAAAAATAAACAGGAGGTAATGGCAACATTAGAGGTTATCTTATCAGGAATATATATACAAGGAAATGTTAGAACGCTACCCCGTCAACCTATGGTACACCTTTGTTCTCTAAACATGTCATATTCTGCAGTTCAGCTGCAACAAATATCCATTTGTAAGAGGTGACATTTCCAACAATTATGTAGCACATTAGTTTATTTGTTTATTGATGTATGCAGAATATTTCCTTTCTTTATTAAAATAACTATACTGGTTAAACAGGAAAAATACTATCACAGTTCATGATGCAATACAAAAACACAGCAACCATGATCTGGTCACTGGGATGTTTAGCTGATTGATCAAATAATTTCTTAGGTCAATGACAACAAAATAAACTTCTTCTAAATGCATTGAATGATACAATATTAAAAACAAATTACCAATAGATCAAAAACCAATACAAGCAAGCAATAACCAACAAATAAATAACCAAGCAAAATTAAATAAATTAAAAAAAAAAAACACAGACATGCCTTTAAATCTTTCAAGGAGAACACAGATATATTCAAGACCACAGTGAGCTATTTATAACGACTGGTCAAGATGTGGGTCAGATGTTTGGTGGGCACAGACAGGTGGTTTAGCTAAAAAGAAGCACAGGCAGAGCAGAAAACGCTGGACTAGATGGTAACTGAATGACTCTCACAGAACCGCAAGCTCCAGGGTCAAAATTTCAGAGGTTAGAAAAAGGTACCCAGAATGTGACTGTGCCTTTAGTTAAGGAGTTAAACCTCAACTACGTTCATGGCACGTGCTCTGAAACTGGAGACACTTTTGTCAGAAATGCCACAAATCTGCATTACGGATCGTTTCTGGACCAAACTCAGGGTGCTGTGAGCTAGTTTGGACAAATGCAGGGGGGCAGCAGCAGGACAGGGGTGAAGGGAGGGAGGGATGGTGGATACAATTCTGGATACAATCCCCCAACCTGGCTCACCTTGAACGTCTTCCTCCCCACCATCACCATCCTCTTCCTCATTGTAGGCCAGCTCGGCCTGCTTGTCGGCCTCATACTCACCCACGTTCCCATCATCCCCATTGTAGTCCGCTAGCTTAGAGCCGTGTTGCGGATCTACTGGGGACTCGTTCTCATCAAAGAACCGGCCTGCAGGAGGCAGAGAAGGGCCTCATCAGGAAAGGAGGGAAGCAGAGACAGTTGTAGGGAGACAGGGAGGTGAAAAACTGCATAACCAATGCACGGAAGAACGAGTGACCGCACAGAGAGGGTTGAAGAAAAGAAACAGGACGAGCCGAATACACAGAGGCAGATTGGATAGAGGCGATAGGAAAGGACAAGGTCCCTCTATAAGGACAGACCAGTCAAATTCAACAGCTCTGTAGTAAATTTAATTTAGTAGGTGTAAATGCGCCATGATAGAAGAAAAAAAATCAGGAGACTATGACAAAAAAATATAATTGGTAAATTAATTTGGGAAGTTTTTAGGCCCTGAAAAGCCTTTTGCTGACAGGAGATGCTTTCCGTTAGGGTGTCAATATGTTAAGGTAACTACATGCTGTCACTCTGAAATAAGTTTTAATCGATGTACTCACTATTCAGCTAAATGTGCCTTATGTGTGAGAATGGACAGCACATTAGGAAGCATACAACACTTAAGTCCTGAAAGAGTGTTGCCATAAGACAAACAAGGTCACGTAGCTTTGGAGGATTAAAGATGTTAAAAAGCTGGTTTTTAAGCTCACTGATAAAGTGGAGTTAAGGACTGAAATTTTAATTGATTGGGACTTTTGAATTAGTATTAAGTATGTTCAACATTTTCAACTTAGATTTAACCCCTGCGGTCTGAACAAAAACAGTTGAAAAAAAGGCTTTTTAGTTTTTCCTTTGAATCAAACTTGAACTATATTACATTTTTTTGCAGTTTTTGTCCAAGTATGCAGTGTATAGGATTCATCCTTCAAGCAGATTCAAAAGGGGCCCTGCCCTGTCCGTGTCAATCCGTTCAAATGATGGCAGCAAAAACTTGAGACGTGCTGAAAACATGCAAAAGTGATGCGGACTTCATAAAATTCACACTATTTTGGAGGAAAAGATCCCAGGTGGTCATCAGTTACATCCCAGACATGTCCAGCTGCCATCAGATTAATGGAAAAGGGTGAATGTTTGGAAGAAGCTGGAGGGAGATAAAGGCGCTGGACGTTTAAAAACAGGGAGGAAGAGGGGAGAAAAAGCAGCAGAAGCAGAGCGGGAACAGGGCACCAGGAAAGGGGAATATGAGCGCCAGGTGTGTGTCATTTGTCTCCTCTTGAACCGAGGCCTCTGGCTCTACTCATTGACAGTGCTCCTATTCTTTTTTTCCCCCAATGACTTGCAATTCTCTGTATGCAACAGACAAAATTCACACAAATGGCACCACAAAAAAAACAAAAAAAAACAACATCTTAGCGTCTGTTTTACAAAACGCTGTGAGGAAAGGGTAAGCACAAGGACAGCTTTGACAATTATACCGTTATTAGTGTTCACTACATGATCGTTATTTTTCCAACCCTTAAAAAAACACCAAAAAATTAAAAAAAACAAACAGGAAAAGACACCTTCAACCACCACATCCACTGTCAGCGTTCCTGTTTCCACCGTATTCTCAGAAAAACTCACTTTGGCGGTGGTGCACTGCCTCTGCGGGAGCTTGGTCTTTGGGGGGGTGAGGCTGGAGGGGGTTGGGCACCTGGGCGACGTTAGCAGGCAGGTGAATCCTCTTTAAGTGTTCCGAGTCCCGCTTGACATTATCAGGAGCTAACAATGAGAAAAGCATAGTATGAAACCTCCCAATATAAGAGACACAATCGCCTTTAGAGTCGTTTTCATAGAGCCCGGCGTGATCGGCCGTCTACGTTTGAAGTGTTTCAGGCATCAGCCAAGGTTTTGAAAGATGCACGACTCGAATAGGGAAAGTAATTATTAACGAAAAACAAAAACAGCCAGCAGGTGAGGCACCGTGAGAACAGTTCTCTGATCTGACCTGTACTTAAGATTCAGAGAGACACATGTTTGTGAAGTGAACATTAAATATTAATCCAATCCTTAACTGACTCATTCTCACACCTCTAACTGAGGACTACCATAATGAACACAAGAATATGGACAAGGAGCATAACGTACCTTGAATTTGCCTTTGCCGTTCTCCCAGTTCATCTGCCTTAATAACCAATTTGTTGTCCTCTTCAAACACTATTGGTTTGTCTGCCGGTTTGATGATGCCCGGGGGTGCAAGGGCTGCTGCTCGGACATCCACTCTGTCCAGCTGGAGTCTTGGTTGGTCCAAGGACAAGCCTTGGCCTCCAGGACCGTCGGCTGCTCCAAGTCCATGATCAGCAGCAGCCAGCGCGGCTGCGTCAGGAACGTCTCGCTGTTTCTGAGTGATGGCCGGTTTCTTCAAGGCTGCGGGTAAACGGAAAAATCAGAAAGCCCAGAAAATAAAGAATTCTTAAGATGTTAAAAAAAATGACAAAAAAATGTTGACCTTATTAAAAAACAAATCCCATCAGACACTGCTGACAAAAAAAAAAAATTCTACGTTCCTGTTTCACTATACCATTACTCTCCATAAGCCGTTACAAATTTCACTTTAATAACACGCATGACAAAGAGCTGTACCACATTTAAAAAACTGTTCAGACTAAACTATTCATGGTTTACGGGTGATACTGACCAAACTGCATTTCATCGACCTTTCCCACCTCGCTGTCTTCAATACCAGGCATGCCAGCATCGCTGCCAGGTTTACCCAGCTCCTCTGCAACAGAGCCAAACACGGAGAGTTTGGTAATTAGACTTTTGATTCAAATCATAAAGAATAAAAAATCAATCTGAGCTACGGTGGGATGTGATATGGGTGATAGGATGGTACATGCTTGGAATGGCACAACAATCCCCTGTACCTTTTAGATCCGACTGTCTGTCGTGCCGGTGAGTGGCCACTGTGTGGCGCTCTCCAGCTCGGTCACCTTCAGGGACTCTTCCTGCTTGTCTAGCTGCCAGTACATCCTTTTGGCCACCCATTACACTCTAAATGATTGCAAGAGAGAGAATAAAAGAATGGAACACGTGAAAAACGGAGGACCTAATTCCGGTTTGTACCAGGGAGCTGCAGAGTAAAGACTACTCTACCTGTCTTAGCTTGGATGCTTCTTCCATCAGGGTCTTTTTAGTTTCTTCATACTCCTCTTTCAGTTGTGCAATCTGACGTCCACACTGTAAACTAATAGACACGTGCTCATTTTAGGTACCTCTCATGCAATGCAGCACTGATGAAGCTGATTTATGCAAACACGAGGCAAAAACGTTTGCCGAATGGAGCCCGATGTAAAACATTCAACTGTCATTCAAAATATTGAGAATTATATCTGTGTAAAGAACAGAAAAAAAAAAGTTTCCCTATTGTTAGCCCCTCTCTCTGGAGGCCCGCTGCCCACTGTATGTTTACTTGTTACAGTCCACCTATTTGCATCTGAGGTGTCAGAACGACCATGTTTCCGTCACATTCACAGACTTGTGAGCTGTGTCCTAAACAGACGGACGAGTCATGCAAGTTGTCACGTCAAGTAAAATTAGCCAACGGGCCCAAACTGTGACATATGGTAATTTAATGGTGGGAGGCTCTTGTTCTTTGTGTGGCTGGGAAGCAGAACGCACAGGAACATCTTTCACTGAGCTGAGAGTCAATGGACGTTTTACTATGTGCTGCGTTTAAAGAAAAACAAAGTGGCTATGTTGGTCTAGAAAGCCAGCGGTGCAATATGACAAACGTTCCTCAGCTATTTTGGACAGCAAAAACATATAAATTGGATATAAGTAGAGGCTGCCAAATAAAGCAAGGAGACACACCCAGGTATTATCTTTGGGGAAGCAGTGGTGTAACAGCTGTCCAAAGAAGACAGATGCTTAAGGAGTCACTAAAAACAGACATGAAATACCTCTCGTATTCTAGCTTTTTCTCCAACGTAGTGCTGTTTTTCTTCACTTCTCTTAGCTGCTCCTCTTGCTTCATGAACTCCTGCTTCAGATCTTTTAGCTGCTCTGTTTGCAACAACAAAATCATGGACACACACACACACAATATTTCAGAGGTTTCTTTCTCATTTTTTTAATTTTCTGCAATGCTCTCTGTATTGGATATATTGGAAGAGCAGGGTCGGTTTGAGAGTGCCCTCTGCTGGTCAGTCTTACCTTTCAGCCTCTGTATCTCTGTCATCTGTGCCGTGACATCACCCTGTAACTTCACCTGTGATGACAGGGGGGAAAAAAGATCCAGGGGTTACAGTAAAGAAGAAGTGTCTTCTCTGGCAAAAGGTCACAGTCCATTTCAATGTACAACAGGTTTGACGGCATTTGAAGACAATGGTGTTTTATTAGACGTACTTCCAGTTAGACTGAGTGGGACAGGTTTTTCTGGATTTTCCTCTTCCTGAACAGCTATATGATAAAATGTTCATAACTCGGGCAAATATGCATTCGTTCATTGTTTTGTTTGTGAACTTGGTTTACTTTTATACATAAATTAAAAACGCAAAGGAAAATTTTTCTCAAAGCTCTTTGAAGACTCAAGCTGAGCAATAACGCTTTGGGTTAGATGTGGACAACAGAGAACAGAGGAAGTATTTCTTTGATGTGCAGAAAACAGCTGAACAGATGCTGATAATACAGCCAGCACCAGGTTTATGATTACTTTCTTCTTTTCCCTCCCCTACAGCAGGCTTTTCTTTTATTACATTTTATCACCATCAGTGGCCAGGAAAACAGAACCCCAGTACACCAAGAAAATCTAATAAAACACCTCTGCAATAAACAGCAAACTTAGAAGGCTCCCGCATCCATGGAAATGCTGGCTGCCCCGGTTTTATGATTTAATCATTTCCTAAAATTGTATGCACAAACCCCTGACGAATGCTATGAGGCTACAGGGAAAGTCCACCCGACTGCGAGATGAGTTTAGCTATTGTAAAAACAGAAAGACTTCAGGCTCTCATTTTAAGCACGTTTCACGGCTTAAACACGATTTGGCTGTTGACAAAGGAAAAGAGAGGAAAAAACGCTTCAAACCGCTTACTAAAATTAATTGGGAAGTCTTTTTTTTTTTTAAATGTCTAAAAACCTAACTGGACAGAAACGTATTTGTCCCTGATTCAATGTTACTTTTACTTGAACAGGAGCTCATTGTTACACAGCAGGACCTACTTTAGTTTTCTTGTTTGCATAGCATGCTGATCCACCGTGCATGCCTCTGCGTGATCGCCCTTCACAAACAGCGTTATCTCTCTGGTCAGCTAGTTAGAAGCACTCACACCTTCAAGAGGTCATAAGGAAGTGTTACATGCTATGCTCAGGGGCAGACTAGCGCGCTCTGCCCGGCATTGCTCCTCATTAACTTGTGAGTAAGTACATTCCCATCATCATCGTGTGTAGAGGTATGGACACAGCTGTGTGTCTCACAACACCTGCCCTAAATTCAGAGTGAGGTGGATCAAATCTGTAAAGTCCGGGCCAGTGAAAACATAACCCTCCAACAAATGTGCCACCATAATAGATCAATATGTGAGTTACTCGACAAAGCCTAGTTCAGTTCAGTTTATTTTGCCTTTGTCTGCAGATAATCTAAGGCACAGGTGGATCGTTTGAAATAATGTAAAAAATGTGGATGTAAAGAACAAAACTAATATTAAAAAAAGGGATAGGGTCATTTTTAGCTGCATTAATCAATCCTGTATGGAATGAATATGGGCCACGTAAACTCCTTTTACATATCTTTTATCCTACATCCCTCAAGTGAGGTCATTTTCTCAGATGAAAAGTGGAGAAAACCTCAGGCGAAAGCCATGTACCTGATTGAAATTGTGAGGATGAGTGCGTTTCCGGTCAAGAGCGTGTAACATGTAATTGCCTGCCACTTCACATTACGCTACTCGAGCGACATAATGAAGATAGCACAATGCTGTAATTTGGGCTTTTGCTGTAATGGAGACCTTCCTATATAAGCCTAATATGAGCAAAAAAAAAAGGAGCCTCAGGAGAGATCGATGCTGGTGTGCCGGAATGCTTAATGCAGACCACTCAGCTGGAAAGGACAGAAAGCAACAGGCCAGGCCAAAAAGTCTAAAACCTTCAATTGTTTTAAAGGTTGTTCCTTCAACCCATCGAGGTTTGATACAGCTTCTCTGCCATTTATTTAAGATACAGCAAAGTAACGGAGCATGCAAAGCAAACTTAAGATCAAATTAGTGTTCTTGTTGGTCTGAGGAGCCAAACAAACAGGTGAGAACAGAATAGAACATCACATTGTCAATATAAGTTCACTCTCTGGTTTCAACTCCCCATGTGAGCTGACCATCGGGTTGGCATCCCGTGAACCAGAGGCCAAGTTTACCTTTTCGTCCGTGCACTTTTTAACGAGCGCCTCGCGGGCCTGGAGCTTGCCCTCCAGGATGCTGTAGTCTCCATCCTTCTGGTCGATCTGCTTCCTGTGCGTGTCCACCTGCACCATCAGCTCCGAGTTGCGCTTCTCCAGGCGGCTCCGCGCCGCGTCCGTGCGCTTCACCTGGCTCTGCACCTCCGCCAGCTCGTCCAGCAGGCGGCCGTGCCTGCTGGACACCGTCCAGTAGTTGAAAGACAGAATGGCGATGACCACCATCAAAAAGATCAGAATGAAGGACGGGATGCGGCCTCCGCGGCGGTTTGCGCCAAAGCCGATCATTTCAAACACCGAAGTCAAACGTTACTTGAGGTTGTTTGTCGCAACCTACTGATTTCTACGATCTCCCGATGTTGCCACACATCCGTGTACGTGACATGCCGCGGTTGTTCGGCAACCGTGTGGAAACGCAAACGCTACACGCGCGCAGTCATTCGAGTAAGAAAGCCTTTTTTCACATTTCCTTGGATATTTGCTCTCCTTCTTTCTTCTTCAGCTCACTCGGCATCTTTTTCTGCAATCCCGTCCAACGCTGCTCGGTGAAGTCCGCCCGTGGGGACGTGGCCTTGCTCAGCTGGCAGCGTTAAACACACAACACAAAAACCAGACTGGGACGGCAACGCGGCGCCGTGGCGCTGGAGTCCGCGAACACACCACACATCAAACTACCGCCTTCGGCTGCTAGTTTTGTATGTCACTTTCCTCCGACGAACGCCCGCAAGGTGGTTAGCACTGACGCTTTAGGGCTCTTCTTCCTATCAATGAACTGCCATAACAAAAAAAAGGAACCATAGACGATCTTTGATTCTGACCTGACGTTGGCGTTAGCTCCCGTAGACGTCGGGCTAATCACCACACGCTAGCTAGCGACTACAAACATGACAACACTCCGTCCAATGGAAGTGTTCTTTCTTATTTTTCAGGATGCGTATGCTGTTTTTATAATACAATATGTATTACAGTCTATTAAATCACAGCTTTTCACGATTCTCTGCCTCCCTGAACATCCACTACGCGCTGTGACAAGTTAGCTGCAGACACATCACATTACCGCTTTGAGCCTCCGAGCATGCGCAGATTTAGAAATAATAAAATCGCCATGTATTTTTTAGCAAATTTTTTTTTTAAAGCGCAGCCCTGTTATGATAAAATGCTGATGCTGCAGAAGTTATGTTTGTGTACGACCATAATTGGTCGCTTAGTGTAAACAATAAACTTAATCCAGAAAAAATTTCACTGCCCATGACCGGAAGTGGATACCTAACTGACAAACAACTTTACAATTTAAGATTTCCATTAGCTTATTGTTATTTTTCTTTTTTTAAAGGAAAATATTTGGTTTTCCCTATGCCTTACAGTCAAGAATTTTCTCTCGTGTAATTTCTTGTTAAAATGTCTTTCAAAAACAAAAAGCAGCTTCACTGACAAGCAACTTTTTACCCCTTTATATATTATTCATGCAACCCTGAAAAAAATTCAGAGGCATTCATTCATTTCAATATTCAGATGCTGAGGGTAGTGTTGCAGCTTTATACGAATAAAAAAAATACATAGTACCAATATAGTACCACATTGGTTCAATTAGTTGCATATTTGTGGCAAAACAAAGGTAGAATGGGACAGAAGAATAAATCACTGGGTAATAATTACACAACTACAGTATCACCTTTTTGACTAGCTTTACCAAGGTGATATGAATGGTAAAAAGTAGCTTTGTCGAGTGTTTACTAGGCCATCCATAGTTTAAAAATAAAAATGTCTGCTGACAAACATAAACAGTAAAATAATCTTTTTTAAAAAGAAGGAAAACAACAAATAAACATAAGCACATACCACAATATACAAATGCATATTTTATTGTAACACTGATAAGAATTGTAACACAATGAGGTAAGATAAATAATCCACATCTGTGATGTTCTTGAGCCACAAAATATTCATCACCCAATCAGCGACAACTCCACAAACTCTGCAAACAATGGCTGGTAAACCCCTCTCAGTTCACAGTTTAATACAAACATATTTGTCCCCGTTTCTCATGAGGACAAGAGGACTACTGAACACACATGCCCTTTTGTGTTTTAGTCACAGACTCGTCAGCTGTGCATGTTTCTTTTTTAAGAGACGGTACTCTAGAAAAGATCCCCTGAGGGAGAAACATTCTTGGTTTTTTTCTTTTTTTCATATTATATATTTTTTTCAATGATCCTTTTTGTTTTCTGAAAAGAAGTAAGCCACTACAGACACTGGCAGACTCTGTCTTGCTACCATTTCTGCTGATGACTTGGCACAGTCTCACAGGGCACCAGGAACATTGTGACAATGCGTCAGCTTTTCGGTTGGTTTGTACTGCGGGCAAAGAATGTTTTTTATAATGTCTAGAGAGCTCTCAATTACTCTGCTGAAACCTTCGGCACATGGCAAAACCAGCGCGGTTGTGTGCGCCTTAAGAGTTTTGACTCGAGCCCTTGCTGGGAGAGGGGGGTCAGAGGATAGTTTCTCTGCACTCAAGGCTTTGTTCAGAGGAAGGGGAGCCCTGCGGGTCAACAGAGGAGTTGGTTGTTTGTGGGAGATGTTTTGGACGGCGCAAGGACGGGGACGGTGATGAACTCAAAGCACCGCAGCTCTGGAGGTGAAGATCCTCGTGGTCGCGCTTTCTGGGACTTCCCATGATGCGCTGAGTCATCACCTGGCAGCACAAAACAGAGATTGAGTTAATGCCTCTTTGTAGATCCTTTGCCCTTCATTTATGTCGGTTAAAGTGCTCCGACAGTATTAATAACCTCCATAAATACGATGCTGGAAATCTTATTGTGTTCATTTGCAGACCCCCCAAACTAGTGGAAGGTATTCATTTATCTAAGTTGCACTAACCCATCAACAGCAACCTTTCCCTGTCAAATTATTTTACCTGATCTATGACATTGGCACTGAAGATGGCCTCTTCCATGTGTTTCTCGTCTGATTTGATGACGCACTTGATGTTGTTGACAACCTGCTGGACTTCTGGAGGTAGACTGCAGCTCGAATGCTCCAGGAACTTCGCTACCAGTACTTTGGTGTCTTTGTACATCTTAAGGTCAGCCAGGGAGTGTGGCCGCTCGTGGGAAGGGTGTGTGTGGAGAGGCCGGGGTTTAAGGTAGATGTCAACTTTTCTGCCTTCCTTCTGCTGCCTCGTAGCACGTATGTGACTCGGTTTGGCTCCAACCACCTCCGTTGAGGTGTCTTTAGGCTCTGAAGAAAGCCCAGAAGAAAAAAAACGTCACAGGAGTAAACCAGAAACATTTTTTTTTACTGTCTTCACTAATGTCCGTGGGGTTTTTCTCTAAATATTCATTAGCTGACTGAAAAAACTGATATAACACATGATGGGGGAATTTTCAAATGCAGAGCAAAATACAGTGTTTGTTTTAAAGAATATGAAGTTTAAATCCTGTGCTGATCTGGGAGGATGTCCTATTTGTTATAAGCTATAAGGGTATCTCAATTTTGAAGAGATGAATTCACTAAATAATCTTAAACATAAAAAATGAAAATCTTGATATTTTGGTTTCTTAAACTCTAATTGTTAGATATTTTGTCACATTTGATCACTTCTTTTTTGTGTTTGTTGTGCATGTTATTAATATTGACCTCACATGCTACTTCTCTTGGCAAGCATGGATTTGAAAAAAGGGATTTTAAGTCTGGAGAGTGTCTGTTCTCTGGTTAAATATATTTTAAATAGTTTTTTACTTTAATCTCAGAAAATGATAGGGTTTTAGAGGGCAGACATTATTCTCTTGACTTCTCAGCCTATGAGAGATGCAGTGTTTACATTGTGTGTAAATACTGAATGCCTCTAACTGCCCATGGGTCTCTACGAAAACAAACTTTTCATGTATACATGAAATAGAAATGATGCAGCTCTGTAACGCCAAGAATATCAATTTGAGGAATAAAGCCATAAAATAGCTTTTATAAATAAAGCTCAGCTAAAGAGCAGTGCACCTACCCTGTTCTGGAGTTGTGCGTGTTGAATCATCAGCAGCGGACTCATTTCTGGAGCTGCAGCTGCAGCTCTCTCCTGTAGGGGAAGACAAAGAGCTAAATAAGAAAGCAGCTAAATAAGAAAGCAACAAACCAGCAGCTGCTCAGTAATCTGATCAGACAATATCACAATGCAGTTAGACAATCATATCTTTAGTTTCATCTTCCCCCAGGGATATCGGTAATAACTGACACACCATCGTGCAGCCCCACAGTCTTATGGGTTTATAGCAATACAAAACAGGAAAAATATATTACAAATATGGGGCCAAAATACATTTAATCACTGATGAATTCCATATTTTATCAGCTGTAGTGTGAATCCTACGTAGCATATTAGTTGCACGTACTTCTTATTGTAGTGGAGCAGGAGATGGGGTCACTGGTGGAGCGGACAATGCGTGCCAGTTTGCGGTACCTCCTGGCTGTTTTGAGCCCTCTGGGCCTCTCTGAGGGTGAATGGCCGCTCTGCGCTGAGGTAGAAGGGGGTTGTGGTGCGGAGGAGGGAGCCCAAACGCTGAAGCACAGTCTGGGACCTCTCGGCCTGGCAGGAGGGGAAGGGGAAGGGGTGGGAGCCAAAGGGCTGATGGCTGAGGTTCCACCAGAGGAAGCCACGGAGGTGGGGGAGCAAGGCTGGGGGGGCGGCGGGATGCTGACAGGTAGAGTGAGCCTCCGGCTCATCATTCGGGCTTTGATTAGGGAGTGAGTTGATGCTTTGGGTGGCTCCTCAGGTAAATGTTTGGCCGAGGCCAGTTCGTCACACATGTGCATTGCAGACCTGAGTTCCTCACACGGATGCGTGTTCTCAGCAGAATCCTCCGGGTCCAGGTTGCTAAAGTTTTCTGAGGACCAGTCCGGCGAGCGTTCCAGTGAGTCCTGGGTCTGCGAGGACTCGCTGTATCCGGTGTCACTAGGGCGAGCATCG
The DNA here is from genome assembly GCA_013363375.1 of Menidia beryllina. Taxonomy (NCBI): domain Eukaryota; kingdom Metazoa; phylum Chordata; class Actinopteri; order Atheriniformes; family Atherinopsidae; genus Menidia; species Menidia beryllina. The sequence goes on from JABUIW010000020.1 coordinate 5,507,699, forward strand.
GCGTTGGGCAAGCCGCGGTGGCAGCGTGAAGAGGCCCGCATGCAGAGTTCCAGGCTGGTGCAGCTTCCGTCGGTGGGGGCGGTGCGTAGCGTGCCGTAAGGGGAGGAGTCGGAGCCCTGGACCTCCAGGGAGCAAAGGTCCTCCGAGGAACAGGTCTGATCCTGATCAGCCACCTCTGAAACCATCAGCGACGCGCTGTCCACTGAGGCTTAAAACACACAAAAAAAAAGGTTTTATTAACGTAAAAGAAGAGGGTTATTCAACTACACCCCTTTCAATTGTTCTCACCCTGCGTGCTGAGTCCTGCAGTAGTGTTTCTGTCACACAGACTGGACTCAGTGGCCTGTTGCTCCATGCTTGTGGTGACCTGTAAAAGGAGAATATCACTGAAGATGAAAAACATAATCATGAAAAGCCATTTTTAACCTTTTATTATATTTTATGCTACCTGTACTATAAAAAGCTGTGTGGGTCCTAATAGTCAATGTCACAGGCCTGTCTGTAGAGGGCTCTACAGGACTACAACACACTTAAAGTCATTTATCTTCAAACAGGTTTACTGATGATGAAAACTAGAGTGTAGATTAATTAAAAGTGTTGGTTCCAGGCACTGTTGCCTTTATTAGGCATTTGTTAATGCAGCTTTGTTTGTGAAATACCACAGATCCTTATCCTGAAATCAACAACTGAGTTTCCTCTGCCCCCTCTTTTCTCTCCCACTCAACTAATCAATCAATGCCTGCCTCCATTAGCTCTTCACAGAATCCTGGCTGATCTATTTTGGGTGATCAAAGCTGTGGATTTTTACCGTCTAAAATAGATGGCACAGGTATGGAATTAGCACATATAATGGAATGGTGGCTTAAAAGCCAGAAGTATTAAATGATTTTGAGACCCACAGAGATGATAAAAGGATTTAGTTGCACATTAGATACTTGCTTTAAGCTGTAAACAGTGAGGTGCTGCAAAGCCTCAGCCTCATCATCTCAAAATATTGTGAAGTCAGTTTGTGTGAAACAGTATATCACAAAAAAATAATTCCCTGACTGCTGTTTGTAAATGAATATCAGAGTGTCTTAAAATCATATCTAATGATATATCATATCCCATCCTTTTGTGTCTGAAACAAAAAATTACATGATTGAAAAAAAAAACTCAAATCAGAACATTTGTCCCATGCTTGGCTGTTTGGGCAGACAGCATACACAGGTCTAGTTTTAGATTTAAAGATTTAAATGTATTCCTTCACCTGGCTGGCAGGGGTTTGACCCACCACAGACTCATATGGGGGGGGCAAGTCAGTTGGATAAAGGGTCCCCGGACTGTTAATAGGCACCCCATAAATCGCACTGAAGGGAGAATGGGGAAAGTCCAGGTGCAGGCCTCTGTAAGGGACATAAAAACAGATATTGAATAAGAAATAGACATAATAAATCCGTTCTAAAAATTGACATTTTTTAAATTCATTCAGACCAGTGTGAATAACTGTTACAGAGACGGAATTGTCTTTTTGAGCATTAAGAGCGGAAGAGTGAAAGAACCCTCTTACCTCCAACGCTCTATCCAGTCATTGAATATCACTGCTCTATTATTCTCTGTGCACCATCGCTGTTTCATATGGCAGCAATTAAGAATAAGCAGCCATGCATGCCGTCATATCTTTTAATTACAGCCCCCATTCTCTTCTAAAGTGGCAGCGCATGAAATACAACCTGAGAGTTTCCACCAATCATTGGAGGCATGATGATGTCATGACACATCCCTGGCCTGGAGCAGGGACATCATAAATGCTTCCTCTGGCTTGTATATATTTATGGCATAATTGACAAACAGATGTGGCTTCCTGCCAAGAGAATACAGCGATAACACTCATGCTGGTAAGGCTCAGAAAATGAAGGGATTGATGAGGGAGGGACCATTTGATCCTCCAGATGTGAGAATCACAGACATCTCTTTTTTGTCAGAAGCAGTAAATAGAGACATACTGCTTCATTTGCATCTTCACCGAACGTATGTACATATATATATATATATGTCACAATAAACTAAAGTAGCACATTTCGGATGTTGTGTCAGTGGACAGTTTACCACTGCGCCGCATCATTGCTTCTTTCAACAATGCTCTGTACGCATTTGGGGACTGAGGAGGCCATTTGGTGTAGTTTCTAAAGCAAATATGTGCCACTACTGCCTTTCCTGGGATTTCAGGTGCTGTATGGCCGTCAGATATCTTTTCGTTGTAGTTTGCTTTGATCGTTTTAAAAGTAACGTCACTTCCAAGGGGATAAACATGTGGTCGTGAAGCTAAACAGTAGCATTTTGTTTCTCACCTCTGTCCGTCCATTGAGGGGGTGCATGTGTACTCTGGGGGGTAGTATGGTGGTGGAGGAATTGGAGGAATAAACTCATCAAAGTCCAGTGTTTGGTGGAGGATGGTTCCATGGGGGGTCATACAGTCAGCATTTAAAGCTCGAGTTCTGTGCGGCATAAACTGAAACACAACATGAGGAAAAAATAAATGTTTGTGTTCTTTTCTTTTTCTTTTGGCTGCACCTCATGGCACCGGACCTGACTTTTTAGTCTTGGAACAATGTTCATAGAGTAACTAGGGACAAATTATATTAGACATCCGTCCACTCACTCTTTTCTATATATTTCTTTCACTCCCAGCCAACGTTCACCTTTAATCTCTTGGCTGACTCTGCTCTGCTGGTATTGATTTGTTTGAATTTACTGAGCTAAACAAAAGGTTAACACCTTGTGTGGTAAATGGGAAATGAAGCCACTCGGAAAACTCAATGAGACTGCTGGATATAAGACACACTGCTTTTGTCTCTTACCTCTCTGTGAATCAATATTTGCATGCCTTATTGTTCAGTTGGTTGAATTTGATGAGCCTGTTATTGCCTTGGTTTTGGCTCACGTCAACTACTATAAATGCATTCTTTAATTTGTCACTTAAATAAAGTCTAAATGGTTAAATAGACTTAGAATTAGTTTGTTATTTGTAAATAAAAAAAATGCATTCCATTAATTACCATGAAATTGCATTTCCACTCTCAGGTGTCCAATATATGAGGCCAGAATTCATGCCGAATACTGAAAGGCCTGCTTGCAATAGAGGTTTTGTTATTGTTTCCTTGCATTTCCAACTGCTGTTTTGATTGATCTTTGGCCTTTGAATAAATATTATAGACAATAAAAATGTATTCAGAACTTCTTCCTTTTTTCCCTTTTCCAGCATTTACTAAAGCAAGTTTTCTGACACGCTACGAAGCCCAAAGAATAACAAGAATAGCTTAATAGATTCAAAACATCTTTGTTTTTTATATGATAATAGATATTTCATAAAAAAGACAGTTTTCAGAAAGCCAAACTTCTTGAACTAGTAAGTCAGGTTTGTTTCAAATGTAATTGACTGTACAAAGATGATATGCTCTTGCCCGCATCTTCAGTTGTCAAACTAACCTCTGAACAGAGCCACAAGCACCGTTTTAAATATTTAAACTTGTGTAAGCATGCATAAAATTTGCAATGTGAACCCTGTGTGATCTGGCATAAGATCCTCCCATAGTCTTAGTTCCATGTTGACAGCATCGCTCTGTCTTTTAACTTTCTGATGTGTTTATAGAGTCAGAATAAAGTCTGATGTTGTCGGGCACTCACCATTTGCAGCACATCAGTTGACACCATCTGCATGCAGCACATTGCTGTGGCGAGAGCACACACTATGGTGGAGATGACGTTAAGGGCACAGACGCTAAACAGCAGCTCCTGAAGGAGAAAAGGGAGAGGAAGAGACTGTTACAGAGAAGAAAACAAAAGAGGAGAGAAAAACAAGGGTGTAGGAGGAAACAATAGGAGACACGAACAAAATTAAATATGAGAGCAAAACAGTGGTGCAGATGCCAAAAAAGAAACATTGGTACAAATTCCAAGAAAAGAAGCGAAACAGCAATAATACATTTGCAAAGACAACTAAGAGAGAATATCTCCAGGAAATGTTGGAAATGTATTTGGATTACAGGAAAATTAAGCACAAAAACCTTCAAGACTGTAAGCATGAAAAATAAAAATGCATCACATTGAAAAATCGCCTCGTATTAATATTGCAATAATAATATTTCATTATCGTACATATTGTACATTTTTGTACATAATGATGTTACAGGACAGAGCATGATAGCTCTTTGTATTGATGGTCAAACATGAAAAAACTGTCAACCGGGGGCTTTTCTGTGGAGAGTTTGCATGTCACCCTGTAGGTGCGTGGGTTCTCCAGCTTCCTCCCACAGTCCACAAGTATGCGGGTTAAGTTAATTGAAGAGTAAATTGCCTGTGAATCTAAGTATGTGGTTGTTTGTTTCTGTGTGGCCCCTGTCCAATCTGGAAACCCGTCCAGGGTATAACTCGCCTCGTACCCAATGTCAGCTGGCATAGGCTCCAAAACCCCATGGCACCCCCTTTAGGTGGGTTTAGTTCGTGCATTTGTGCAAAGAAGAGCCTTCTGTTGGGCTTCTGTTGTCTCGACAATCACCAAGAGCGAATTTGCCTCGTGAAATCCTGCCATGGGCAAGTTACCTTTGACATCTCTTGGGATTTTTCAAGCACTCAAACCGTCCAACACCATTTAAATTCATAAAAATGTGAGTTTTTCTCATTTATGGAGGGATAATGGAGCGTGAGCGTGAGCTTGTCAGCAGCAGTTCAGACACTGGATCATTTTGTCATGGTTAAAAGACAGGTATGAGAAATGGCAAAGTTTTCAATTTCCTCGGCAATATGAGATTCTAGTGGTAATGCGCCTGGGCGCTGAAATAAAGGATGAAGCAGCAGAAATGAGTTTCCACTCTGCTCACGTTTACACACTGGAGGAGTTTAGTCATTAGCCGGGGCTCAGTATAGAGCTGCTGCTGCCTCGCACCGACAGGGCTCTGCTGTAAAAACTGACACTTGATATATTAAGAATTCCAGACCAGATATAATACTTGATGAGACGAAAAATGAGCCGTTTCTCTTATTCTCACCTTTTGCCTAATGTGGCTCCAACCTTTACAGCAGCTGACTTAATTGCCTTTTCACGTCACGTCTGTTGAATCACGATGTCCGTGTTCCTGACCAGACACCTACATTATTTGCTATCTGCTGAAATGACAGCAAGCTTAGACTGACAAAGGGCCGCCAGTGGTTCCCTCCAAGCCCATATGAAGGTATTGGTATTGGTCACCAAATAACCAAATCACCAAATAACCACTTTCAAATCATACCGGTGGAATTTTTTCTACTGGCCATGACAGACAGCCAAGCCTTCTACAACAATCATCACAATATTACTCCTCAACACAGGATGCACTCAAAAAAGAATTAATGACAAAAAGAATTTTGAATCTTCATTAGACAGCCCCTTCAAAAGGAATTCTCATTATGTATTTCAGCCTTAGAGCCATCATGAAAGGCTACACACACTCAAAAGATTACAACCTTCCCAGGGACTCCTCTTTAGCGCCCCTGAACTGCCAACAAAGACAGGCTGGCAACACAGATAACCTCAAATCCTGCAGTAAAACTGATGCCCATATGGCAGTTGCCGCGCGTGTGTGTGTGTGTGTATTCCACAGCTGCATCAGAAGAGTTGTATCTACTGTCCCTCACCCTAAAAAATGAGAGGAAAGATGAAAATAAATCCACTGTATCTGATCTTTCATATGTGTGACAAGATTGCGCCCAAATCTGACAAAGGGTTCTGTGGTTGTTTTTGTGTATTAAAGTCTTGGAGAGACACCAGCAAACAGGTGTTACTCAATACACCAGTATCCTGTTGATAGCGCACACAATGTAATGATCTTTGATGCTGGCTGGTGAATTGAAAAGACGATTGAATTACAAGTGATTTGAATCAATATTTCACATTGGGGTTATTGTACATTTTTAACAGTTCTTTATTGCCTTAAAAAGAAGAAAAAATAAGAAAGATCTGATAGAAGTTTTGCTATGGTTGTGAGATTTCTTTTGGCCATGACAATCACAGTGAAAATCTGATTCTGCGCCCACTCTTCCAGCAAATAGTCTCTTTCACTGTGACTCTAACGAGATCTGTCATTACCTGCTCAGAATACAAAATGGGAACATGACTCAAAATACGGCCTTGCTTTTCTTTTGAGCGATGTCAATCTGAGTCTTTTTTTTTTATGACAAAGGGAGTGAATGTCAAAGATGCAGGAGGAAAAATGAACAGAAAATTACAAATATTTGGCTAAACAGTCACAAGTGGAGCCAGCTGTGCCATGGATTTACAGACAGTTCAGCAGTTTGCCTGTTGCTCTCATGGATTGATGTACCTTCATTGTATTCAAATAAAGAATTAATATCAAAACATAACAATTTTTAATTAAAGTTGACTTTATTTATTTTGATTGTGAATATAGTTTAAATGATAACGCTTAGATTATTGCTTACATCACAACTAAGCCAACATGTGTTCAGTTGGTGTGCTCCGCAGTATTTATATAATTTCTATAAATAATTGAATAAATACAAATCTACCAGTGAAGTTAAGTGTGTCTTCTGAGACAAGAAATGTTTATGATGGTTTCATTTGACCTCATTTTGTTCCCGTGGATGCATCTGCTGCACAGATGTGTGCAGATCTGTGTTTTCCCTCGTGGGCACGATGTAGATAGTGACATAATAAATCCTGCCAGGCAAAGAAAAATCACAACACTTCCACGTAAACTGGTTAACGTGGCTGCTCACAACCTCTTAAGGATAACTTGCCCCTGGTCAGTCGGAGGGAGGTTACACATCTGCTCCTTGACAGAAATCCACAAATTATTTCAATACTTCTTCTCATGGATGATTTACAGCCTCAGGCTGTGTGATCGAACGAAAATCTGAATGACTTGTGTAAGCAAAGACATGGATTATTGAATCAAGTCATCTCTTGCACAGCGGAATGACTGCTAAGAAATGTGTGATTAGACAAATAAGTACAGCTCCTCGCCCTCTGCTGTGAAAATGAAGCTCTCCCCATTTTATTTATTTTCTTGTGGAAGTAACAATATGGCAGCTTTGTCATGAGTTTATGACCATTTGCAGCAGCCTAACAACCGTCTGAAAAGGCAAAGGGCTCCAGGGACTTGGAAATGACAGCTCCCTTTAGACATAACTCATTACTTTTGACTTCTTTGGCACTTAATAAAGGTTTATAGCACCATTTCTCCATCTCTTTAATGAGTTATGATTACAATGACGAATGTGCTCGATTTTTCGATGCTTCATCTTAAGGTGTCTTTTATTGCGATATCAATGTTTTTATAATCAATCAGGGACATAAAATGAATGGATATGATTGTCATTATCCATTAACAGCACAGAAGGGCACACAGTATTTCATCCACACTGCCACCGGATATTTCATAGAGGTCAAAAATTTGCTAACTACAGTCAATTGAGCGAGAAATACACTGCGTGCTAAGAGATATGCCTCAAGGGGGAAAGAAAAATACAAGCTCCACTTAATCATCCCTTAATTTGCGACCAAACTCTGATTTCTTACAGCAATTCTTATCTTTAAGAGCTTCACAAGAGAAATACATTCTTATCAATTCATGGGGTGACAAGTGTCTTTATCTGTTAAAAGGATGGAGTCCTCTCATGCACCACTGAGCAAAGGAAGAAGTCTGTGATCAAATTCACTCTTCCAAAAGCCACAAATTAAGCCAGAAATATGGATGTTGTTACCGACCCAGATCTGAACTGCAACAGTCAAGTCAAGTTCTAATGTAAGTTAGAGAAGCAGGTGCAAGCATGTAAGCCGGTTACATGCTTGCACCAGCATAGAAAGTGGTGTAATTTAGTTTTTAAAACTGTGATAATTTCCCTTCATAGTTCACATCTGCAGTTCCCGCTTTGGCTTACCATCATTGCATCTATCAGGTTTTAATTATTTTTGAAGAAATGCAGACGTTAGTGAATTTCTTTATTAGATTTTGGTTTGGGCCGAAGTAAAACCTGACCAAAAACAAAGAGGTAGCTAGTGAAAACGTAGCATCTGAAGATGAAAATCAAGTCAAGGCACATCATTGACCCAAATGGAGCCTCTCTCTCTCTCTCTCTCTCTCTCTCTCTCTCTCTCTCTCTCTCCCTCTCTCTCTTTCCCTCTCTGTAATAAAGATTTAAATGATTAACTCTGGATCGCAAAAACAAAGCTGAGAAATTGAATGAATAAATGCATGAACTATAATTTTTGCAAATAAAATTGACGACTTGATTTGTACTTCAATTCACACAGATTTTTTTCTCTTTCCGCCTTCCTGAATGACTTCTGTCATTTACAATAATATTGCATAGTAGTTAAAGCCAGCTCCGATGACCCAAGGTTGCATGTAATGCTACATGAAAAGAAATAATAATACAAACCTTGACATGAGGAGGGAAAACACAGAACTAACCGGGCACGTCACAACCACAGTCACAGGTCAGTTTGACTTACACCTCCATGAATATGTAAAAAGTCACATTTAGAGAAAAAATAAAATGTATCTGTATAAGATATTTTTGCATTTGAAAACAGGATTGCCTTTAAATTCACTCTCCACACACCTTGAGACGCAGGCGTATGGTATTGCAGTCCCGCAGAGGGTTCAATTTGAGCGTCTCTCCCAGGTTGTTGCAGCTGGAGCTCTGCTTCTGAAGCTCGCAGCAAACACACACTCCGTCGCTGTCAAACTTGAGCTGGGGGGGAGGAGGGGGGAACATACATCCGCACTCAAGCAGGCATGCCGCATACACAGAGGAACACACACACACAAGCGCACGGACACACAAACACACACAGACAAACGAACAGATCAGACCTGAGCTTGTTTTCTGATGCTCCCCTGAATAAGCTGGGTGATATATTTACCCCTGACATGAACTACATTTCCAGAGATTGCACTGACAAAAGTTAAACTTTATACATATGGTTTACATATTGTAATTCGCTGTGACCCTGAGAGGCTGTTACTCGTGTACAACAAGACAAAGGACTGTGAGGATATGAAGCGCTTCTCAGGGATGGATTGAGGAAGAGCACACCTCTGCTGTGTCCCAGATTGAGAGAAAGCAGGACATGAACTTAACAAGTATGGGTTAATTACATTGGGGAGAGGGGATGAGGAACATTAATATTTCAGTCACGACTGGGGGAGGGTCTCTGGGGGGCCACATTAAGCAGGAAAGTTGGTGTACTTGCCTGGTCCCACATGCATAAGGAGAAAAGCTGCTTATAATGTGGAAGTGGTTGGGTTAGTGGGTTGGGTGCATGACGAATCGCAGGGGGCTTCTTCAGTCATGAAATAGACACGAACCCCTGGCACTATGAATGCAGCTTAAACACATCAGCTAAGCATCTCGTTGTGAAACGTTTGGGGCTTGATGTTAGGATTATTTAAAAAGTTTTTAAAAGAGCGCAGTATTCCCAAATTACAAAGTAGTATTAAGTCAGTTCATACCTAGTTCTTAAATGTGTTACATGCCAGAAGTCAGTAGGAATAGAGAATAATGGAAGATGAAGTATGTTTTTTTCAAAATGTGGATAAAAGCTTTCCCCAAAGAACTCATAAGTGCACTCCGTTGTATGGCTGAAAAGTGATGGAATATATAAAATTCAATTCCTCACAACTTTCTCACCTCCAAACAACCTGTCAGTCACTGCATGAAGTGAAGTGGATGTCAAAATGCCAGTTTAAAAAGCACTGCAGAAAACCTTTCCCACACATCTGACATCAAAAGAGTCAGAGAGTAAGTTTCTTTCAGCACTGTCAGGCTCTTCTGGTGAAGGATACTGACCCTTACTGGTGTATCAGTATCAAATGCAGAATTAAAGCCAGGATATCTGAGAATCTCCTACTTGGTTTTACCACTGCTTGTTTTTTCCTTTTTTGTTTAGTCTCGCCAGCTTTACTGCAGTGCAAAACTAAATAACTTAATGACCTTTTGTAGCTCTTGTATCTACGTTGCATTCATATTTGATTCTGGCTGATCACGGCAAAATAAAGTCACTTGTCATAAACTAACAGTTCGGGTTAGTTTTTTGGTACTGACTCAGTTCTGCCGCCTACTTCATACAGAAGTACAGCCTGTCAGGCCACCACATTCTGACATTTGGACATTTAGACTCAAGTATCACATGCTTATTACTCATCAATATAAAAGTTAGTGGCCAAGAAAAACAAAAATAAGGTCTGCTATTTCCTAGTTACATTATCCATTCTTTGAACTGATCTACCTTACATCACCAACTTTAATACATAGTATAGAGTTTATAATATGTACTTATACATAGAAGTACTTATAGCTGTACTTCTTATAGTCGTTAGTATGTCCCATAAACTGCTCATGCATGGTGGAATGGATTCTCAAAACGTGCAAAGCATCAACATCAACAGAAACGCAATCTGTTCATGCACACTAAGTTGGTCATAAACTGGCAGATGTCCTCACTGAACCTTATGTACACCCTACGCTCCTGATTTAGATTGAATGGATAACTTCAAAACATAGTTAGGCTCTTTACAAGTCTGCTAATGGTGCAATGGGGAGACATCTAAAACCTGCAGGACAGCGACCCTTGAGGACCAGAGTTTGAGATCTCTGCTACCCGATGACATCTCTGATTCAAGCAGCAAACAACAAGTTCTCAGAAACTATCTCTTTAGGCTGTCATTCTGACATCCACCTCTCTTCATGCAGTGACAGACAGGCTGTTTGGAGGTGAAAAAGTGGAGGAGCTGAACTTTACATATTCTTTCACAACTGAATGCACTTATGCATATTTAAAACAGCTTCTTTACTTTATTCTATAACCTACTGGTTTCTGACATTTCACACATATGACCTGACTTAACTATACATCGAGACCTTGGCATGGACCAGACCTAATTTGTTTGGCTTAAATAAACACAGACAGATTAGCCCATGATGTCTGATGGATTCTGGGCCTGCTAATTTTTTTTGCCCTCAGTTCGTTAATATCAGCATGTCTGACTGGATAATTTCAACTCCGTCCAAACTATGTACAGAAATGAACTGTACCTGCTGTTGTAAGGTCTGTTATGCGGGCCAGGCCTGGCTCTGTGTGAGCAGCTTACCGTCATTCCTCTCGTTGGACTTGTGTGTTTGGTTGCAGCTTCACTACTTTCATTTACATTTTCTGTCTTATGCCTTTACAGGTGCGTATTGATTATTCACTCCACAGAGTGCCTTAACATGAGCTTTTATAATGGACACCTCACTTTGAGAACAGCGTCCAAGTGGAATTTGCATGGGTTAATGTCCAGTTGGTCTCACCAGTTGACAGTCTTCCAGGGAGTTGACAAGCTGAGCATTCTGGCAGGAAAGGATGGAGCCCGCCAGGTTGAGCATCACACACACTGCAGACAGCAGCATGAAGAATGTGATCTGTGAAAGAGAAAGGGAAAGACAGTTATTAGGAAATGTAGCATGGTGTTGGAATGATGCTTCTTGGATCAACTTATACTGATTTCCCTTCTGATATTTACTTTAAAAGCAGTATTTCTCTCACATTCATTATTCCTTGGAGCAATTTAACAAATCTTTCTAAAGATAATTAGTGCTGAAGTTAGAAAAAAATGACAAAAACCTCTTAATCTCAAGACCTCAAGAGTCTAAAGTTGGATTTAATTACTTTTTTCTTTTTACAGACCCTGAAACCAGCTTATTAAAGGGTGGACATTACAGAGTTCACAGTTAAATTCCTGTGTCTCTGCAACATCACACATTCTTAAAGCAACTAATGACATTCAATGTACCGTGTAGACGAAAAGTGGCACCCTGTAACCTCCTTCTTAATGTAAAAGCTTAATTTATTTTTTCAAGTTGACAGATCTGTTAAATCCTATAAGCCAAAATCAGGTTTAAAGGAGAAGTAGAGTGGGGAAAGTTTTAAAATCTATCAGTGGATAATCAGGAAAATGCAAACCAGAAAAGATTTTTATGTTGATTTGAAAGATTCAGATGACGGCAGCAGAGTTTCACCAGCTCACGATCAATTTAATTTAAAATACAACATTGACTTATTTCCAAAAATTTTTCTTGCAAAGTTTTGGGGCCTGAAGACAGCAGTGCTGGAGGACATTGGAGAAAAACACCAGGAAGGTGATGGAGACCACACAAACAGATGGAGAGGAGGAGAAGAAGAAAGGATGGAACTGGAGGTGGAACGTAATAGAAGATGGAGAGATAAGTTTAAATGATTTTGACTGCAGTGGAAAATTGAAAGATTTAGGCTGATGTTCGAATTTGAGATGCACTCCCTGGATGGCAAAAAGGCCAAACAGAGTATGAGGATGGAGATGGAGACAAAGACATAGACAAGCATTAACAGAAAGTGGCGTGGACATGCAAAGGAGCAGAGAGAAAGAGCATGTCTGTGCAGTCCCATGGTGTCTTGGTGGTAATGATGTGTAGATCTGATTAATTAGGATTTCATGAGAATGTGACATCAAGCTGTGAGACTCCCCGGTTGATCAGCAGCACTTGAACAAAATCATTCCTCCCGGAGAAGCACTGAACAATTTGGCTCAAATAAAATTAACATTAAACATTAAAAGCAATTTTCAAGACAAAAAAACACACATAATAGCGCATCCTAATTTCAGGTTTATCAGACTGTTAAGATGTGATGATAGCAGTTATGTATATTTTCAAATGGAGTGGAATTAATCCTGAATTATTAAACATCTAATGCATTTTCTTTTAAGATACTGAAGTGCACAAGGCATTCATTTATAAAAGAAAAGATATAACCTGAGCTCAGGGCCTCTCAGACTATCTTCGTAAATACGCTAATGGTAATCTCTACCTAAACCCATCGGAAACACTCATATGAAAATGAAATGAAACAAATGAAATGCACACTCAGCTGACCCAGCTGATGAAACAGAACAGAACAGTGAAGCCCAACTAACAGCACATTACTAGTTCACATAAATCAGCTAAAAGAGCACTTTTATACAAGCTCACTGTCTGAACTGTGAAAAGCAGGTGTGCAGCCCTTCTTATGCAAGGGTGTCTTAGACTGTAAATAATTGAAGCAATTTTCTGCTGCCAACTTCGATTTATGTCTCTGTCATGCAGAATAAAACAAGTAGATGAGGGTTTCTGAAATAGAGAACTAAGTTGATGCTGTAGATAAGTAAACACAGGTACCATAATGCTCAGACAGAGTTTTGTCACAACAACCAGACTGGTTCATAAAGCTTTCATAAGTCTGATGGCAACAGTTAACATTTGCAGAGCACTGCTCCGCAGAAGTAAGCGGCATAAAGCATCTTCACCAGCTGCAGAAGTAGCCTTGACAATAACTATCACAACAAAGATATTGTAATGTAAAAAGCAGTGACAGTAAAAGCTTTCTCTGTGACACACAGGACGTAAGCTGTGCTTTAATAAAACCCTGCTGGGCTTCCCTTGTTGCTTGCAGAGAGAGAGTCATATTCACCACTAAACAGCAGCAGCTTTAACAGAAGAGGAAAACAGATCTCTCCTTAACAAGGCTCCAGTGACCATTGGAGTGCCATTATATCATTCTGCTTTGAGAGGTTACTTAATTCTGAATCTGAAAAAGGGTCTTGTTATTTTTTGCTCTTTATTGGAATGTAAGCTCCAATAAAAACACACATAAAGATCAGACAATAGAAATCGTCCAAATAAGCTAATAGACTCAGATTTATACAGTAATAATATACAATAATATACAGTTTATACCATTTTTTACATAATGATTGTAAACAAAAAAAAATTCTGATTTGTGTGTGTCAATTATTTGATTCTGTGTGATCCGGATGCCACCTTTGGACCCCAATGTTTTCTCTCTCGCAAGCTGATTGTCATGCCAGGCCCCACTCTTCTCATTACCTTGTTGGATCACATTGCACCATTTAGCAGCCAGCCATTAATTACTGCTGTGGTGCCCTGTGCATGCAAACGAGAAACACACACACACACATACACAAAACGGCATGAACACAGCTTTTGGTTGCTGTGACGGCCAGAGCAGATTTACGTTGCGTGTCATCATCACAGCGTTTAGCACTCGCTGCAGTCAACAATACACTAAAACTGTAACGTTCCTGGCACTGGAGCTGGCTCCACCCCGTCTGCACACCTGCTCAGCATCCTCACTCCATAATCACCCTCATCGCCTGCACCTGTTTCCACCTCCATATATACTCTGCTCATGCCAGTCTCCGTGCCAGAACGTATCGAGCCGTAGAGTGAGTACTTCCAGCATTATATTATCCTGTCTGCCTGATCTTTGACCTGCCTTCCGTCTACCTGTTTTCCAAGCCTGCCTGACCCCCGCCTGATCCGTCCGTTCGACTCCTGAGCCTGCCTGTCCCTCGCCTGTACCTTTGCCTGATCCTGACTGCCTGCCCGTGTATGACCCCGCCTGCTTGCGACCCCGAGACCCCACCTGCTCCCTTGGACTGCTTCCCTGGTACTGACCCCTGGACCGGCCCCGACCGCCTTCTTGGATTATCCCTGTGTCCGCTGGATTATTGGATCACTTGGTACCAAACTTGGACTGCCCTGACCACGCCTCCAGTTTATTTGCAAATAAACATTGTTTCCCTGACTGACCGGCTTGTGGGTGTCTGTGGGTCCGAACACTGATCATTACAAAAACACAATCACTATCCATCTCCATGACACACAGAGATCAGAGAGGAGAACCCAAGGTTCAGGCGTGCCTCTTTAATTCCCCATAACTTTCACCGAGGTTAAAACTGTTTGGCAGATTGGCCTCTTCATCTACTTCCAGCTTCATCTTCAAACGGTAAACATTAATAATGTTGGTGTTTTGGATGAAAAAACACACATCCACTTCTGCAATGGTAAGAAGCTGAAGTGAACTGGATTTTTAGAGTAGATGTTTTGAGCATCACTGAATGCTGGGTTTGAAGAAGGTGCCTCGTTGATTCTGTATATTTTTTGCTTGTTATTAATTCATAGCTACAAGCACCCATCATGTTTTCTCCAAAGACCTTCTGCAGCGTTTGCCAACTTCCTGCTGAGTTCACATTTGAACTAGATGTAGTAAGATCAATTATTTTTTTCCAGTTTCAACTTACTGGAGTGAAAAGTAGGACAAAATCTGACAGCAAATGAATCTGTTTTGTTGAACTTACTAAAGAAAAAAAATCAGTTCGATAACCACTGCTTTACTAGAGATTTTACACAAGCCAAAATAGCATTTGTCTGATTAAAAAGAAAAAAATCTTTTATAGCACATTATAAGTCCTATTACGTCACATTAAGGGTGACCAAATGATAAATAATATTTATGACAATATTACATGACAATTTACATGTGTAACCCTTGTGATTGGTTAAAAATATCCCAAAACAAGACATGTTCCTGCAAAGACTGTGGTGGTATCCATCTTTAGGGATTACACACTGCTGGCCACTACATATGCCAACATACTGTATCAGGATCCTGCAGATACACACACAAGTTTCTGCAACAAAGCTTCCCAAGAAAACTGTCTCCCACGATCGTTCTACATTCCATTGTTAAGTGACCGTAATGACTATCCATCTTCTTCTTACTCACCCGTATGTTTCTTTTACTTCTCCTCTTCTTTGTCTGCTGTACATTTTTCTTCTAAAGAAAGGCACATCAAGGCACATTTGTTGCCAGCACACTGAGTCCACACCATAAAATATGCTGCAAGCTGTCGGCGGCAGAGGGACGCAGTGGACCCGAACAGACTAGTGACAGTGACAAAAGTTCCACAACTGAGTGGATACGCAATGTATTAATGGCTTTTTACAGTCTACCACGTTGGATTGATGTTGTGACAGAAGTCTAGCAAGGACGAACCAAATGTCGGTCTGACACAGAATTCTCCTTTTTGGATAGAACGAGGCTATCTATCACCTGTTTCCAGTATTTTTTGTGGCACCTTGCACAGTCTGATGGTTGAAGACATACAACTATAAGCGGTAGACTGGTGCTTTTCATTATAGAAGGTATCACAACAAGAGTTTTGAGCAGATTAAACTTCTGTAAATCATCAAATCATTGCATTAGTCAGAATTTACTGCAGTGAAACAAAACCAAACATCACCAGCTTAAATGCCACCTATTTAAATGCACCACGACTTTATATTAGAAATCTCTCTCCATCTGTGCGTGCTGCCTCCACCATAAACAAAACTCCAGGCTCATTCATCACTTCTGTTTATTTGAAGAAGCATGGGTCAAAGATAAGATAAGCATCTCGGCAGAGAAAGTAGAGGATGCAGCAGAGGCAGATTGTTATACTGCAGACTTTCGACATTTCATTCAGAGGCAGCTAATACAAGTCACAAATACATTTAATAGGAAAAAGGGGAGAGGAAATGAAAGAATGATTTGTCATTAACTGATAATTTCAGTTCTATCTTAAGAAATCAATCGATGTATTGTGCACATAAAGCCCTAGTTGTATAAAATATCATAACAAAATATTACATGACTAAAATGTTTAACCACTGGACTAATAACACAATTGAAAGCTCTTTATGGTACAAACGTTTAACTTCTTATTTACTTGATGGCTTAACAACTGAAATTGTATCATGCAGAAATCATAAACAGGCTGGTTTAGTTTGTTAAGCAACCCTCATTTAAAAAAAAACATTTTCTGAATTCCAACATTGCATTACAACTGTTCAGATGTTGGATTTCATGATTAGGTGGCACCTAAAATTTCCCTCTGATTTCTTCCAAGCCCAGTCTGCGTCGGCACTGCACCGTGGCCCAGTGTGGCTTTTAGACCGGTCTTGATGTACCCTCCCAGCAGAAATGGAGTTTTGTCTGTTAGTTCTCTTGCTACCCACCTATCATCGTAACATATACCGTAAAGCTGCAACAGCTTTAAGAACTTTTCATAGCAGTCTCTCCCTGCTTTTTCCCATCAGCAAGCCAAAGTTTCAGAACTTGAAAAAGGTGAAATTGTTCGATTTTGTTAGCGGAATTTTAGTGCCTGATGATTCATCTTCCAAGATAACATCCCCAATGAAAGTGACTCTTTAATGTAGCAAGTCCTCATAAGTCAATAAAGGCTTCAGAAGGTAAAAGGTCAGACTTTGTTGAACCCCATAACATGTGCAGCCTGTTTTAAGAGGAAACTCTTATCAAACTTGTACTATTCAAAGCCTGACCCATCTGTAATTTATTTTTCACTAGATGTTTTTGTGCCTCATTTACGACAAATGAAAAACAAATGATTGCAAATTGAATTGCAATGGTAACTGTTAAGGTAATTATCTCATCTGGACGTAACAAGTAAGGGGACAAGATGTAAACAGGTGAATTATGTCTAAAATTGTGTGCGCAGGAAAAAATGCAGCCGAGTGCACAAATGCAATCAGCTATGAAAGGAAAAGAAAAAAAAAAGAAGGTGCAACACTAAAGCACATTACCATGGAGATACATCAAATAACCTTGTGAAAAACAACCTTCAAGCATGTTTCAGTTCCAGAGATTATCTGCCTTTGCTTCACTGAGCAGAGTAAATGATGGAATTCCAACACTCATCAGCTCAAAGATGCATCAGAAAGTACAAACCATAACATGTTATGCAATTTACAGTACACCTCATTCACACAAACCACAGTTCGCATGGTGCGTTTTAAACTGACAGCAACACAAGGGCAAATGCTCTGAAACCAAATCCTTTGTTTTTATTAAACTAATCATTAGGTTGATACATCCTTAACTATACTTTTGTTTTTGTTTTTTATTCTAAGAAATAAATCAAAACTAAACAACATTTACTGATTCAATTTCCCGCTACAATGAGTGATGCATTGAAATAATTGAAAAGATCAATGTTTTTTAATCTTATAACATAAGAATTAATGCCAAACATACATAAATTAAAGTGATTGAAGTTTCTCATTTATCTGTATGAACCTTGGTGAATATGAATGAAATATTATTCGCTGAGTGAAAGTCATAATTATGATACATTCACAAGCTCAGCTGATGACTAAATACTGTCTGTAAACTCTGGGATGTAACAGCATTTCAAGAAGCCTCTTCCAGACCTACAGCAGCAGGTTAACCCGTTTGAGAGCAAAACAACAGTTAATAGACAGAGTAAACTGATAATCACATGGGAATTGATAAAAGGGGAATTTAAAACACTCTTTGCATCCTGACTGCAGCACAAATTAGTATTTAGTCTGCAGCAGCACTGCGACACAACTCAATTTATTTTCAATTATCCCTGAGCCACAAGAGATGGAAGAAATGTTGTTTTGTTTTGCTCCTGTTCAGCAGATCACACACTGTCTGATACACTCTCCCTCCGACACTGAATATCAATCCTCCAGCCCCTGCAGGGCTCAGACACATCTGGGCACAAAAAGCACTTAAAAGACAATAAGATCCACTCTGAATGTTGATTTTGAGGAAGACGTGCATTATTATGTTGGGTTTATTCTCTGATTCTTCCAGACGTCAAAAACTGCTCTGTTTTAGTGCAATGTGAAATGTTAAATAAGGCACAACCCTGTGGTTAAACCACAATCAGAAAAAAAAAACAATGGTTTTCTTGCAGGGTCTCTCTGACTGAAAGCAGATCCAGTGCAGCAACAGCTGGTTCTCATTGGTTCACACTCTTTACTGAAGTAGGTTTAGCTCTCCGCTCCAAAGATGGCCTTTGTGTATATTTATGTATGTTAGTGTCTCTGTGTGTGTGTGTCCAGAAGACATCATCAAGACTAGGTGTGAGGGAAGTTGAGTGACTTGGGTTCAGTGGCGGTCCAAATAAACATAGGAGGTGTTGATCCTAACTCTCGGCAGCAGCGGAGCCCAGGGGACATAACACTAAAGCAGACATAATGACTTTACAGCGTGTGTCTTGCAGTATTGCACACACCACTCGTGTGCTTCTACATCTTATAATGTCTTCATCTGTTGTTCTACCTTCACAGTTCACGTTGCCTGATTTTTTCAATTAGTTTGTTAGCATATAGCAGTTTGTTGGTATTTATTTTTATTCTGATTGACTCTTTTTCATGTTGTTATTTTAGATGAACCGCTAAACCGATTCCCACTGCAGACAACAACAGATTTATCATTTAAATCTAAAGCGCAACAACCCTGTAGAGAAAGAGCCTCCTAACATAAGAGCAGTTAAAACCTTTGTTTATTTAAAGATGCATGCTTTGACAAAACATCCTGAACACACATCCATTTCCAGAAACCATGACTGTGACTTGGAAAAAGGTCGGAGGAGTCCGGTCTCAGAGGGACTGTATTTTTTCAATGTGTTTCTGAACACACAGCAACGTAGCAATAAAAGTATGAAATATTGCAACATTGTTGACAGTTATTTTGTATAAACACTTATTCAGTTGATGTGACTTTATTATGTAAACATTTATCTATTCATTTTTTAGCCTAATCATGTGTTCTTTATCCAATAACCCGCACCATCAATTTAAGTTTAAAAATGACACACACCCAAATTTTTAAAAGCTCATTTAAATGCTCACTTAACCAAACAAAACTAAGGCAGGTCCATTGCACTTGTTTAGCAAAAGCTAATCTAAACTGGATTTACTCTAAAAAAAAGCCTTAAAATAGGGATGCACCAGGAAATGGTGTTGCATTTCAAATGGAATTGTTGATATGTCTATGGATAAATGACTTACATAGATATCAAATTTTGGATGTTTTTCAGCTTGTATGAAATGTTTAATATGCACTGACATTTTTAGGTAAAGCTACCTCCCCTGTGCACGTATTTGGCTGTTTGAGACCCAGGTGTGACCCTGCATCAACAGATCAGAGGTCGTGGAGACAGTAAGCAGAGAAAACAGCTGAGTACACCGTCCGGTGTTTTCAATACTGTTGGTCATTTACTTATTAGATGTGACTGAGTTGTCATCGAAGTAGCATTCTAAGAGCACACTGTCTCCCCGCATTGACATACTTGCCATTCAGCCGGCCACCGGGGTTAAGAAGGGCATGATAAAGTTGTATTTTCACAGCAAGACAATGAAAGAAGGAGACTGGACCCCTGCACACTGTTAGTACTAAGGAGGGATGTTTTGATGCTGACCTTTGTCAGACATAAGCTGTTATCACAGAGCTCGCAGCATTTAAAGCGGTCACAAAGTTGTTTTGGATTTTCCTGCTGATTGTATTTGGGCGCTCAGGAAAGAACACCAGATGCTTTTTCTAATTTGTTTCTCTGGTATTTACTTTCTGACTGTAAGAGTGGAAGAAAAACACCTTGCCTCTGGGCTTTGATGTGTAGTCATGTAGACAGCATGTCAGACTACATCTCCGCAGGATGTGATGGATTAGTTCCTGTGGTTAGAGGCATCATTGGAGAAGTTACAGTCCAACAACTTTAAGTAGCAAATGAGGCATGAAGCCTGGACGATGGGTATGGAAATCTACATCTACAGCATGGAAACTGTTCTCAGTTTAGGCGTCTAACAGTTTCTAACTTGTGATAAAATCCCAAATTTAATTCTCCTGTCCCGGAGGATCTGCCAGGACTATTTCCAATGGTGTTGAGAAGACTGAACACTCAACAGAGAGCACTTAGGTGAGGAGAGGAGTTCATCTTTGAGCCAGTGTTCACACATATTGATTAAAACGGACCATGAAAGACAATATCACCCAGAGGGTCAGTAGCTGATTAACCCCCCACTTCGCTGCATGTTAATCAACCACTGACCTCCACAGAGCTAAAACAAGAAGGCTCTGCCTTCTCCACTCTGGTCCCCAGGCTCTTAGTGGGGGGCAGCTGTAATGAGACAGGCCTATAATGAAGCTGGTCCCTGTGGACACTCACACCACACTGATTTTCAGCAGGAACTTTGAACATGCTGATTCCTTCGGGGCGTTTCTTAAAAACCAATGATGTAGTCTCAAATGAGTCATTCATAGGATGTAGACAACTGAAAAATAAAGACAAGTGTGGTCAAACCTTAAGGTGAAAAAGGACCAACAAGACTGAATTATAAGATTCACAGTCACATTTAGTTAGGATCATCGCATTGCCCAATTAGGTCAACATTTATTATTTGGAAATGACATGTCCCCACAACAACTGGGTGGATATTCCCCCTCTGGATGAACTGTAGAGCCCTGATCTTTGTTGAGCATATCATTTATGATTATGTTTGAGGCATTTTTCCACAAAAATCTCAATAAACATGCTTTTGTGTTAAAAAAGTCATATTGATAAAATAGTCTTTTTCTCACTTTATTCTCAGCCTAAAGTGATGAAAAGGAGTGAAGGCGAGAAACACAAACTGCTATTTGTAGAAACACCTCTGCTGCTGCTTCCTAGATCATGTTCCTGCTGCTCCAATGAGCCTTCAGATAAGACGGCTTATCTAATTCATATTCTAATTAATATGGAGCATTAGTTTCTGCATCTTCGTGCCTTAAGGGAGAGCTCCATTCATTCTGCCTTATCTCCAGCCAAAAGGTTCCTCGTGACCTAGCTAACACTGCTATTCTGAAGCATTCACTCTTTGTCTCACATCCCACCTGCCACTTCCTGTAATTGTGCACATATTCAGTACGTTTGGACGACAGACAAAATAATCAGTGATGGTCACCATTGGTGTTCTTGGGTTCCTTTGAATATGCTAATAAACAAAGTTATAGAAATGTAAGAGAAGAGGATAATAAAAAAAAAAAACAGGGTGAATTACTTGCCTCAGGGGAAGCATTTTTAGTCAAGTGAATCAGCTAAGTGAATCATCTTTATTCGCAGTGTGGAATGAAAGCATGCATCTGTTTAGATTCAGTTCATTTAATGTCAATGTATGAGAAGTAACAGTTAGGCTTGAAATACCCTCAGTTTACAGCACAAAGTGTATAACCAAAAGCACGGGAGAGAAAAACTTTTATCAGATAAAATCAATCTGCCCCAAGGAAAATCTGTTGTGTAAAGAACATCATACAATCATATCATCAGTGCCTTTGTATAGTGATTGTAAAAACTGAATATTACAAGTGTTTTGTAAACTACAAAAGATGAAGGAAATCAATTCCTGAATTTGCATTTCTCATTTACAGAATGTAAAATATACCCTGGCCTTTTGGGATATATGAGACTATTTCTCTGTCTCGTCTCAGTCAGAAGTATAGAAAGGATTTAATATTTGGAACATGCTGAAGCTTTTTGTGGTTAAGCCTACATCCACTACATCCAACAGGTACATTTTTTATTTGAAAAACAGATTAAAATTGTATGTATGCTGTCAGTTATAGAGGAATGTAACCTGAGTCTGCCTAAATCCCAGTCTGAAGATCAGGCAATGCATTCAGAAAACTACAGTTCAATCAATTCTACTAAAGTAGAAATGATTGTTTACCTACAATAAAAGTTCCATAAAGTTTGGTAATCTGTGGCCCATGCAGTATTTTAACATTATGAACTGTGCACATTGTTGCCAATATCTACACTTACCCTAATAATTGAAGGTATCATAAAGTGTTAAATAGTTAAAGAGATTTTTTTGAAATACTTTGTGGAACACTTATATAAATGATCAAATTGATAAAAGATTTTTTTAAAAGACAGAAATCCAGCATCTCCCACACTGCAGTGAAGCAGACTTAGCTGCATTACACTGATTTAGGAAGAGCTATTTTTCAGCAAACTCAGCAGTTATCCAATTGAAGGAGTGAGTAGGCTCCCGTGGGTAGGAATCATTGTTCCAAAGAAGCTCCCCTAATCACCCTTTTCGTTCTCCTTTCAGCTGTGCAGACTGGAGTCAGTTTGCAGAACAAAGACACTCTGACTCACTAATTTGGGCGCATTCTTGGCAGATTCAGAGTGTGTGAGGAGAAAGGAGGTGATGTGAGGAGCAGTGGGAGACAGAGAGTGGCAGTGCTAATGCAAACTGACCAGAAGTGACAGGCAAACTGCAACCAGAGGGAGGACAGCCCTGAAGCACGCTCGCAAACACTCGCCGTTGTACGCTCTCTTTCAGCTCGCCCGGTGCACAAAGCGCTAACACACACTCCTGATTCAGGTTGGCACTGAGGTGCCTTGAGAGGGGCCACTTTTCAACAGGAGCACTTGGGGTGAAGCCTCCGCGTTGGCGGACTTCCATCCTGCTAAAGAGTTCCCAAGCAAGACACATCATCTTTGTGCTCTGGGTTAACGGGACTCCCACTAATGCAATTCTTTATTATTGACAATAAAGTGTTCTCTAGGGACTGTGTGGTAGGACACACTGTATCGGAGCTTTCTAACCAACAGTTTCTGAATGTGTACGTCTCATCTGTCAAACAATTCAAAGCGTTGCCAATCACTTGGCAGAGTTTTCAACTGGCACACAAGGTGGCTTTGCTTTAGAGCATCCAACGATCTTAAAATCAGAGCAAATAAGAAATGGCACAAACATATGAAGATATTCAGATGAGCTTCCATGCAAAAAACAACTTGAAGATCCATCAAAAGAAGCACTCAAGTGTGTTAAAGGGTGTTGCTTCGCAACGGTGAGAATATGTTTTCTTGCTGAGAACAAGGAAGAACATCGAAACGAACCTTAAGATTTTCTAAGTGCCTTTGTCTCCATGGTTCAGACCACCCACAGCAGTGCCATTGTTTAATAGTACAATCTGAAAAGTAACTGTGTAGCTCCTGAGTCTGCCTCCAGGTGAAACCTGGGTGAAATGGGAGCATTACAGTTAATGGAGGGTGGAGACTGCAGGGTCGACACTGCAGTAACTCACTCTACACTGATGTGGGGGAGGTACATCTACAGGAAAGATTCAGTCTTTTAGATTGGTCACAATAAAAAGAAAAAAGGTCTGCTTTGAAAAAAAAAGTGAAGGCATTTAACAATTCTGCAGCCCATGAATTACTGTAGTTTTGCAAACTTTTAGGCCTCTTTGGTGAAGCTGAATGCTTTCAAATATTTATGGTGGCAGGCCTAAGACCAACCTGTACTTTCATAGGCTGGCCTGGAATGCCTGAGATATCATCAAAGACTCAAAGACCCCCCCTGGAGATGTGAACAGACTAGAATCACTAACAGTGATTAAGTTAGGCATGGATTGATAAGAAAGAGCTGGAACAGAGGCGGTCGGCTGTTTGCAGAGGAAAAGGAAAATATAGGGCTGATCTCTCTTGGGACCACTTTAGTTAAAGACACAATAACCACTGAATTGATTCATATTTGGCAGCACGCCACTGTTCTGGGAAATCCCTGCCCCTCCGTGCACATGATGGGAATGCGTAAGATAGGTAGAAAAGCTGCAAATCAGATAAAAATAATGAAATCAAGGAATCTGCACATCAATCATAACGTAGGCCCCTTCGTTGGTAAAAGGCAATGTTTTTTTTTGCTCCTCCACCCATTTGTCTATCCATCCATCCATCCGTCCGTCCGCCTCTCCATTATATTCCACTTTGCAGAAGACAGGTTGCTGAGGCAACAGTTCCAGGAGGGAAACCTAAGCATCCTGAGGCAAGCATCTCCTTTTCCTTGGGGATCCAAACACATTTGCAGTCTAAACACATTTGACATTTTTTTATGATAAGAAAAGTGAACCTAATCTAGAATCTAATCTAAACCTCAAAAAGCTGAACTGTGAGAAGGGCTAGCAATTTAGACCAGGACCAGATGAAGTCACCTGACACACCTTCTTGCGCTCTGTTGCACTCCTATGAAAACACAGTGCGAAAGGCAACAAACGACAGCTTCAGAGTAGCGTGTCCTTTAGTAGAGGATTTTGACCATAGACAGAAGAGGAAAAATGGCTATTCTGCATACTGACAGAAAAAAAAACTCAGGATTTACTTTTAAGTGTGCCAATTCTTCAATGTCATGACTGAAAATCAATACAATCTATCAATCCATTTGAATTTAATTTATACAGCACTATATCCCAAAAAATGTCTTCTCAAGGCACTTGAAGACTCCAATTCAAACCAGTCAAATTCCAACCCACTCCAATTCGTTATACACTTTATTTGTGAATTGAGTAACTTAATCAATAGATTATGCATTTTAGACACTTTTCTGAACTTTGTCATTTCCGTCTTTATTCCACCAATGAAATGAAAGAATCCACAATGTATTTTTCCCCACTGAATTATCTCTTACATTTTATCTTCTGAACAAACAATATTTTGACACAGACCACCAAAAGATTCCATCCTGTCAAACCCGAAATTTGCAACCACCCCTGGATGGCTTTTAAAGAAGCAGAAACATGTTGATTTCTCTCGAGTGCTCATTATTAAATTTGTTTATTTCATTCAGTATGCAGTCAAACCAGTATAACGCTAATACAATTAGCAGTCATCAACCACTCCCTACCAACTGTGATGATTACACTTTAAAAACACAGTTGAAAAACAAAAATATCTAACCCCAAAATAAAAAACTCCTACATGAAACATGTGAAGAGAACCACATGACAGGGACTTTTTTCTTTTATTTGAAATAATGTTCCAGGTTATGAAGTGTTTATGCTACATGTCACCAGTTTTCAGAAAGCCTTTTGCGAGCTTTTACATTTGTGCATTGGTTTTCAGCCCTCACTGCCTGTCTGTCTCACACACACACACACAAACACACACCCTTTCCATCTTTCTGCTTTCCTTTAGCACATCCTGACAGGTGGTCCTGTGGGGCACATCTCAGTCAACAGTGGGCTTCATCTTCCACTAAAACCTCTCCCTCTGGGTCAAGAGGAACAAGCATCTTGTAACAGTTTCAGTTCAAAGGAAAAGGAGGACTAAAATGGAAGACATGGGGGGCAGGTTTAAAGAAGAAAAAGTGAGCTCTGCTTGAGGTGATGCAAAGAAAGAAAGTCAAACAAAAACATGAGAAACAGGTTAAGGCAGACATCTGAGGACATCGGAAAATAAAACCTTTGCAGAATGAAAAGAATTGGTGAGTGGGGGAGGATTATGGCAACTGCAACAATGAATAGGATGAAATGTAGAATAAAGCGTCAGAATGGAAACACCCCCAGACCTACTTCATTATTTTTAAAAGAAAGAGAACAGATTTGCTTTGAAATAATGCAAAATGATGCAAAAAATTCACGGTTCATTTGAATGTTCATTTTCAATGGCTTAACACTGTATATATCTTTTTTAGCATGCGGAATATATGGAATACTGCCATTTCAAACAGTTTTGCACAACGTAGTACTTTGTAGGATATGACGTTGTGTAAAATGATGACAACGTGTGAGAGGGAGGGTATTCTCTCTCTCCCTCATATGCGTAGAATGAATAAATATCTCATGTGATGGCGTCTGTGAATACATGTGTGACATCTCTGAGTATCTGTGTCTGTTGATCATACTGCTGTTTGTCACAAACACAGTGGTGTTCGATTGGGGGTGTCAGAAGTGCTCGGACTTGGGGTGAAATAGAGACCGATCCTGCAGACGACATGCTAAATGACAGACAGAAAAAACTTTTGCCTCGATGTGTAATTGATACACCGCCTCACGAGACCTGACTTATGTTATCCACTGTCTCCCACCCTCCACCCCTAATTAGGTTTGATCCTCTTTTCTTTCTCGTCTTGTCAGACATGTGACTTGACAGCTTCATCCCTCATCAGCAGGCTCCATCTTCTCTCTGTGAGTGACTTTCTCTTGGAACCAATTAGGACTGAATGTATTTACTTGTGATGGAGCCATCACAGTGACCTTGGATGGGGACTGCGTGTGCAAACAGGTGAAGGAGAAGCTATGCCTAGAACCATTCTCAGACAAACATAAAGATACATAAAGGACTTGGGTGGTGTTTTAACTTCATTATATCTCCACAAACCGATGTTGAGCAACTGAACTAACAGCTGAGGTGCAGAGAATCAAACAAATTGTCGTTTATTAAAGCCACCATCACAATTCACTCTGACACTGAGCTTTTTGGCAACTCCATAATTACACAGGATGCCAGGCAACGGTGGTAGCATCTACAGTATAGCTCCTCCACGGTCTGAGCGGTCCCCTTGAAACATTTGCAGTCTTTATTTCCTTCCTTCCTTCCCGTGTCACAAGCTGAACTCTCCTTGAATTATATTAACACACACCATCAAAGGAGAAATGCAAAATTAGGAAAACCATGTGAAAATTCCATGGACTTGACTTCCTTTTTGGCAGCAGTTTCAAGGAACCAAATAAGAGAAACTTTTACTCATGCAGGTATTTACTTGGAGTCAAGTCACGTATTTGCCTTTGTGTGATTTTCAATACAGATGGGAGTGAATCTTTTTTTTTAATGCTATAATCTGAATCAAGAAGTTGTTTGTAGAGTTTGATGTTTTACTTGAGCAGTTCTGATATTGGTACAGAAAGTTCACGACCGGGTCGGTTAAATTGCGCCCATGCTCTGGACACCAAAGGTCAAAAGTCCATTTGTTGTGATTTCACACACCCAGCAGCCATACTGCGTGCTTCTTCGGCAGCTAAATATAAAGCCAGGCCAAACGGAGCTGTGAAGCCGCGGCTGTAGTCGGGCTGCAGTATCAGCTCACTCAGCTGTGAAATATGGCTGACGTGATTGTGTGCAAACCACAATTACGCCTCGAATCCCTGACAAGTGACCACGGAGCACAAGTTGTTCAGTCAACTGTGCAATATGAACTGGTGGGCTCGGGCTCTAATGCCTCTATTTGTGCAAAACACAATCACTGCAATGTCACACACAATTCTAGCTGTTTGCTGTGGAGAGGGATCGACTACAAAGTGACAGGAGGCAGAAGAGAGAGGAGTCCATTTCTGCTGCTTAATAACAGAGAGAAGAGCACAAGCATCATTGTGTTATGAGTGTTTGTTGACTGAGTCACAACAGTGACTTTTTAGTCAGATTTGATTTGTTTACACTTGTAATGCAGCATTGGTTTTCTTTTTAAGAAGGATAAAAAAACAACACGCTCTATTTGATGAATGTGGCTTTAGCTCTTTGTGAGCTGCCTTTAAACAGAAATTAATAATTATGTTCTTCAATTCATTCTGCAGATGGTTAAATCATCCACAATATAACTTTTGGACACACTTTTTAATATCTTTTATACCTCTTCGAATGGAAATTACACCAAAAGTCACACAAGGTTTTTAGAAAGCTGAACTAATGTGTGCAGTTTACGACGACAACCATGGATTTAAAGGACTTGAAAATATCTGAAACAGGGGTCTTGGATTTCAGACATTGAAATGCAAACAATAATTCCAATTTCTTGTAGGCAACTGTCTGTTTTCATTGGATGAATAATAATAACATAAAAATCACACTGTCCCCCACACCACACCTCATATCTGCATCCCACAAAGCATATTTTAACCCCCTGATCAATCATTAATCTGTACTTCTAAGAAAAACCTATGATCAGCTGTCACTTTTATATATGCACTTCTGTGTTAAAAGAGTATACTGTAAAGATCCATGTTGTAATATATAATAATAAGTCCTGTGTGTTTTTCCTAATCTATTCAAAACATAGATCTGACAAAAATGTGGCGAATTCTTCTTTGTCATTGACCAGTTTTATGCCCAAGAAGCAAAAAGTAACCTGAAGTTTGACAAAATCTCCATCGTGAAAACTTTAGATAAATGTGAGCAGCAGAGGGAGGAGCACTGGACTGATTTATTGGCTTACATCGGTGCGTCCAAAAAATAAAAAAACTCTGATACTGGTAATTGCCTTCATCAAACTTCTCAACAACTAAAAGGCATGTGCAGATGAGAGGAGAATACATGATAAAAACACTGCATTATCAGCTTTGTATGAAGACAATGTTTGCTTAGCAGAAACCCGTTAGTGATCGCTGGCCATGCCAGATGGTGCTGATTTGTGTAGTTGTTTGTGTGGACAAAAAGATCAGTTTTCAGGAGAGCTGGTATTTGCAAATGCTCGACGAGGGAAAATGCCTGTGCCGGTGCTTGTACAATTTTGTTTGGGTGGGTTGGTGGGTGGGTGGGGGAATTTTTTATCATCTTCCACGATATTCACACTCAAATAAAATAGAAATGCAGCTGCAAACTAATTTTCACACTTCAGTACAGCCTTACAGTCATGTCATCACCCACCTCTGCACTTACGTTTGCAACGTACATACACAGCACTGAAATAAAAAATCAACTGTAGGATCGTGAAGATCTTGACACAGCCATGTCCCCTCATCATTATTCTTTTGTTTCATATTAGCTTTACATGAATTAAAGATTACCTACCATATGGGTAAGCTGTGAGCTAGACCACTTAAAGCTTAGACAGGCTCAGAAAAAAAAATCACTCACATCTAAACCAATCCCTTCTTGCAACAGAGCCAGGGACAGAGGCTAATTTCACTCCTAATGAGAGGATTAATTTGTCCATTAAGGTCTTTGTGAAAACTACTCAATTATTAGAGGGCAAATCTGGGCGGACAGACCCTCCGTCTCTGCCTCTGCATGGCCCTTTAATCACTGAATTAATTGGATGATAAGAATTGCACTCACAAATTATTAAGTTTGGATTTCCATGCAGTTGTGGGTTCAATAAATCTTCATTCCTACAGTAAAATCAGTCAGTGTCCCACCTCTATCCCTCACTCCCTTTTTCGTCTGCTGCTGACTGTAATATTTATGGAGTGTCAGGGTCACACGCTGTCACAGAGAGCACCCCATAAACCCTCTCAGCGATGTCCTCAGTAGTTATGTGATCGTAACTGAACGTTCACAGTTATTATGCGTGTATTGTGTTAGTGATTTGTGAGCATCTTTACCGTGTTTCGAGATGTCAAAAGCATGGGTGCAAACTCTAGCTTTCTCCCTGATTGTGTGTCCCAAGAAATTCTTTGGTCATCGATGAGCTTCACTGAAATTGTGAGGCACATCGAACAGACATTTTCTTCATGCAGTCGGAGATTTGCAGAGAGAAATTTGGATAGTTAAGTTGTGCAGAAGTTCAAGGAGGACTCACACGTAAGGCAAACATTTCTCCTCTGCCAATGTCAGCTGTACACAAGCATCTGGCATTCATTCCAATGTGCACCAATCACAATCCTAAGAAAGCTAAATATCTGTTCTTATTTTTATCAGGAGAGTCAGTATTAAGAATAGTTCAAAATACTAGTAAAAAATAATAAGAAGTCTGAATTATTTCTCCTTTTACAATACTTATTTTAGATAACGGTGGAAAAAAATGGGAGTGTTAATGTACAAATTCTTTTCAGACTAAAAGTTTAGACAATGTTTTCATTTTGTATTTGTGAAAATGTACCTAACCTGACAACAGATACTATAACAGTTCATGGTTTGTTGTCTAATATAATCTCTAAGAACCCCGTCCCTTCTTCTAAAAACTGCATTCTGCACAATAAAATAGGAGTGACAGTGTGTTCGTTTTGGATTGTACTTGCTGGTAGTCAAACATCAATGTTGTGGTCTGGTGACTGGGCTGTGGCACCAACACTGTACTCATGGTCTCAGGGGAGATCTTCAACGGTTTGGAAATATGATATGACTGATTAAGCTGTTGGTAAGATCTCTGTTGAAGATTGGACACGAAAATAATAGCATCTTGCATTGCAGTCTCCTATGTTCTGTGAATCTGTGGCAAAATAAGTGTTTACCAGTTTTAATACACACCAAAGTCCATATGAGGAGACTGGAAGGTCAATGTATTCCTATCATCCAAGAAACCTGCTCCGTTATAAATGATCTTATCTGCTACTAAGGATCCTTTCATCATACATAATCACCACATGCTTCTCTTAACGCTCAGCAGAAAGATCCAGGGCCTATTTTAGGAAGCCTCACACTTCAATCAAATCCGTCTGTGTGTGTGCCTCAGGGTTGATTTGATGACTCGGGCTGTCACCTGAAAGGAGCTCCAGGAGAGGTGCAGGTGGCAGGCTTTGAAGATTCAAAATATCCCGCTGCATGGATTTATCTATCTATTTGAATTTTGTTACAAAAAGTTTTTGGGGTACTATCTTGACTTTTTTTCTGGTTCTCCAAATTAAGCAACATCATAAAGGGCATGGTAGATCTGATCAAGTTCGACTTCTGCCCTGTGCTGCCTTCCTTGCATGTTAACTCATCAAGTTAAAGCATGTCAGGAAATTTCTATAGAGACATTGTTAAGTGGCAGAATATACGTGGATGACTGGATGCGCTCGGATCTTTAAGGATCAAATGTGAATGATTGTTTTTAGTGTCCCTGGCTTGTACAGGCAGGCGGCAGAGAGATGGTAAAATCCCTTGGATCAACTCAGAAACATGCTCTGGTTTTAACCTGTCAATCTAAAGGGTAATGGAAGCATCAAAGAGTAACAAAACACTCACTGAGGTGACTTTCTTGGTGGAAATGAAAAATTTGTTGCTTGGGTTTCATTTATAATGGCAGTGCTGGGTTTAAAAGGTGATGGTCATGGCTGCTCTTTACAGTGACAGAAGATCCTCTAAGGAATACACAGTGCTATGAGAGTATAAAACACTCTTAGCCCTGAGAACACTTTGGAATGTACAATAGTGGATCATTTCTACGGGGGAAAAAAAGACCAAGTTAGACAAACTTAATTTTTCCCAACGGAGATTCAAACTCTGGTTTCTGGAGCCTAATCTCTATAACCAGAGTACTAAAATCATTCTTAGGAAGATGATCACACTCAGTGCTTCTGACAGTCTTCACCCACTTCAGAATCCACAGTAAAAACCTACTAGTCTGCACCAGCTTTCATGGAAAACCAAAAAACGTTTGCTCTTATATTTCTTTTGGGACCAAAGAGATGGGGTGACTTAAAAGTCAAGTGTCGTACACACAAGCAGGATTTCAGAAACAGAGGACAGAATGTCTTCAGTCTTTTACGTCTCTGTTCTCTTTGGGCAAATACATTTTTTCTATGAAAACAACTTTTTAAAATACCTTTTTAAACATTAACAATATTTTTAAAGCTATTTTGACAAGCCTCGACAGTCAAGATTGTTGCAAAGAACAATCGACTCTGTGAAAACAGGGAAGCACTCAGACAATACATCCTGATTCAACTCCTTCACACTCACTGGAGGACATCTTGCACTTCAGTCCTTGTGGAAACACAAACATAAAGTAGCTGCTCACTCTGTTACTTCCTGACACCTCACAAGAGCAGTGACCGTTTCACCTCTCCACTGTGGTGCCTCTACATAATTTAAATCTCCCCATGCAACACTTCAGTCCACACGAGTCACTACAGCGTAAACACTGGTATTTTTTTATGAATGAGGCCGGCCACACTCAACTGAGCTCTAACAATATGGGAAAATGAAAGCCAAAATAGTTCTGGAAACATACTTCTCCACAGTTTCTCCCTGAGAAACAGCTCACAAATGTGTTTGTTGTATGTAACAGCATTCTTTCTACTATTTGTAACATAAAATGTGTCCCTCAGAGACAAGATTAGCAGGCTTTAAATGGAGCCAATCCAACATTCACCTTTATACAACTGCATGCATATTATGCACTCCACTGACTTGGCCTTTTAGCTCAACTGGGACAAATTAAGATTCTAAAACTCGAAAACTGTAAACCACTTGTATAATGTCTCAAAAATTGTTGTTGGAAAGCACTGTGAGATAACTGTTGTTGTGATTTGTCGCTATATAAATAAAACTAAATTGAAATTAATGAAAAGCCATCAGTAGCCTCACACGTTCGACCAAAAAAGCAGGAGTGGGGAGAACGTGGCAGTGACCAGGTCTGCCAGGAAATATCCTAGATGGATATTTCTATTTCACTCACAAACTTATTAAAACAGGATGGTAATTCTTGCTCACTTCTCCAGGGGCCGATGTAGAATAATCACTTAACTTAATCTGCAAGTTTTTGGATGGTGGGAGGCCGCTGGAGCACGCAGATAAAAACCTATGCATGCATGACGAGCGTCAGGATTTAAACCTTGGATTCTTTTGTCTGATCCGTATAAGACTGGTTAATGGTAAGCTTTTACTCGGTAAACATCAAACTGAAGTGCAGCTCTGCTGCTGTTTGGTGTATCAGTGATAGACAACAGGATAAGTAGACTGAGACGATCACTCACTTTGCAGCATGACGTGAGAACAATGACCTGATCTTAAACCCAGTGAGTAAACCAAAAGGAAATTGTACAGACTTTAGGAGGACAATGACTAAGCTAAACATGGTCTCCATCTAAGGTGGAGGTGCAGGTTGTTGTGGATTGCAGATAACTGGACAAACAGATTGGGCTCGAGATGCAGCACTGAGCCTAGATACAAGAAAACCCCACACAGGCTGTAGATAAAGGAACAAAGGTCCTTCAATATCTACACAAAAATGCTGAAAAACCTGATAAAGGAGGCTCGTTTATGTGGTGGGGACTAATGTTGAACCCCTGGAGCTGACTGTGAAGTGAAGAATGCTGTACCAATCAGTTAATAAAAAGAACAATTCTGAGCATCCTCTTCATAACATTGTGTTGAAACAACAATGCGATCAGCCTGAGGCTCATTCAACTGCACTGCAGAGAGATAAGGGAGGTCCTGACTGCAAGCAGCAATAATTCTTTTTCATGAAAGCTTGTGATGATTTCTTGATAAAGAAAACGACAACAACATAATTTTCCCTATGGGAGAACTGAATATTATGTCATTTGATTTAATTTTTGTACTCATTATATATTGTAAAATTGTTCAGATCTATAATTGAAGTTTTTTAGAGGGCACCAAAATGATCAAAAGAAAAAAAAAAACATGCATTTGATTTCTTTTTTTTCTGGCCAACAGAGGACATCCATCATCTGTGTCGTCACCATGTCTGTACAGGCTAGATTGCTTTAGACTGACTCCCTGGGGACTTATTTTAGACACAGCTCTGCTCTGGTGATCATCATTAGGTTGCCAAGCAACTCCAGGAAGTCCTTGCAAACAGTAAAAAAAAAGGTAAAAATCTAAATCTTGCACAGATTTTTTTAATATGCTTGTGATGGTTTTTAAACTTAAATCATTTTTTACTTGTGTGTTTTTTTTTGCAACATTGTTTCTGCCTGTTAATCTGCAACATATAACCTTTTTAACCTCTTAAAATCTCTAACATTTTACTACAGCCATGTTAATATGTCCTCAAATTCTGTTAGTAACAATGTCAGAGCTGAGGAACAAAATTGCACATGCTTGTGAAAATTTAATAAAAGTTTTAAATCTTAAAAAAATTAAATGAGGGGAAGTCTGAAAAGTTGACCTTTATTGTATTTTTTCTTCTACGTCATCATAACTGTGAATTAGTATCTATGAAGTAAAATTATGGCTTTGTTTAACTGATTCAGTCACAATAACATGAATCAACATGACAGGAAATACACTAACCGCTATAACATTTCAGTCCTGGTACACGTTAAGAAATCACTAAATTATAAAGAAAAACATTCCCAGAACCTCAGCTATTTAAAAAAAAAAAAGGAATCTTTCTTGCAAAACCAATCTGCGAAAAGCAAGTCTTTAATACAAATACCTAAACAGTCTGGAGGAAAACCAGTTACAAATCACGATGCAGAGCATGACCACCCACAGTCGGCAGATGGGGCATACAATGTTGCCAATCCTGAAAGAGTCCAGCTGGTGTATTAGTCACCTGCCAGTCATCACTGGACCTAAGCCAGAAACGCTATAGCTCACCAATCAGGACTCAACATCAGAGTCAACAGTAACAGTCACAAAAACAGGGCCAGTTAGGGACCCCGGTAAAGACAGGAGCTGTATTAGCTATGCTTTTTAGGAAAATAAAGGAGAGACTGTTTAACCATGTTACACTGCATAAAGCACCTCAATTTCTACACACACACACAAATAATAGTATGTTTCTTTAGAGCCCTAAAAGCTGCCGAAATGACTGATCTCTTTTAGTGGTTAAAGGTTTCAAAATGGAGAGGATATGATGAAGGGTAGTCAAAAAGAGACAAGACGAAAGAGGATGCAGATAAAGCAGAGGGGAAGCAAGGTGATAAAACTTCGGGGAGTGAGGCGTGTTGGATCTTGAGAGATGGGGGAAGGGTGTGAGATTATATGCACCAGGACAGCATGTTTACTGGACCGAGGGTTGTAGTCAAGGCTAAACTCTGATTTCAATCTCTGCTTAAATTAAAAGATTACATATCAACATATTTTTATTTAAAAAAAAGATTTATTTGGCATACTGAGAAAAAAACACCTTATCTGTTTTCACACACATTGTGATTTAGTGTCTTATTTTTGGTGTTTTTACAACTTACAACTTTCTTTGCCTTTGACCAATTTTTTCTTTGTTTTTTTCATTGAATGAATTCATGAATCTACACCAATTCCCCATTAGTCCACACATCTAATATTCAAATACTTTCAAATAATCTCTATGCTAAAAACATATGCTTTAAGTGAGCGACACTGTATCTGCATCAACATAT
Organism: Menidia beryllina; assembly: GCA_013363375.1. Lineage (NCBI taxonomy): Eukaryota > Metazoa > Chordata > Actinopteri > Atheriniformes > Atherinopsidae > Menidia > Menidia beryllina. The sequence continues at coordinate 5,543,133 of JABUIW010000020.1, forward strand.
CCACACGGCAGGCAAGCTTTGATTGAATTGATTTATTCTGATAGTTTTCGCCGTCATATGCCGGTTACGACCACCATTAGATATCACTGTTCTGGCTCCTATCTTTTCTTAAGAGATATATTTCTAGGTCTCGTCAGGTTGTTTTCACAGTACAGAGAGTGCTGCGCATGTGACGAGAATGCTGTTTTCTATCCAGAATGACGTTTCACATCTGAGAATCACACTGGAGATTTTTTTCTATTACTTGTGCAGACAGAAACAAGAAAAAGTGAAAGCCACAAAGACTTCCAACTGACTTTGGCCATGTTGTTTCCAGGTCATCTGCTGTGGGAACATGCAACCCCACAGCTATTAACAGGATTTTAACACAACTTACTGAGTGTACATAGAGAAAGTTGGCTCAAGGATCAAATGGAGTCATTCAATGTTGGTATGTGTGTTCATATGAGGAGATGGCAGCTCGAGGACTTGGCAGGTCCAGTGAAGCAGCAGTGTATATCAGCAATTTTCATTGGTTGTCTCATGTTTTGCAGTTACAAGAATAAATAGACCTGGTTGTGCCGTATTCTGTTCTAAACTCAAACGCAGCATAGGTAAATCCCATTGTCTTGATTTCAACATGCTGCCCCCTCTGTATGCGGCCATTGATTCAAATCTGATTTACAATGTTTCGTGTCTACTGAGCTACAGGAAAGAACATCATGTACCCGTCACAAACCGAAAAGACTTACTCTCACATGTTATTGCTTTGTTCGGAGCTGTGAGAATAGCAGCCGAATGTGTGGGCGTTCAGAGGACACTCACCACAAGAGACAGCGGCCTCTTCCATGACACCACTCCGATGAGACCAGAGAGCAGAACCTGGGAGAGAAGACCCAAAAACAAATGCTGTAAGTGAATGATGCTGACAAGTAAATATCTGTTGTGAGAACACAACAGATATTTGATGAATAATAAATGTTGCTCTTTTCTCTGAGGAGAAAACTATACCATTTTGGTTTGATTTTCCTAAGTTTAGCCAGCGTTCCCACCCATAACAATCACATCTCCCAAACAATATTCAACCACAAAAGACAATGAGTTCCTCCTGTATCTGATATTATGGTACAAATATCATATACCGTATGTTACCAAGTGGTAAAAACAGCAACCCACGCTTCTAAAACACACACATTCATGCAGTCTGTTGAAGTAAAAATGTCTGAAAAACAGACAGAGACATTCAGAGGTGGTTTCACTTCTATTTTGGGTTCTTCAGCTAACCAACTGCAGCCAGCAGATAGGGTGGGAGAGTTCCTGTTCCCGCTTGCCATCAAGTTTGTCACCCAAGTCTCTGTGTGAATATGGATTTCTTTGCCATCCTGTATTCTCAGGCTCACTCCTCCACGGGTTATTTTCCCTTCAGCCGAGAGGAAATTAACACATGCCTGAAGTTTGAGATGATTAACAGCAGAAAGTGTGAGGATCTCTAGAGCGTCTCCAGCTTCGTAAGTGTGACTTACTACTCCCAATGTAAAAGCTGTGCAGAAATGTCACATCATGGGCTGCTGCTGCTGCCTAAAATCAGCTGCAAACATCGCTGGCAATCAACAACGAGTTTTCTTCAATGTGATGTGGTGTGAATTAAAACGCAATTCATCACGAGACAAATTTGGACAGTGAATCTTATGTCTTTTCTCAGGACGATAAACATTTTTGGGAAAATATTATGCTGACAGAATAGACAATGCTACTCACGCAGGGATGTAACCACACACAGAAAAACAATGATGAATCAGGGCCTTCATCATAAACTAAACTAATTAGACTCTTTAACTTTACCGCATTTAGCAGTTTCCTGATTACAGGAAAAACTTTTACAGATGATCTATGCCATCCTCTGATGTCACATTGGAAGTGCAGATAAACATAGTATCAGCTTACTGTAAATATAATAAGAGTCCTCTATAAAATCTGCTTCCATAAAAGTTATTTTCATGTGGGAGTAATATCCAGCTACTAATGACACTGTGATAAAGGTGGTAAGGCCATTATGTGTTTTAGCACTGAGGTCACAGTTGCAGAAAACAGAGCAGCCACTCAGCATCTTCAGCAGTGAAATCATTGACAAATACAATATTAAAATTCAGTTCTTATCCTGATAAATGTTGTGAGTAGGTTCAAGTGAAGAAATGGGCCACATCTTGTGGTGTGACTTCTTCACATTTGTCGAAGCACATCTGAAGTAACTTTAATTCACTGGAAATGTGTTAAAGTAAACTTCCCTGATATCTCTCTGACACTATAATGATAAACACTGTTAGAAACTATGTGATTGTATTTTTTACTATTTTTAGCTTTGGTCTTTGTCATTATCGCGCTAATGAACTGTAAATCATGCAGGGAAACGCTGCTCAGCTTTTCATTCAGTAAGAACATTAACGGAATTAAGGCAGCAGCTTCAGTATGAATGTTTATTTTCAATAAGTGGGTGTATCCAGACTTTTGAATTTAAATGCACTGTGTTAGAGTTTACTCACTAAATGAATAAAGAACAGATGGATGTAGGAACACCACAATATTTGTTTTTGATTAGCTTTAGACCATTTCTGACCCAAAATCTGCTCTATCATACAAAGTGACAAGTAAACATCAATTAAACAACATATACGGGTTACATTATTGATAAAAAATATATCCATCTGAGTAGTTTTTAACTATACTACTCAGTAACTGCTGAAAAACCCTCACAGAGTGCTGTCATCAACAGTGTTTTTCTGTCAAATGAGGATTTAAGTGAAAACACACATTTTCTCTGTAGAATTAATGCTCTTAAAAAACGTTTGGATGCTCATTCCAACACGCTATCAAAAAGTTCAGTTAGGATCAGATTATTAGAGAGCAGAGCATGTCAGAGCGCACACAACCACTGCCCAGTTTATCCAGTTCACCTTCATGCGAGGCTGTTGTCTGTTCCAACAACCAGTGGGTGAGATGTACACTCTGGATAGGTTGGCAGTCCATCACAGTAACAAACACCCATGTGCAATCCCACTCACAGTCAATTTGGGGATCACTAATGGACCAAACATGCTGGATTTTGGATGGTGGGAGGAAGCTGGATGACCAAGAGTGAAGCCAAATATGGAATGCGAGAACATGCTAATTCCACATTTGAGCAGGAGACCTTGCTGTGAGACGGCAGTGCTAACAGCCATTGTGAAGCCCGAGTGGTAAACAGTTTGCAGGAAAGTGGGAGAAAGTTATCTGTTTTTTTGCAGCTTTTGCAAGACAATTTGAAACTAAATCCTCAGTTGTGGACAAATTACTCAGTTTCATCACTTAAGTAAAGGTGCAGATCTGACTGATCAAATATTATTCAAGTAAAAGTAAAAGTACTGGAGTATTTCCTTTCCAAAAATGCGTATTTAAAGTACTTCAATCATGAAAAAATCTTTTAATAGTCCGTTTCTATTGAGTGCAGTACAGAACCAGCAACCTGTTCAAGGTGTATTCTGCTCCTTGTACTTGACGCAGTCCAGCCCCCTTGTGACTTTGACTAAGTGGATAGACAAAATGGACAGGGGTCTTAACAATGAAATAGGGTTTATCATATGTAAGTATCATAGCAACATCATAGTTTTTTTCAGATTTCTCCAACAACCCCAATTTCACTCTGGGCTCCGTTTGCCTAGAAGCAGTCCCTCTGAAGCCTTGCGTCAATAATGTTCTGATGTCTGCATCTCCTTTTAGTTTGACAACATGACATTTTTGGATAAGACGCCTGATTAAATCCAGTGCAACCAGAAAAATAAAATCTCTTGTTGAATCGCTGTGTACTTTTCTCGGGATGCGGGCATGTTTTTCTGCAGCCTGCTCTACCGGGAGCTTTAAATTTGCGTATCATCGCAATGTGTGTGAACAAAGGGTACTCATAGCCTCCAGCACTCATTTCTCCACAGTCTCCCTCTGCCTTTCACCTTTCTTCACCCTCCGTTAAACACCAACATACTCACCCCATTTCTACCCATCATGCTCAGCTCCTTCTTTCTCTTCACTCACACTCTTGATGTCTACCATCTCTATTTAAACTTTGGCACTTTTTCTCTTTCCAATTTCTCCCCCTAACACAGTCCATCTCTATGTCATCTCCATCTATGTATTTCTTGCCCCTGCACATATTTCTTCACTCACGCACTACCTTTGACTCGGCTCTGTCTGAACTTCTAATTTCTATCTCCCACTCCATCTTGCTTCACTTTCTAGTCAATCATCCATTCTTCACCCATCCTGACACCCATAGGACTTGGCGAATTGGGTGTTAGTATTTAATTTGAGCATAAAGACACACAAGCAATCTATAGAAAATAAGAAACATATTCCTTTCAGTATAGCTTCTTATCAAACACACAAAAAAGTTTTGAACTCATATTGCTCTAAAGCAGCTAATATCAATCAATGTTTGGAAAGTAAATTGACATAAATCATGATGGACAGCACAAACTTACAGTACAACTCAATCTCAATTGAAATTAGGGCTCAGAAATCTCCTGTTATCCTGATATATGTATATTTTTCTGGAAGGTTGTCTCATTCTCGAGTTTTTTCAGCACATTGTTTTGAGCTCCATGTACCAACCAGCATGCATTTGCAGTTTAGGTCAAGCCTGCATTAAATCTTAGACATCTGCAAAAATCTCTGTCCTCAGAGAAGTTCCGTTATTTTCAGAAATGCTCTGCAGATGTTCTGACCCTTTAGCTACAGTTTACTCTCTTTTACTATCCCACTATCGTCCCTCACCTTTTTTTTTTGTTAAATTATTCTTAATCTGCAAGAAGGAAAACTACCACATTTTTTTCTTTAATAGTTTGGATATGGACAAAAAATCTAAAATTGTGCAAAGTGACTCATAACAAACAGAGATATAAAATGTGAGAGAGTGTTCCAGTGTCTTGTGAGGCCTCACTAATCAGACTGCGTCTCTGTGCTCTGTCTGCAGCAGCGCTGTGTCTGTGGCTCTGGTTACTACCGGCGTAACCTCCATCCCAGGCTTGTGGCACTGCAGGTATCCACCCTCTCTATACTAGTGCCGAGCACTGCGACAAGGAGTCCAGAGATCGTGTGTCACTGTAACGAACCTCGCTCGCTGCCCACTTGGTGTTGCTCCAGGCAGCTAAGGGAGAACGCGGTGCCTGCACAATGCAAAATCAAGGTTGATTTGAGCTCTGGTCATAATGCAGCTACTTCCCAATGATTCCCACAGTTATGAAGGTTGGATTACTTTTTAAAAAATACATGTATTTTTATGGTTTGGAATGAGACTGCAGTTCTTGCTTTATCTATAGCTGCTATTAAATCACAAACACACACATTCAGACATGTCACATTAATGAATTGTTATTTCCAGCATGTTTCACTGTCCATGCTCAGGTCTTGAATTTGCCTAATATGATCATGCAAATATTCGATCAGATATTTCAGACGTGGGTCTGTGTCAAGTTATTTTTGTTTTTTTCACACTATAATTCTAATCACACTGATGCAGGGACAGTAAGATCTCTAATGCTTCAATGATAGAGAGACAAAGCAACACTTCCAGGACACAATGACTCCATTCAAATCACATTAGTACAGATTTCAAAGCTGCAAACACACACAATGATGGCTAAATTGTCCCAGCTGCGGTAGAAATATTTCTTTGTCTCTCTCGCTCTCTGCATACATATGTATCCATGTATACAAGTGCGTAGGACAATGCGTGTCTTTGTGTGTCATATGAACAGTGAAATTATTTGAGAGCAGGAACCATGTGATTGCTCCGCTTACTGTCAGTCACTGCGGGCTTTTCCTCTTGGCTGCTCCCAGAACAGGATTAACATTCAATACTTTGCAGCATTAGTCACTGAAACCCGGATAGAACACACCCACTACTATATTGAAAAAATGCTGAAAATCCTTCAATATCTCCTGACGTTTTGTCTCAATTGACAAGCCTGAAACACGGATCAATCAGAAAAGCCCCTAAAGTCCAAGATGGAGCAGCAGTGGAGCAAATTGAGCCTCTCGAGATAAGAATTGTTCTACTTTAAGATGCACTGACCAAGCCAATGAGGTGGAAACCAGTTGGTAGTTTCAAAAAAGGGCCTCAGTATAATTGTCAGAAGACAGACATGTTGGTGCCACCCGGTAGGCAGTTAAATCAAACGTATAATACAGGATTAGAGAATTAAATTTGTTCCATGTAAACAAACCAGAAGTGAGGTGCGATGCCCCTGTGCAGTCAATTTGCATTTTTGCATGACTTAACCAAGTCACGAAACAAGGATAAATGAATTAACAATAAAGAAATCTTCAAGGGGAATACGGGTCTGGGTAATTGAATTCAGTTCATTACTAACCTTGAACTCTCTTGCTACAAGCCCAAGGTTCAATGAACAGTCAAAATATCTGTTTAGGAACAGCAATCACGGTTTTAATTTGGAGTGGGATCACACTTAAAAGCATCTAATCTTTGAAGGCAGTTACTCAGGCGAACAGGATGTTCGCATCATTAAGCACATCAGCAGAAGTGTCACAGCCTGCAGGAAACAAGCTTAAATGACAGATGAGATGATAAAGTAAGCACTACAAAAGGTGAGTTAACTTTAAAACCCGAAGGTTTTAAAGTCTCATAAGAAACTATAACTTTTCTGTGTGTTTCCGAGACAGATATACAACAGGCCTAAATGTTGCTAGAGCAGGACACACACACACAGACACACACACGGTCGTGATAAATGGGACAGGGAGATAAAAGTGAGGCTCCGGGTCGTCACAGGATCAGAGGAGCTGGTGTCACAGCTATGAAAGAATGTATTACACAGCGTCTCATAAAATGACTACAAAAGGTGGCGTTTGAGCCCAACAACAAAGAAAAACATTGAAAAATATGACTACTGAAAATTCCTGTCCAGAGATAGACATCTTGCTCAGCCAGAGGTGGAACTCAAGCTGGTGTGCGATGGCCAAAGGCCCACGAGTCCGGCCGTAAACCTCAGATGAAAGAAACCCGGAGAGCGATCTGTGTGCAACTGCTGGAGCATTTTTTAGCCACACAAACAAGAGCATCACCCAACACCCAAGAGTATGAAGCTTGAGTCCAACAAAAATAGTGTTTTAAAATCTAAAAACATGTATGTGCCGTACTCAGGTTTAGGCCTCCCCTCTGCTTGGGATGTGGGATATTCTTGTTGAGGAGTTGGTCATGTTTAATTTTACATCACAGTTCGGTAGATAACTAACATCTTGAAACAAACCAGGCTTGTTCCCTGACACTTCTCCTTGGGAATGAGTGACTGGGAGGAGACCTGCGGGGCATATTCAGGGGCACAGCAGAGCTCTGGAGTCTCGCAGCTGTTCTGTAGGGGGGAGCTTTATGGGGAAAGAGACGCCTGCTGTTTCTGCCCTGCTCGGTTTGTGACCTGAGCACACAGAAAGATGGACCGAAGGAAAAAAAACGACATGGTTTTCTTTCAGATAAACTGGTGCTTCTGAATTTGGTTTGAATAAGTTAAACCATGCAGGCGCATTCAGGCACCCCATGCTGAACAAAAATCTTAGCTTTGAGCCCTCTGCATTTCCACTGAGGTTTAAAGTGGGGGGTAGAATTAAGACAACTGAAGTGAGACAAGTGAGAAATCTCTCTTTGTGGGAGTGTCGGGGCTTCTGCTCTGGTCACAGCGTCCACCAGATACAGTTAGATTAGGACGTGTGCCCCAGCTGTATAACGCCACAATCTGTTGATGGCATGTATTTTTACAGTTGGTGCTTTTATTTGGTCGTTAGACTGTATTCACTGCCAAACAATTCAGGATTAATATCTGAGACAATATTGTCTCAAAACTACTCCATAGGGAAATACTGGATATTTTGAAGCCTTTGATGTGCTTTGTAGGTTTTTCTAGAGACAGCTCCTCCAGCAGATTCTCCAGGCGCTTTGTCTGTGATCTATTTATTTGTGTTCTGGGACATGTCTTTCCCCATTTTATTGTGTTCATGGAGCAGAAAAATCACCACAAATGCAGCACGCTGTTCATGAAAGCGTCATAAATGGAGTGGAATCAATTTGCAAAGGTAGGAAACCAAGTATGTGGAAGCTGAATGATGTGACAGTGAAGTTAGATATACCGGACTATTATTTTTCTGTGCTCAAGTACCATAAACGTGTTATTTTATACTTTCCTTTCTGTATACTGTCAGTTACCTTTGACCGCTTGTGATTTGTGAAACCGTCACAGCACCTTTTACAAAGTCTACCGTACAGTAGAAATCCTACTATTTCTGTCACATCTGTCCCATCTGCAGACAACACGAATGTGTTGCTGGGACAACAGAGACTTCCAGCTGGAACAAACAACTTTGGTACTTTGTTGTGCCACGCATCATTTGTGAGTTTGATTTGTTTTTGTTTTTGTTTGCATCAGATTGTACGGATGCTACATTAGCTCTCCTTAAGGTGAAATGTCACTGTAGGATGTGCCTTACTCCTCCCCTCCCTTGATTTGAAGTCTGCTTTAGAACAAAACAGGAATTAAAATAAGGGGCTCTGGAAAAAAACAAAATTTCCATATTAATTTCTGACCAGTCTGAACAACTGAGGCAGACGTCAGCTGCCAACTTCCTAACTAGAAAAAGGCTTTTAACACATTATCCCAGTTTAAGCGACTGCTTTCCAGTTAATGTCCATTAATTACTGAAATGGCAAACAGTGGGATTTCTGTGCTACTACTGACTAACTAATGGATTTTTAATCTTTTGCATCATTGCTTGGACTTTAAGACGCTCAAACAGGGGCCTTCAATCACTTTTAGAGTCACTGTTGCAAACTAAGGGACAGAGCTAGGATCACTCGTTTGTGCACCATTTTCTCTTTCTTTGAACTAGGTTTCAAACAACATGTGAAGATTTACTGCATGTTAATACATGCAGGATAAAATCAAAAGTGTCATAATTTATGACACAGAGACACAGCCTGTCTGTCAAACACAATGAGTTTTATTCATAAATCCTGTTATCAACCATCACACATTTACCTCAGGCAGCTGTACAGCCTGCAGAGAATCCAAAGGCCTCCTCCCTGACTTCTTGGATTTACATTCAGACCAAAAAAAAAAGGTAATGAAATACAGAATAAAGAAACACAGAAAAACACCACTTCCTTTTTGTCGTCTTTCAGGTTTTCTGGGGTTGTTCCACTTTCAAGAGAGTTAGTTAATCAATTTTAAACTCAATATCCACCATGTAGACTTCTTTTGATAATGAGGCAGCTTTGGAGATGTTTACAACTCCATACTTTTGACAGCAAATGATATGTGTGAGAGCTAAAACTGCTATGGATTCTGCCTAAATCACCATATTGACCTATTCTTATTCATTTATGCATAGCGCCAATCAGAGAAGCCATTACTGGGAGTGAAGGTTTAGAAAGCAGTCCGTTTCTCAAACATCGTCGCTGCCAAGATGGATGTAGCCGGTGCTGTTGCCTTGGTAACCACGAACTGGGCATTTGCCAGGATCCATAATGATTTCCCATCAGTTGCTGCACTAAGAGGAGCAGGGACCCTCGCTGATTCAGACAGGCTCCTGTTAGACTGTACATGAGCCCCTCACAGCCTCATCAAACACACACAGATGTGGTGTGTGTACAGCAGAAAACCTTGTCTGACACGGTAGGTCTCAACTGGAGCCAGAGTAAAGGTAGAGATTACACACACACACACACACACACACACACCGGCCCCTGAGTCAGTTGGTCTCGTACAGTTTTGAGAATCACAGACAATTTTATTTCCTATTTCTGTATGCTGGTCAATACAAAATTCGGCATTCTACATAACCAGCCATGTGAGCTGTTCTTTTTCTGAAGCTGCAAGCAGTAATCTCACACAGTGGATGGAGGGAAGGAGAGCACATAGCCCTGAGAGGGTACCACTTTGACTTAGTGTGTGTCTCTGCCTTTAAGTGCAGGCATGTGTGAATATGCAAGCATGGACTGAGCCGAGTGTGTCCAGGGAAACTGCAGTGGCCTTTGATGAAATGAACAGCCGTTGATTAAATGGAGGTCTGTAGGGAAACTGCTTTTTAAGAAGAGTTTGCAGCATGCGAATATACAGCATTGATCTGACGCTTTGCTTTGCATTCCATATGGTTACTTTTTAAAAAAAAATCAATATTTCTCTACAAATGCTGCTGTACGTCTACATTATTGTAACGTACGGATCTTAACTTGTAGCATCAAAGCTCCATGAAGAGGCAGAGAGCTGCTAGACTCGATGATTCTCACTCCACCACCCACCAGTCTTCCTTTGGTTTGGAACAAAAAAATCTTACTTATCATTCTAAATTCCTCCCACTGTATGTCCAGGTAAATATATCTCCACGCTTTAGCAGCGAAGGATTTATTAGGTTGCCCTCCTTTGCATTGCTCGTCAGATTCATTTGGTTTCATAGCAGCTATAAAGTGAGTCATTGTTTTGGAACAAGCAAGCAACAAATTCCTTCTCTATCAGTGGGACTGAGGCATCCCTTCTGAAATATTATAAAACTGGATTATATGTGTCACAGATGCTTTTACAGGAGTATTCTTATGGGTGTTTGCGGATGTCCAGAAATGGAAGGCAAATGAAGGAGAGCCGTGGCACCGGGGGAGCTGAACTCCTGACGTGCTGTGATAATTTAAGGTGTAACCTTCAAGCAACCTTTGTTAGACATGAAGGAGCGACACACAATGAGCCCGGAAGGTGCAACCCTGCTGCAAGTGTGCAGTATTATTCTTATCGTGAGGCCTTTGATGTTGCTCCGTCCGTTTCCCCACAGAGCCTGTACACTGCACCCAACAGACACGTATGCTTGGCCTTCCTCATGTTCTTGCTGTTTCAACAACCGTCCATACCCCCCCCCCCCCCCCCCAACCTCTTCTTGCCTGGCATCCCTATCATATAGTATTCCCTCCTCTCCCCACCCACCACCTGCTCCTCCTTCCGAACCCCTCCCCCAATCCTGTATATCATCTCTTCACTTCGGAGCTCGGCAGCACCCCGGCGCCGTTACCATGGAAACTGTGGAACAACAGCAGGTTGGCCATTGCCGCCGCCTGGGGGGCGGGGCCTCTCGGTCACCCCTTTGGCCCCCCCCTCCTTCCAGGGACCGAGGTCTGGAGTGCCTCTGCCGTATCCAGGAATAAGAAACATCCTTTTTCACAGTGAATCACTGGGCACGGCCAAACAAAAACATACCAGAGGGGAGAGATCCACTACGCCGCACCACAGCAACCACATTGTGGGTGAAAGTGAAATAGTGCTGCCTGACATCTAGCAGTGATTTCTTCAGACAATAAAATGAGACCCGGTGCATTTTCGTTGGACAGCTTGACTTTTCTGCTTTAAGGGGAAACTCCAGCTTCACAAACCCATGAGGACACCAATTATTGCTTCTGTTGCACGCTGCTTGCGCAAAGCAAAATATCAGTCACTTTATTTAAGTGTAGGTTATGGAGCTCATCCAAACTGACCTGTTGGGAGTAATAGTCAGAGGAATAACTGTTAACAAAATGCTATCATATACCGACAGGGGCAGGTTTCAGGTGTGACGACTGGCTCCATATGTAGCCTCATTTCGATTTGATAGATTGATAATTAGGGATGTGCAGATGTAAAAGCGTGAAATTGGACAATAATTAGCTTGTTGAATATGCAAAAAGCATCAACAGAAGGCATCAGCTTATTTTCATTTGGGGAGTGATGCATTGACTTTGTTCTGAAACCATCAATTTAATTGACACGATTCCAATTTTTTGTTGGACCATGCAAGAGGAAAGATTAAAGCTCTGGCTTAACTGACTTAATATACAAAATGTTTTCTTAAGCATAAATTGACCCAGAAATGAATTTACACAGCATGTTATGAGCAAAGTTTGCGGACTCATTTAAATTATTTTGTGCTCATTGAAGGACAAATGCACTGAGGTGCATTGTTGTTAATCTCTTTTCTGTGAAGGATATTCGTTTCCCTGGGAAAAGCTGGCATCATTCACTGATATTTACCAGAGAGTCTGTATATCAAATCAGACTTTAGTGGCTTGTAGTCTGAAATGATTATAGGGCTCAAGAGACTGCAGATTACAAAAATAAGATTACAAAAATAAAAACAACTAAATAAAGTCAGAAAAGATTTTAAAAATCATTCTCATTCTCAGTTTGCATGTTCGATTCCTGACCTCACATCCTTGTCCTACTGCTAAAGAAGGAGGTGGAGCAGAGATGCAAGAGGAATCAACTCAGCAGGCATTTAACAAATGGAGACATCCTCGCTTCAGAGCCATCGTTATAAAACGCTTTTATCCGATAGGTTTACATCACCTGTCCACTTCTTTGGATGTCCACTGTACTTTACAATATATTTACTTAAGTATTTAATCCAACCGTCCATTTTGTACCATTCAGGGAAGCAATGTTTCAGACAAATTCTACTTAACAGAAGACTTCCACAGGAAATATCCATGTGCGTGTACTCTGGGACGTGTGATTCAGACATATTTCCACATAACAGGCAGCAGGATGAAGGACAGAAGAGAAAAAAAGGCACGGATGAAAGGCCGTGAGAAAAATTCTGTCAAATCTTTGTTAATGTGAGTTAATGTGAGGGATTGAATTCATGGTCATGACCAAAGTGTCTTCGTTTACAAGCTGACTGAATGGGTGAACATCAAATGTTGCTGTACATTTTTTTTTTATAGAGAAATACAAATGAAAAAACACTAAATCAGCATTTTTTGGCCCAAAAGCCTCTAGGGCCCAAAGCCTTTCAAACATTCGCAGAGAACTGTGCATTCCTATCTAATGTCTCCTTTCTGATGCGAGAATCCGTACTGAGCAGAGAGTTCATTTCAAAGTGAGGAAGGTCAAAGACAAGAGACTGGTGAGGATGAAAAACTCCTGACCTGCTTTTGTGCATCGAGAGAAACCGGCCGATCAGATTGGCTGTGAGTGAGCTGAGATAAGGAAGCGGAGTGGAGACGAGAGTTGCTGCTCTGTGACTATCTGACTTCTCCTCCTAATTGAGATCCCCATCTCGCTCTCAGTATCTGGCACGGAGCCTCGTCACGTATGCATGAGCACAGACAAACAGTTAGTTACACATGAAAAAAAAAAGAAAAACACACAAATGATTCGGTTCTGGTATCGAATCTTCCGTCGGACTTTGCACACCGTAGCACTAAAACACGATCAGTTCTATATCATGCTATAGAAATGTTTAGCAATATTTTCAAGCCAAATTCAGCTTTTAAATAGATATGATTATTTATTTGTCCGCTGGTTTAAATTTAGGTTTTCTTGAAGAGAGGTTAAAATGACCCAAGCTGGGTACAACCGAACTGACACCTACAGCTGAGTCAGGCCTTCAGTCCAAAGCTGTACGCTTTCTTCTACGGCCACTTGCCCATTTAATTCAATTTCCTCCTGAAAATTCAAGCAAAACACTTATGCTGCAAAAGAGACCCCAAAGAAAAAAGAGCAAAGGTGTTTTTCATGCACTTTCAATGCTGAAATTCTTCTTTAAGGCAAGCAGACAGAAAATATATCCAAAATAAGTTAAGATGTTCATTTCTCTACATGGCAGATGGAATAAGTAAAATTCCTATTTATACAAAACATTTCTGAATAGAAATAGAAATAGAAAGTGTGAACGTGAAGTTTTGTGCAGGTTTCATTGAGATTCGCAGATGAAAAAGTTTTCACTTACTATTAAATGTGTGCGTCAGACCATGGAAACACCGATGGGATTTCTTTTTACTATGAATAATACCGAATGTTATATTTTCACTTCAGATCCACCTTTTAATGCCTCTGTGGTTTTGAAATACCAGAAATATCTCAAAAAGCTAGCTGTTTCTTTCCATAGATGGAATTTTAAACATTTTTGCTTGAGACTGTTTTGGGAACCATGGTCTGACAAAAGATAATAAATATCTCAGTGAAGTGCTGAAAACACCTTCATACAAAGCTCTGACGTGTGCTGAAACAAGCAAAATGAGTGTGTGACAACTGTAAAACTGAGAAATAATCCTTGAAAAAAGATACTAAATAGCTTTAGTAGTGACAATTACATTTCAGATAAAAAAAATAATTCAGATCAGAGAAAGTTGACTCGTCTCTCCCTCCACCCATGTTGTTACATCAGAAGGAAGAGAAGGGAAAAATGATGATGAAATACTGAATAACTAATAACATGATGATTATCAGATTTTTTTTTATAGCTTATACAAAAATTAAGGGGGCAGCTTTTACCTCAAAATCCTTAAAGCATTTTTACAGACTGAAGGTTATAGATGAGTCCTCACAACAGTACCAGATAAAAAAGGGGAAAAAAGCAACTAATAATGAATTTTTCATACATATTTTGGTAGAAACTCCCTGAACAATTGAGACACAGAGAAAAGATCAGCTATTTAAAATATTGTTTTATTTCTATGAGAGAAAATTTATAAAAGATGCTGACTCTGTCTACTTCCCAGTCTTCAAGCAGAGTGTTTTTAGGGAAAATACACCAGGATAAAAATCTTTAAATTGAATGTCAACTCTTGTCCTGATTTAGTTTCTGCTGCAGGAGTTAAAAAAAAAGAGGACTTGCACAGCTTTAAAAAAAATTGTATATTTGACATCAAACTTTCAAGATTTTCCTCTCATTAATCGGATCTCAGCAAAGTAAAAGCCATAAAACCAGAGCAACAGTGTTTGATTTGTGTTTTATTAACAAAACCTGTAAATGCTACGCTTTAATCAGATAGTGGCTACGGCTGAGTTTATCCCATCAGGCACTTTTCTTTGGTCTTCAGTGCTCATGGGAAACACGGCTCACTGTACATCCGCACAAGTCTGCGAATCATTAAGACGAACTAAGAAAAGCACCAAACTGTCACTGTCAAGGAGGTGGCTGGTAAAGCCCTTTTAAGTCTAGTAGCAATTAACACACAAAAAAAGGGCCTCCATAACTGATTATGACCACAAGCTTCCTTCAGCTCTCATTCATTTCTCCACCACACACGCACACAGATGACAGATCTTCCCGAAACAGAGAGATGAGCGCCCCGTGACTCGTCTCCAGCTTATTAAACCGGGTTGTGCGAGCATCGCCAGCCTTGATTTGAAAGGAATGAATTTGGGTGACACTTAAAGGAGGCCTTGTGGGATTCAGACGTTCCTATTTCTGAGCACGATATTCCCACTACAGAGTAAACGCATCTTTATGGAGATGACTGCACTGAAACGAGGCAGCTGGCATCCGTTAGTTTGTAAGAGCATAATTAAGGCTACAGGATTTACTGCCGACTGTCACTGTACTTCAATCAGCTAACCAGCGCTTTATGAGCACACGTGTGTGGCATATTGTTGTAGGAAAAATCCACTGGAAAGTCCAGAGAAATCCAGAGGACAAAACCCAGGTTTGACATCAGTTTGAGTGATTCTGTTTGTGCTTGCTGCTGATCCTTCTCTTCGTGGTTGTTTTTGCCCGAACCGGCCAGCTACTGGGTAATATTCTCACTTACATATCAGCTGGGCACTGCAGCCTGCAGTGGAGCAGTTGATTTGATATGACCTTCCACGGGGTTTGAAGAGAATGGAAGAGACAGACAGCAGCACCCGCCTCCTCTCCCCTTAGAGCCTCCATCACCGAGAACAAAACCAAGCATTCAAAGCCCCTGTCCTTCTTAAATATCACAAAAAGTAACACGTAAATTGTGAGTGCGGAGGTTGAAAAAGGAGTCATTTTCCACTTTAAGAAAGACATTTGGTCAGCTTAAATTCATGGCAGTCCCAAGATCAAAACAACCATGAAAACCTCTCAAATAAGTGGTGCATTATAATCGACCTTTCTGCTGTTTGGTGGACTGTAAATAAACCAATACAACCACCCTTCATGTCTCCCCAATAATACCTTATTTGTCGGCATTGACAAAAGCTAGTCAAGGCACGTTTTTGAGAAATATTTGCAGACAAGATCAGACGGGGTGGGGTGTGCGGAGGGTGATCTTTGCAAATATGATCAAATCACAAGGAGTTGATTTCTGCCTTTCCTCCACAGCCAGTATTCTGCAGTTTAGGTGGAGCTAATGGCTGAATCTCTGACTTGGAGATTAAAAAATAAAACATTGAAGAACCAAATCACAGAGTGGGACCTGCATTAATAACACTCTACCGACAGGACAGACAATAACTAACCTGCAGCTCTTCTCATATTCACTCAAGTTTATGCTGTCCCAACTGGAAATGTTGTCTTTGAATCAGCTTTCACTGTTAAAACTACAACAGAAATCTGTTTACTGCTTTTGCAAAGAAAAAAAAACCTCTACAAAACCAGTAAAAACTAGGGCAGCCTTCAGAAAATCGTGTTGCAGGATTCCTATAAACTGAGTCTAGTGTCTGAAAATGCTTCTTAGCACCAATTTAAATGCTCTTCCTGTAAATAAGAGGAAAATGAAAAACTGAGTGCAAATACAATCAGAGAGACGAGTTTAATTTGACTGATGAGTGTGTGGGCTGGGGCTCCTGAATCGCACAGTTATGGAGGTTTGGGAAGGGTGTTGCTCTGGTTTTGTCCTCCAGTGGGAAAATCCGAGCCATAAACTGTGATGTTGTCTGGGCTGGAGAAGCCTCTGTCATTTCTCCAAACCCCAAAACCACACGTTGATCAATCATGTAGAAATTCAGAGTGAATTCTCATATATTACTGGAAAAATCTTTAATCCGGCTGCTTTGTTAACAGTAACTACAGAGGGAAATTATTCATGTTTAAGCCTTTTAATGAACACTGCTAAAAAAAAAGATACACATGAAGAGGCAGAGTTTGTCTGAGTTTGCGGTTTCGCGATGCCTCTCCAGGTTTCTTATTACAGGAATAATTGTGAAATACACCCAAGAGCAACGTGGTAAACCCTGATGAGTACGCTCTGCTCTGTGTGACCGCACCGCTCCACAGGGCACATTTATCATTTCATCAATAAAAGCTCAACCAAACGAACGATGCTGACTCCACATTTCCTCACGATTAGCAACGTGGCCGGGCTCAATTTTCACAAAATGACATTAATTACAGCTTAAGTGTGATTATACAGTTTTACACACCTTAAGAGAGTGTGCAGGAAAAAAGATAAGCTCTCATGATGGAGCATTTGTGGCTCCATGTGAGATCACTACCTTTTAATTATTTGTGAATGACAAGGATGCAAAATGTAAGTGAGCTTTTGTCGTATTGCTTACAACATTACACCCCCCCCCACACACACACACACACAAAACCTTGACCAGTATCTCTGCCTTGAGATTCTTTTACAAGTTACCAAAAATATCACGAGCCTCGGGGTGTGTGCTTGGTTAATAAAGAGGAGAAAAGAGGAAGAGAGAGGAGGAGAGAGGAGGAGAGAGGAGGAGAACTTTGGATGGAAGTTGGTGACACATGAACAAAATCGATGCATTGACCAGTCATGTTTGAAATCTGCTGCTCCTCATTTAAAGTCGACTCTCTGAGGCCATGAAAAAAGAAAGGATGGCCTCATTACTCAAGGGAGAGCAGATTTCAAATGCTGTCACTTGAAAGAACAGAGTGACAACACTGTTTCTGGATTTAATTAGTATAACCAACAGACTTTGTAGAGAAACAGAACGTTCTGCTCAACAAGATAAACGGCAGAGAGCGAAATAGTGTCTAGTTCGTATGTGTTTGAAAATACTATGAAAAACATAACTGGGTAAAGGTGTTATATATAGTTCATTATATATAGTTCATGCGGCTCGAGACAAATGTGTAAAATAGGAGACACCAGAAATAATAACGGAAGTCAGTGGCTTCCTTTGCTCCGAGGCACTTTTCGACTCCTGACAGTAGGTGGCCTGGAGTCTACAGAGCACCAAAGCCAGCACACAGGGTGGCCCCATTTTTAAAAAACGGATTAGAAGATGTGTGAACTACAGGAGTGGCTGGGAACTGGACTAAAGATGCCAGGTGATGCTGTGTTGGGCAGCCCGACAACAATCCCAGCCCACGGTAGCCACACAGCAAGGGAACTTTACCAGGTTCTGGATCTGCTTTCACATGAAGAAAAAAAAAAATGGCACGAAAGCAGAAGCTCTCAGAGAGGAGGTGCTTATTTAAGCCACCAACAAAGAAGAACCTGTGAACTTAAACTCTGGAGATCCAGCTGACAATGATGAAAGACATTACCACCAAGGTGTCCACAAACAAGAACACTGAAAACCTCATTTAACTGACCATATACCTCCAAATCTCAGGTGTGTCCTAAGAGAGAGCCTAAAGATATGCCCACTCAGAAACAATGGCACAGAGATGACCTGCACACTTACTTGAACGCACATTCTCTGGATTATTTTTGGACCGTCTGGATAATAACACACTAATCAGGGAATCAGACTTGTGCTTTTTATCATCGCTGCTATCTCACAGTATGTATTTGTTTTGAACATGGACCGTGGCTTTCTACATTATAGCATCCATCAGTTTTTTTGTGACAATGTTTAGAGTTTTCAGCCGCTCACGCAGCCAAATAACCTTCGCTTTATTCTTAATGCCGGTTCAACATTCAGCTGCACGCTCTTAAAGTGATTCTATCCATGCAGAGTAAGGCCCAGTGAAGTGTCTCCCACACATACATTTTTTCAGCCTCCCCTCTTCATAATGCATTCCTGTGGCTATATCACCATGTGATGGCTGAGCAAATCAGAAAAGAACAGAGTCTTTAGTGTGTTTGAGGCTAAACAGAAGAAGAAGGCAAGATTGTGTGTCTGCAGCAACAATGTGACAATACTGGAACCAAAGCAGCCATGTGTGACTATCAGGATCAACAACTTCACCCCGTCCACTAAGAAAGAGATTTCAGCCGGCTTCTCACACACCGCTGCACAGAGCAGGGGGGACCGTGACTTTACATTTCATTCTCAGAACATTGTCTGCTTTTTTCCCCCTTTGTTATAAACGACCTTATCACATCCTTTATGTGCTGGCACAAAGCAGTTTACCATCATTCAAATCCAAAAGTAGAAAATTCAAAGAGTTTTTAAAAAAAGACTTGTACACCTGGACCGGGTAGAGGCTGTGACTACTGTAGGGTTATGAAACGTAGTGGGTCCATATGGTACAGTGACCTATCCAGAAATCTAACACCTTAATGGTCCATTTCATTATTATATTACTAACTCTGTGTATGCAAAAGTACATCCTATGGAATGAAGGACAGTATTCTGCTATTAAAAATGACACAATCATTGATCTGGTTTTATGTAAAACAGATTAATACAGCATTATAATTTAAATTGTGACCAACAGCTTTTTCTTATTTCTATGTTTAAAGTATAGGCACAATGTATATAATTGAGCCTTATATATATATAAAAAAAGGGTCAAAACATTACTCTTAAGGTTTTGTGGGCAATACGTTGTTTAGAACTATTATTAGGAAAAGCCAAGCGGTGCATGTGCATTTCCACCTGAACTGATGAAGGAACTTGCAAGTTGACTTCAAAGCGATATGACTACACTTAAAAAAATACTCATGGGTACATTAAATTCAACAGCTAATTAACTATGAGCAGAGAAGAAACCTAAAGTGGGGGGTTTGAATGGACAGAACATACAGAGCTATGAAGCACAGGGACAGAAGCATCATGCTAAGGGCTCGCTTTCCTTTTTAATTCCCAAAACTCTTTTTTGTATGTGGAAACCAGCTTTTTGAGGAGTCAGCATTTGCTGGCTTTGCTGTTCATCATTTGACCCTTCTTTTAATTTCACGGCTGCGTGATTAACTTTCAAGGGTATTTCTGGCCCAATTAATTTCTGTCCCACAACAATGTTGACTGCCAAACACCTGAATGAGGCATTACTGAGCGCATAAGGTAAATGTCAACCGGCTCGCACACAGGCGCTGGGTTTTGCATTCTGATCTCTTTATCTCTGGAAGCACCTTCCACCTACTGGGGGGGAAAAAGGCACTTGGTCACAGCTGCAGCGACGATAAAACACGGCCAACCCACAGGAGCTCCCACTGCTTCATTCACTAAACCTGAATACAAAAAGGATTTTTCTCTTGTTCTGTTTTGAGTTATGAACTGAATGCTGCCAAGTGCCATTTCTATAAAAATGAATGCATGAACCAGGTCCCACCATTTCATAAATATTAAAAAGGATTGTCACCCACCAACTAAGTATTTGCATTTACAAATAGCTGTCAGCCAATCAAAGCTCTCCTGCAGGAGGATTTTGAATAAGTTGAAATTACAACTTTAAAAAATTTACAAATGCTTCTCTCTTTCTTCTGCAGGGGTTTCTGCTGTAGGGTGATCTAGGAGCTTTAATTCAGAGTTCCCATCACACACAGCACAAAAGAAAGCAAAAACTTAAAACTCCCTCAATTTATCAAAGTGGTCCCACAAATCAATGTGGATCACTTTGGTAGAAAGCGTTCCTCATGTGGCAGTGCGTTTCCATTACCACATAACAATATTGGCCTTTTGGGAGGCTGCCGTAATTTTGTATATTGATCAAATCACAGGCAGAGGCCGCTTCATATGGAGAGAAGGGAAAAAACCATCCTCTCTGTGTTGACAATAAGCAAATAGAAACACAAACACACACATTTCCGCACATAAACCCACATGCACGGAGGAGCAGGAACCCTCTCTGCACAGCAGAAACCACCTGATCACATCACTGTGGAGGTCAGACCGGACCAGGCAACATATTGCCAAATAAAAAGGGATTATCTCTGTAATCCAAATGGTGAACACGTCCACCACAGTAGTAGGTGTCACCTTGTCTCATGTCTGAGCTGCCGCCTCTCCGCATTGACGAGAGTCGGAGAAACCTGTGCCACTTGAGACGTTCAGTCTGGACAAGCCAAACACGGAGAGTATCTGGGAAATGTGTTTAATTAACCAGGACCCGGTTACACTGGAGGTCACCCACACTGCAGACACAACAGACTAGCTGGTGTTCTTTATGCAGGATTAGCTAAAAAGTATCAAAAGTAGGGATCCTGTATGGTGCTGGGTTTTCCCAAAGTGTTAGACAGTCTCAGATAAGGTTTTGAAAAGAGACACCACATTCAATCCACGTTTTCACATTGTTTTGCTTTGTTGTCCGGGCGCCTGTAGAATAATGATTATTCTATATAATCCCATACAGGCTGAGCAAGTACAATAGTAGAGTCAGGATAACCATATTTTTGTTATCTGACATATTCAGACTGCACAAAAGCCCGTGGCACGGGCCACTGAGCCAGGAGATTGTGGTGTTACCACAGATCAAGAATTATTCCACCACTTTGTGAATTCTGGGCAGGCTGCCTCGCCACAAATAAAAAGTGGGAAACCCCCCACCCAAGCAAAAAAACAAAACAAAACAACTTTTTGTCGTACGCACCCGCTAAGATGTGTGAACTACAGCTATTATCTTTTCAGAGTGAACAGCTGTGGGCAGAGCCGGTTTTTAAACCGCAGATCAGACAGTCTGGTCCATTTTAACACTGTGTCCATGGAGAACAACAGCGAGACACTTTCATGGCTGCTTAGTTATCCCGCAGTTTCATATTTCCAGAGGATATTTTTCAAAAAAGCAGTAAACCATCCCTACATCCTGGATGGTTTAGCTACCTGCTGTCATATAAGCTCATAAAACAGGGGCTCTCGGTTTTTAAAAGCCAAACAGTCGACACAGTTACTATGCTTTTTAAATCCACTTTTTCTGCAAAGGGGCAGATACTGTATATCACTCAACCAATTCACAACAGCAAAAAAACTTTTTTTATTAATTTTAAAAAATGTAAACTCAACTCTCCTGCTCCTCAATTTTGTTTTTTGGATCATTTACAAATATTTTTCACAACAAAAATCCTGTAAGAAAACTTTCTTTCCGTGACTCCGTGACGTGGGAAGTGTTAATCGCATTGAAAACTGCATCGTGTTGAAGTTATACCTCACTTAATATGAGTTGTGGCAGGGCTTTGTCAGCGCTAAACCTGAGAGTCAGACACACACTGCGAGGGGAGGAGGCCCGTAATGGGGTCCTGTCAACAGTTCTTTCACGCTCCCGTTATTTATTTCACACATGTGCTCCTCTCTGTTCGCTTACAATCAGTTACAGATTTTGGATGTGACCACAAGCTGTGTCAGTGGAGAAATGGAGCCAGCATATTGTAACAAGCAATAGCTAAGAGAGAGAGCAAAGGACTCCGATAGACGGAACAACAAAAAAAAAACTATGATAAGTTATCAAACCACCCACTATAATTTTT
Organism: Menidia beryllina; assembly: GCA_013363375.1. Taxonomy (NCBI): domain Eukaryota; kingdom Metazoa; phylum Chordata; class Actinopteri; order Atheriniformes; family Atherinopsidae; genus Menidia; species Menidia beryllina. Next base: position 5,565,448 of record JABUIW010000020.1, read on the forward strand.
TTTCCATCGATATAACAGAAACAACAGCATAGCCTAAACTATGCATGTTGTTGCAAATGTGATATACTTATAATATTCTTGCATTACTCTTACAAATGAGGCTAATCAGAACTCAAACAGTGCCACAAAAAAAAATGTGAATGGTCCATTTGAGCAGACCTGCAAGAGCTGTTTTAAAGCAGCAACATGCCAATAACTGTGCAAGAACAACACTAATTTAAGCTATTTTAGCTTTTACTAGGACAGGTAACAGAAGGAGTTATGAGCAAGTGGGTCAAAAATCAGCTGAAGTTTCACATTTTCTGCAGGCCTGGGGGGGTTGCAACACTGCAGACTGGGCCAGCGTTTCCTGAAGCAATTGCACTTGCCTCATCTACGACATGCACGTGAGGCAGAATTGAGGAGTCTGTCTCCCTGCTTGTGTGTCAAGATGAGTGTGTCAGTCTGTAGTGTGACAGGTCCTGCAGTGCAAACATCAGTAATTACGCCAAAACTGAGACAAAGGCTTCTTTTATCACCAAAGCTAAATGACCGCCATGTTTGTAGATGCAGCACGTAGTGACACTTGGATCAGATCCACGCTTGCCGTGGTTCAAAAGGACTGCTGCTCGTGCCCATCCGAAGCTCACAAATCTCATTATCTCATGACTCCAGATGCTCAAAGGCACCATCTGCATTGTCCCCACATAAACCAGGTCCACGTCTTCTTCTATGTTTCTTCACAAAGCCATTCACCCTGCAGGTCACCGATGCTGGACACCGATCTCCTTCAATGGATATATTTACGAGGTGTCAGTGGAAATACTTCTATCAACTGTTCCCTGTTTGTCTAAGCAGTGAAAAGGGCGGTAGACCTCTCAGTTCACAGGGAGAGAAAAACAACTCAAGCCCTCTTCTGCATGCAAACACAGCGTTTTTGTCAGTCGTGACAACATTTGACACATTTAACGGCGGTTGCTACATTTTCCTCTTTTTTATTCCATTCTGAATCCAGATTTCATCTATCACGAAAGTTAGTAACTCGAACACAAACACTAAACTTTGTCCTCCAGCTCACAAACACATGAAGGTTTGTTTGGCCCATCAGTTCATCGTGCCAGCCTGAGCACTGACAGCTTTTCCACCATCAGGAATGTTTTTGTTTGCAATATTGAGCTTAAAATGCCCCTTTTTTTCAAACGCCAGTATGAGTACCCTGAATGAAAGACAAAACACAAGTAAACAAAAAGAAAGATCTTTGGCACATACAAATTTGAGAGAGAGAAAAAATATATTGTTATATTGAAGAGAAAACCTTGCCAGTGCTCTGAAAATCCTTCTGTTCTTGTAGTTTTTAAAAAATTCTGTATTGAACTCTGAATGCAATATATATTTGTTGCAACCCTCGCTGAGCATACACATAAAAGATGGAAGATGACAAGAGCCTGATGATTCTCACGCTAACGACCAATGCAATATCTTCACTATTCTACTTTGCACTCATTTGCACATTTTCACAGGGTGAAGAGTTCTAAAGATATGATCAGGTTTGGAATCGATATAAAACATAGGGCAGAAAGGTTTTAATACTTATGGATCACTGTTAGTCCTGTTTCACGCGCAGTTAACTAGGAAAAAAACAAAACATGCTGTCATTTGACAACATTTACTCCTGAATTTGGACACCTGCATTTTGGACAGACATTTTCATGTAGTTTTCTTGTTTTCCTGAGCTGGTACGTGGGGCTGTGTTTTACCTCTTAAAAAAAGGTTCCTCAGTTTGATGCCGTTGCTGGGGGCAACTAACAGTAGTGAATACACTGCCAACAAGAGCAGAAAGAAGCACAAGACTGGAAACTAAGAAAACAGAGTGAGTCATAGCAAAGATGGCGCACTATACAGGCACGGCTTCACACTTATTATCCTTGGCCAGACTAACTGCCTCCGGGAGCCTGAGAAAAGGTGCAGGCCGAGCCTGAGAGCCCATCGCACTTGTGCCGCTCCGTGCACACTAACACATGCAACAGCCCCACTTGTCAAAACGGTGTTTTTGTCCCCCAGTGCCAGCTAATGAGAGGGACACGGAAGCGTGAGACACGGTCCGACTCATTACGCCACTGAACCACATCTGTAACTGACTTCAACCAAAACATTTCACTCTCCATCCTCGTTCCGCTAAATAGAGGAGACTCTCCTCTAAGCCCCGCGTTGTCACATTGCTTTCATATCTCTTGCTCAATCTCAGTCTGTCATTTCACCCGTGACAAGGCTCTGATCTGTTCTGTGCTACAAGCTCCCTCTCCCTTTTTACATGTCCTTTCTCTTCCACCTAAATCTCATTTGTTCAAGCGACAGAAGGAGAAAGGTGCATGCACAAACCCCTCCATCCGCTCAACGCTTTCAAATGGCGCTAACTGGCAACAGGCCATGCTGAATGGTTGCCACAGTAACCAACCTTGACAGGGGCATAATCAGAGTTGATATTGAACAACAATGCCGGTTCTATTCTCACAAACACCGACAGCTTGTCATTGTAGGAGTAAATGTCAGCTCGGATCAAAAGTTCCATTCTCCGGGAAGACTCCAGCGTGTTTGGGCTGTCTCCTGATTAACCCGTAAAGTGTGAAGGGGGCTGAAGACAGAGGGAAGCTCGCGCAGTTTCATAATGCAACAAGTGATTTTCCATGTGCACTTTGCCTCTTACGGTCCAGAACACGTGCCCAAGAGTGTTCTTCTTTTTCCTTTGACTCCAATATACTGGTATGTGATGATAATGAGGCTTATTTTATTGTCAGCTGATGTTCCGTGGCACCCGAAGTATCTCCTGCCCAGATAATGGCACAATTAGAGAAGCACTTTTGCCTGCCTGTAAAATGCCTAAAAAAAAGCTGATTTTTTATACTCTAAATGCCCAAATCGTTCCATTTCTTATTCCAACCCCCCTTTATGATAGCTAAGATAACGAGAAAGAAAATTGAAAACATTAAATGGCTTATTACCCAAAACAATTTCTCTACGTCCACTTTTAAAATCTACATGAGAAGAAAAGTGCTGGTTAGTAGCTGCTGGAAGCTGTGCTGCGCGACTGTTCGCGATTTGTCAGATCGAGAGGAACACAGCATTCCTCTTCTTTTGGTTGGTGAGAGTTCTCAGGAGAACGTGATGGCATAGGAGTAAATGACGAGGAAGAGGTGCTGTTATGTCGTAAACTGAGTCTTTGCAACCAGCTACAACGGTTAGCAAGACTTTCCTCAGCAAAAAAAACAAACTGCTGACTAAACTTTTTACCGGACAGAAAACATGGCTAATTATCTAGTTAATGTTGGCTAGTTTCTCTCCCTTTTGCATCACTGAGGGGAAAATTGCTGAGGAATCATATTTTTCAATCCAAATCCATCTACAAGGATTCTATTTGTTGTTGCTTTTTAAGTAATACTTTTAGAGAGCATCACAGCTTCCATATTTTGTTTAAAAATCTATTTGATTTTGTGGCATGGAAATGCAACATGCTCTGTTAATGCTGGGGCATTAACAGAAGATGTTTTAGCCTTTTATGAACTGTAAATGATGTATTCTCTTTTGTCTGACAAACTCAGCTTTATAATACTGTAAAACTAAGAGAAAAACTGTAAATCATAAAAAAAAGATTCCTATTACAAAAACTGTATTTTTCCTTGTAAAATGACAGATATGCTTACAGCTTTTTTTTCTTAAATAAATCAATTCCTCTAACTTCAGCTCTCAAAACATACTCACACACACTGTTTTCATACAGAGGACTTCTGGCTCATGTCTTTGCTTACTAAGCACAGTTGGACTTAAGTGAAAAAAGCGTATGAGGAGCATATTCTTAGGTTTCGCACTGCAGTGCCGTGGCATCGATAGAAACCTGCGCCGAAAGCAGCTGGAGTAATAAAGTAGAAACGGCCTGCTGCTGTGGTTTATATCGATGGCTGTCCCCAACCAAATTTAAAGACTGTTGGAAAATCCCAACGCAATTCACTCATACGGGAGAGAAATTGAACAAGCAACGTGCAAAACGGGCCTTAAGAGATCTTCAGTTATTTCTTTAAAGGTTGTCACCGCTGGCAACCAACCTCAGAAAACTAACAAGTGACCTCCGAGGACATAAACATGCAGCAAGTTGGATAAAAAATAGTGGATATTATGGGAGGGAGGCTCAGGGAGGATGCCAAGAGAAATACTGGTGAGAAGGAGGGAGCTGAAATATCAACCTGAGGGAGGAGCTGATGGCCCTGGGGCAGCCGGCCTGCTTTGAGCTGAGCAAACACCTACATACTCACTATTCCCCACAGCGTAGGATGCAAAATCTGCAGAAATTCCTACGCCTTGATACAGTATTAATTGCTTTCTCTGTTTCTCTCTATGCCTATTTTTAAACGACCCAAGCAGCAAAAGCAGAGATAAATCAATTTGTGTGAAGTAAGAAGAAACGGTGACACACCAACCGCTTTCCTCGAGGACAGCTGGAAGCAAATTAGCATTTAGTCAAAAATTACCTGAAGCGCAAAAGAGAAAAGAAAATCAGTGAGGGAAATACAAATCAACCTCACATCTGTGACGTCTTTGTCGTGTGCCACAACAAAGTCAACATATAGTGAAATGTTTAAGACAGCAGCCGATGCAAGGATGAAGATACATTGTCTTAATTTAGAAAAAACGAAATGATCGGCCATTAAAAAGAGGGAAAGCAGCAGGAAAAGCAGCCAACAAAGACACTGTCAGGGGGGAAGAGGTGAAGCGACAAAGCGGGACGTTACAACAGAAGAACCTCAGACGTGGAGATAAAATCAGATCCTGCCAGTCTTCTCTGTAGGCCTCAGCCTGTGTGAAGCTCTGGCTGATGCTCCGCTAAGAGGCAGGTGTATCACATCAATCTGTCGCGTGCTTTGTTCTCTCTCTTTCCACACGGTCTCTGTTCTGCTTTTACTCATATACACACTCACACTGGTGCGTTTCCCAGTCTTTGGAAAACATCCAGGGATTAACTTATTGGCCTGTCTGGCTCTTGCCAGCCCCATCTGCACCGGTGGAGCAACACGAGGACATGCATCATTCTGACTATTAACGTGAAAAATGGCTTAAAGATAAGGCTGCCGGACTCTTCGGGGAGACAATAGTGACTATATTATACAGTGCGTGACAAATCTGATCACTGTCAGATCCTGAATGATTGTGTGTGAGCCTCTGTGGCAGTGTAAATGTGTGTGTGTGTTGTCTGCTGAATAGCAAATGCTCCCTCTCATCTGACCTTTCATATGCCGTTAACAGCTGTTAAAGGTTTGGCCTATGACCTGGTGAATTTATCTTCAGGGATTGTGATTCCCAACAGATTTCCTTCGTGTTGTCATTTCTACGGGGAAACTGTTGTCGTTCCCAGAGGGATTCTTGCTGTATTTTTCTATTGCACAAAGAGCAAAAGTTCTACAACTGTGTTACAAACTATTCAATTTATCACCTGCTGCAAACGACTGTATGTAATTAATTTGCTATCTTTGGAAAAGCTCTTTCCTATTTCCAACAGCATTGGAAGATTAAAATCAGATTAAAAAAGAGAAAGCCAAGCCAATTTGTTCTGTCTGAGTCTCGTTTAGTACCACCCACAAATAAAACGATTCTTTTTCTACATTGCAGAGTGTTTATTAACATTTAAACACATTTGGACAAAGTAAAGTCCAATAAAGGAAACCATTTGTATTATTTCTCCTCTATGAATTAAGTCTCTCCTCCAATGTCTTTTTTTTTTCTACAGGTAACATAATTAGAGAATTTGGGGTGTTGTTGTTTGGACATCCTGTTTAGTGGGAGACAAGACTTCCACTTGCATAAAAGCCCCCAAATCACACTAAAAAGGTATAAATAAATACAGCATTGTTGGTTAAGTGCAACACATATCTTTTATTGGGTTCATCAGGAACAAACTTTAGATGTGTTTGTAAGGATAAGTATTTATGATTTTAATTGCAACAAATGTCTCTGTAAATTGGTACTTTTTCTGCTTTTTTGAGAAGGTTTGCTTTGACTTCCTCTCACGAGTTCATTGTTAGTCATTTGAAAGCGAAAAGCCCTCTGATTCACCTCTCTCAATAGCTGATTAACCTTTCAGCGCCACATTTCACAAACAGTTTGGCCTTTTTCTGAGGGATTCAGACAAAAATAGCTGGAAGATAATACAATTAATATTCTAAAGGCATGAAAAAGTTCTGTCTTCCTCCCCTTTTTCCTGATAAATAGGCAAGTCCTTACAAACGCAAATAATCCCTTTGCCGCTCAGCTGTGCATATTGAATCTCTCTGTGGTCGGCAGATAAAGATGGAAGTGTTTATGACAGAGCTTTCTACCTATTCAAGCCCCCCCAAAAAAACAAATACACACAATGAGAGATACTTTCACACACCTGTGACCTTCCCTCCCACATGTGTGTGCACATAAAAGCACCATACAGCCCCACACCGATGGCTAATCATAGAACAAAGAGAGGCTCCAGTCAGCAGGCTCTTCCATTGATCAGCTACAGAGAGCTGCAGGGAGGGTCTACAGTTGGCTTTGTTGCACCAGGAAGAAGTTACAGCTCAGTTGCAGGTATAGGATACAAGTTAAACATGCCAACAAAGGCCCAATCGTCTGTCTGAATTCTGCTGTCAGACCTACACTCTAATGATGACCTGTTGCAGCACGCTGCTAAAGCTCTCTTTATAAAAGAACAACCTCCATAAACATCTTTTCTTAGATCACAACCATAGGGCTGAAATAAACCTCTGGAATTTACTGAGAGCAAAATACTCCTTTCAATCCATACAAAAGACAAGTCTACTTTAGAAATCCCCTTTTCCCCTTTCTTCGAATAGAAAACCTTTACCTTGGCATCAATTAAAAACAATCGAAAAGGTCGGGTTTGTTTTTATCTTTATGATCTACCTATTGGGACTGTCATCAGGAGACATCATGAGAACGTTCATGAATAAGCTGATGACACGAAGCTTTATATCACTGTGCCTCATATACGTGAGCTTTCTTTGTTGCTGTTTACTACGGAGAAAACAGAGGAGAGGAATTGTATTTAGGACTGAAATCACTGTTAATGAACCCATCAAATCTTTGATTTCTGCTTTTACCTGTAAATCCCTTTTGTAGTGCAAAAAGTGCTATACAAACACAGATTGATTAAATGAGGTACTGCTCCATGCGTGAGTGTTATCTTTGATGCAACATCAAAAACAAAACAAAAGCAAGATCCATTCTATCATTTCATGATGGACATTTGCCTCTGGCCTCTGGTCATTTTGTGTCATCTCCCCCCCTTACTTTGGATTCCCTTATTTCCCCTGAGCACAGTTCAACCTCTTTTGGCCTTTTTTCTATTCACCAGTCTGCAGGCAGACCTGCTGGCGGCCGGGTTGAAGCTGTTTGTAAAGAAGTGCAGCATCAAGCATTCTGTGTGACACATTCTGTGCTGCGGGTCGGACCAACACGCAAGCACAATGGACCCCGCGGAGGGAAGAAAGGGAGGATTTATAAGGGAGATCTGCTATGCATGCACATTAAAATACATTGCGCGTTCAAAACATAAAACTATCTCCCCAAATACATGACCCCATCTTTCCTCTGTCCCTCTCCCTTTACAGCTGTCAATTCATCTCTGAAAATGTCCAGACAAACAGGAAACCTGAAGCTTTTGTTGTGGATCAACCAGATTCACACTTCAAAGATCAGAATGGCCCGTAATGGAGGCTGTTTGTGTGTTTTATGTGCGAGCACAGCGTGTCTTTGAATACAAATGTGCGAGACAGGGAACGCATGCGAGTGCAGATATGTGTTGGACCACGCTGATGTATTTAAAGATTTCTTCCAGTCATATTTTCAGAGATTGTTCTCAGCCAGAAATGATGCTGATGTTCTTTTTTACATTTCTGATTCATAATGAACTATTTCTCCCTATGTATCGCACAGTCTCTCACAACAGTGACCAGAGAGAACCAGACTCTAGTCCACAACTCCACACCGCACGCTCAGTAACACAACATCAGAATGATATTCAACAAGCGTGAGCATCAATGTTTAATTAGCCTCACATTCCTCAACATGTTGAGGTCACACCCGTATGTTCGAGTGATCGTCACGTCTGCAAAGTGAGACGTTCCCACCTAAACCAAACACAGAACTGCATCAGTGTGATTCTGTTTCTGCAGCTAATGCTGTAAAACATCCCGTTGTGGCACACATCTCATTTCAACACTGCAACTTTGCTCTAACTTTGGAAGATCGTGTGTTCCCAGGGTTATAACTATGTTTCAAAAACAATTCATGTTGCAATTCATGGCTTTACATTTTCATGAATTAAAGATGTGACATTCAGACTTTACAGTAATACACTTTATGATATCACGGCCTCCTGTAATGAGCAATAAATGTCCAATGCTGGTACATGTAAATGAATAAAATGAATGGGAAAAAAATGTTCACATTCCAGATGACTCACATAGCAACAGGAATATGTTCGTTTGGAGAAAAAAAGATCATAACCAACTCCCAGCTGGATGTCTCGTTATGATGTGGGTAAAATAAGTGAAAGTGTGAGTAATCTGCCCAGCTTGTTTTTTTTTTTTTCTGTTAAGAGCCCTAACTGGAGTTGGGTCTAAGGATCACTCATGCCTTCCTCCCTCGGAGCCTCTGCATTTGGAATCCCGCTGCATCAGTGCAGCTCTGTATTTGTGAAGAAGCAAACACCAGTCATCTTTCTCCGTGAGGCTGGTGGAAGCTCCGTTGTAGATAAATTCCCACAATTTGCTCCTCTTAGGGAACGAAGCACAAAGCAGCAGTAGATAATTAAAACTGTCAGATCCCCAGCAGAAATACACCCTAAACATTTCATATTTCTCTCCACTTCACAGATGGCTGCTTTGTTAATCAGGTACAGAAAAGTGCCAATTTCCCAGCGATGCTGTTTCTTTGCTTCATTAGTTAAAATACAGCAAGGAGAGACAAGAAAGAGGCCGTGTAATAAAGAGACAAAGAAGCTCGGATCATCTTGTTCCTGGTGCTGGAGGAAGACTGTGAACAAAGAAAAAAAAAGTAAAAAAGAGATACAAGTGAAGACAAAGTCTGAATGCTGAGTGCGTAACGGCAAATCTCAAATAGAAAGGTGATCAAATGAAGTGAATTTGAATTATTAATGCTCATTTTGTGTGTCTGTGAAATGGTGGCGAGGACACACTGTGCCTTTCACCATAATGGTGCTTACTGGTGACAGTGGAGTGGGGGCAGGATGCACTGGAGGGTCCTCGGAGTAATCAGCAGCAGCAGGCTGAGTGCCTACTTACTTATTATGGAAAGGTCCAGAAGGAGAGTGAATTACGGGCGGTTCAACAACACCTCAGGACGGGCCGAGTGCTAAAACTAGATGACATCATCACACCGCCGCGTCGAGATTAAAACACAGAGACCGAGGTCACTGCGGAAATGTTGAGGGGGCCACCTGCAGCTCCCGGTAGGAAAATGGAAGCAAACACAAGTGGGATGATTTATGGGGGTCCATCTCGTTAGCCGATCAGTGAAGGATTTAAGACAGGGCGGAGCAGCCACGAGCGGTCTGACCTGAGAGCATGTGTGCTGACCACAGCCTCCATTTAATCTGAGCTGACAGGATGAGTACAGCTTCCGAGGAGCCGCATCGTCCATCGACAGCCGGGAATAGATGGCTGCATCAAAACAGCCCGGCGGAGCTCGGTGCTGAGCCCCAGAGTCCTTCCCGTGCTCCACTGTGTGCCATCAGACTGCACTTGTAAAGTCATTATGCAAAAGTAAAGCTGTGAAGTTTGCTTCCTCATTGGGCATCTTGCTCGAGGACGATTTGCTGTGCAGACTCTTCCACGACTTGTAATTCTTGGGGCTGTCATCGATCGCTAAAGCAGACTGGCTTCATTTTGTTTTGGAAAAACACAAACCAGAACCATTTTCAAAAGTCATTGAACCTGCTACTCAGTACTTCTGTCACTCCAATTGGTTGTTAAATCTGTTGTTGTCTGTACCCACATTAAGGATTCATACATATTTTACCAGTCTGCAAAAAAAAAAAAAAACTCAATTTTATTTCACTTTAAGGTAAAAAGGAAAGTATGAATGTACAGATTCTTTTTTCCTCCCAGTGCGATGTAGTCAGATGTACGGTGACACAAAAAGAATTGTGAAACACAAACCCCAACACACCAGAAAATTTAGCTTGACAATGAGCAGTAAGGTGTCGCACACCAACTCCCCAGCCAATGGGAACAACCCTAGGCAGTAAAGACAGAAAATATTGGAAGCGTGTGCTGATTATTTTTGCTACTTGTGCTGGACATTGACGAGCATAGTTGTCTTTAACGAAGAACCATCTTGTCTCCACACCCATTAGTGCAACGCTTCTATTAGTGACCAAATATGAGCAAATCTGATTGTTTAAAAGCTGTCATCTAGTCATTCATCTGTGGGAAACAAAGGCAAACTCATTAAAACAATGCCCACTCACATTCCATTCACTTAACAGAAGCTTTTATCCAAAGACATTTAGGGGGTAGCTTCCACACATCTGAGGCAAAGTGTGACTCAGCGTGGTGTATGTGGACACTTGAAGTCAGGGTTTGAGAAAGCTAGTGATTCAGCCACCGGCTGCCGGCAGTTTGGAAAGCACTCACCGCGATATCTTGGGCGATAAGTGCACAAACAGCACTGATGGACACGCCTCTCAACCCCACCGTCAACACTGAGATCAGCAGACAATGCAAACAACAAAATCTACAATGAACTCAGTACATCTCCGCTTGCTTGCAGACAGTTTGCGGGTTCACGCTCACGTCTATGAAACGTGACAAGAAATATAAGACATATTTAAAGTGCACATATTCCACTATAACACTACATTCAGATGACAAAGTGCTTATAATAAAATGCCATATAATAAAGTGCGATTGTTGGTCTTCATATGCATTCCCACATGACCAGTTGGAGGCATTTTTTCATTGAAACTTATGTTTATTGGGTAGAAGTGATTTTAAAAGGAAATTAATTCAGATCAAATGAAAATGGAATTGATTTTTTTTTCATCCCTAAAGGAAATTATATTGTCGCAGTGTTTTTTATTCTTATTCATAATCAATTATAAGCTTTCATTTTCTGCTGTTATTGCCGTGGGCAGGAATGACCTGTTTCTATCTCATAGCGTGGCTGAAAAGGCCTCACACACAGCATTGTTCTTTATGCTCATCATCTGCTGGGGTAATACTCTTTTTACAATCAGCACCAGCACAGTCCGCAGAACAAAGTCAGCCTTCTGTATCGGTTTGTTAAGTTTATTTGTATCCCCAAATTCTGGAGGAAGCGGTGCTGGCTGGTTTAATGAGCAGAAATGACCTTTTTTTGGGGAATCAAAAGAGGATTTTTCAGAGCTGTTTGAAGCCTATTTGAAATCTGAAGCATAAAATTGCAGTGTAATCTCCGGCCAATATTCACCATAAGAAGGTGATCCAATGGCATTGCGTGCCTTTATGCGTGCGGTATACATTGTGCCCATTCTTAATAAAAATGACAGCTAAAGCCGTTTCTCAAGCTGTTTTCTTTCCCGACAGATTTGTGGAAGCTGCTTTACTGAGCTGTGTCAACCACCTGCAGACAGGCCTTTGTTGCCCTGAATGAGCTAAACATTTGAAGGAAAAAACAGCAAATAGCACCCATTCTACAGAAGTTTATTTGGTGAGACATGTGTGGCAAAATAACCACGGCGAGCTGAACATAATGAACCACGCGTGAAGGGAGACACATTCCCTGCTTTTCTAACCAGTGTGTTTTGCCACTTTGCATTTTTCTACTTCTTGCACTTATTAATTAGACAACTTCATGATACTGAGGACGACATTTCCATGTATTCAAGTTCTTTATTTGTCCATTACCATTTATATGAGGACTCTGGAGTTCACTCTTGTGTTTAATTGAACAAACACTACCACCAGTTAAACTGAACTACACCCACGTTAAAGCTCCGACGCCTTCACGGGCTCCTAAAACCAAACTTTCATTGTAATACAGCTCAAATTACCCACACTCACAAGCTGTAAAATCCGTTAATCACAACTGCAGTTTAAACCCTTCATCTACAAACAGAGTACAGTATTTTTAACTAGATAAAGTCAAGTGTAAAGAAATTTAAACACCTCTAGCAACACCAAAGGTCTAGTCGTGGCTTTTCTGAGGTGAGGTGAATGTGTGTCTGTAATATGCTGCCTCACAAACATTGGATTTCTTTTAAAGCCATGACATTAGTGGTTTGATAAAAAAAGAAAGAAAGAATGAAAAATAAAAAAAAACTTAACACTCGCTTGCTTGAAGCAAAAAAGCTGATATTCACAAAGTAGAAGAGCCTGACTGAAAGCAGTGCTTACACTTCTGCATGGGCTTTGATGTTATGCGTCATGAGCGACACTACTAGCACAGCACTTTTAATAAATACTGCGTCAAGGTTCCTGACAACTCACACGGATTCTCAACGCGCAACAGACAGAAAGCCTTTTCATCAAAAAACCCAGATGATTCCGAAACCAAGACTGCAGCCTCCACCTGTTTGTGCAGTTTGTGTGTGTGTGTGTCTGTGTCTCATCTTAAGACCTGTTGCCAGGATACCGCATGGGTCTAATAAGCCAGTTAATTAATGATGATCCACACAAGCTTGCTGCAAAAGAACAGGCACAAAGGAGCGAATCAAATATTCACGGCCTTTGTCGGGATTATCTGCGAAAACTTTCCGTCGTGTTTCCGCACTGAGACCTCCAGAGAAAAGTGTGTGTTCAGGTACACTCCTACCGAATATAAGTAAATAAATTCACTCATAAAAAAGTAAATATGTCCACTTTAAAATGGGAAAAGGATGTCTTTTTTTTGTGCTTTTTTGTCTTTCTTCTATCTTTAAAGTCTCTTGATGGTAATTAAAAACGGAAAAGAAAACTAAATAGAAAAAGAGACAACAAGCTTTGATATGATCCTGTCTTTGTGTTCAAAATAAAAAAAAGAAAATATCCCAAAGAAATTAATTCAGTCTGCAGCTCTGTTACTGACTGTGCTGCCATGCTCACATAACAGCTGTGATTGTGCTGTTTTTGGTTAGATTCAGATACATTAGAGGTGTACAGTGCATAAAAAACTGTTTTTATAACAACATAACCATCATGAAGATGTTTTGACCTGGTCTCAGAAAGGCAAAGGCCCACCAACAGGCGGTTTGTTAATTGCCCTGATTTGAGCAGCATACATAAATGCAGATTCCATTTTCAATTTTCTTAGCTGCATTTTTTTGTATTCCGTCAAAACAACATATAAACAGGCTTTCTGTCAGAAATCAATTACACTTGTTTCAGAGGAAAAAACATACTCATCAACTTTGTCTAGCAGGTCTTTATCACTTGATTAAAAAACATGGATGAGAACATTGGCCCCGGAAAGTCATTTTGGTTTCTGATTAGCAGAACACAAAGCAAAGCCGAGGCGTAGTATCCATTCCCTCTGCAGGTGTTGAGATATCTCACTGCAGGGTTTCCCATCAGCCAAAGGGCCGTCGGGAGCAAAGAAGAGACCTGATCAGGTGGTAGTTCCATAAAAAACGTCACACCTCTCTGATGATGGCAAATCAACTCCAGTGTGGGCTGGAGATGAGCCTTTAACCCAAGCGACCCCTGAAAAAGCCCTTCTGTGTCTCACGTTCCAGCAGATTAGGGCAGCGTTTTTCTGACGGCTGATGCTGGAGATGCAGCCGGGAGAGCCGCCTCACAGCAAAACACCCCGAGTGCCCCCCTTTGTTCAGCCCATCTGTAGATTTGGCTGTTCGGAGCCTCGCATTCAGGCATCTGCAGACGAAAATCAACATTCCTCTGTTTTCACACAACAAGGAGAGGGTGGAAGGAAAACAACAGCCCGGGAGGACCGAGTATAGGAAACAAGACAGCCATTCCGACGTGCTAATGCTCAGGAAGGCCGAAAGGATATGAAAAACTCACGGGGGCAGTTTGCGTCTGTTTGGATCTTAAATCTCGGAGGGAAAAAAACAAAAAAGGGCGATCATTTCTTCAGTGTTTGATCTGCCCAACGCTCCAGCAGCTTTTCAGCTCACTCGGCAACATTGGTTGGTGTTCAGGCCCAAACCGGGCCAGGCGGCAAGCAGAAGCTTTAGAATGGGACATTTGTGGGATTATTCTCTTTCAGACAGAGAAATGAGTGCATCATATTAGGCCGACCGGCACACGGCCTCCGACTCCAAAACTGTGAGAGACGCGTTTATCCAGATCCAGTCATATCGGAATGGGAATGGGATCTGTGTCTTCAGGTTTCTGAGTGAGCAAGTGAGTGAGTGAGTGAGTGAGGAGGAGGAGGGACAACCACGCTGAGCTCAGCAGCAACTGCTCCGTGTAGGAAGTAAAGATTACGCCTTCCCCGGCTGCGACTGTGATGAAATCCCACAACGGCAGTCGTCGCAACAGCGATCCTTAATGGCGCCCCACAGCGACTGCACGGATACCCGAACGCACGCGCGCGCGCGCGCACGCGAACGAGACGAGGATTTGTTGTCACCTCTCTCATTAGCTGAGCTCCCCAACATGGCAGGAGGCGCTACGGAAAAAAGCTTTCATGTTCAATCTGCGGCGCAATCAGCAGCGGAGAGTTGTCACTATGTCGGTTCAGGAGGGAATTGAAGTTAAAAAATAACAAAGACAACAGAATCAGGCTGCAGGTTTGGAGAAGATACTCAGGGGATAACGGCCCACAAAGCAATTCCACACATTTGGCTCAGCACCACTGAAGGCCATTAGCTGCTCACACACTGACCCAAAGAAGAGGAACACTTTCCTCCTCTGATGCAGATTTATCTTCATCTAGGACACATTTAGAAAGATTTGAGGTTCCTGTAGTAGTTTGGCAGCTCTCATTCTATTTGGAAGAGGGACTTGAGTTGTCGGACTGCTTCTGGGTAAATCCCCCCCGTCCCCAGTCAGGTCTGGAGCTGGATTGGACCACACTGTCTGGGTTTTGGAGCCACTGCGGCTTGTGGTTCCTGCTTGTGAGTTTGTCTTTCAGTACCTGATTACACAGCGTCCTCTGAAGTGCTAATGAAGACAGGAGCAATTCGATTTGAATGATTAATCTAATTTTCATTATCCTGTCACAAACTTCTGGCGCTGAGACAGACGTGATTGGTTAGATCACCTGTTTCTCCCCTCTCTCATATTTGAGCATACGACAGAAAACCTTTTTCAGTCACGCTCTGAATTTTGAGAACCCATGACTATAAAATCAGTTTTGAACATAAATCCTTAAATTTCATGTTTAAAATCTTTATGTTTTTTTTGTACCTCTCCCGACTAATCACTCACTTAATGATGGAAATTATTCAAATCTACATTTCTCACAGCAGCTGGTGTGATTCTATTCTCAAACGACAACATCTCAAACATAAACTAGATTAGAGTTAGCATGAACGGATGTATATTTTACAAAAATGTGGGTTTGTTCCATCTAGATCAGCACAGGAAGTCATCCAAAACAAGCCCTAACCATGATACTACCTGCATTGTAGGGGGGAAGGAAGAGAAGGTTGCGACGGAGACCGCAGTCTTCTTTTCTCCAAACCAAACTATCCTTGTCTACAGAAAAAGGGGTTTTCATCTCACATGGACATATTTCCGAGAGGGCAGCGGCCCTCTCCTTTCAGTCCTGCAGTCCACACGGTTGTAAAGTGGACCCATGAGAGATGCTTTTTATCAATCGTCAGTGGTGTTTTTACTGTCTTGGAAGACAGTAAAGATGACAGAAAGTACGACGAAAGACCTTAAACATCCTCTCCGCAGAGGTTTGACCAATCGGCTTAAGGCTTCGTAATGACGTTTGATCTCTGACCCCAGTGGTTACACTTTGTTCTCCTGTAACTATACACTCCCACACATACAGGCACTGAGACAAAGACGCATTAGTCTGCCTCTCATTCACACATACACACACACACACACACACACACACACAGGCGGCCCTTGTGGCACAGACCTCCCCTCACCCCTGCACTCATGCCCCACTGCCTCTATAATTAATGGGCCAGCCCTGCTTTGCGTCTCTGGCAGGAAATCAGGGATGTGCGCGTTCATAAATATTTACAGAAAACCACAAGAAACGTTTCATATAAAGAAACCACATCTCCACGAGGAGTTCTCCAAGCTGATCTCCCTGAACACACACACAAGGGCAAGTTCAGAACATCCCCCCTTCCTCCTCTCTGTCTGAGTGGTACACCTCCATCCCCTGATTCTATAAGATGGAGACTGGTTTGATAAAAACAAACTGTTCTGTCCTCCTTTCTTAGTATTGATACACCTAACACCTCATGTGTAGCACCAACCATGCAAAATATATCCTTTAAAAGGGTTTTCCTTTTCTTTTGGATGAAAAGTTGAAAAGCCTTGTGTCATTGTTGTACTCACAGAAAAACCGGCCCAGAAGGGACACGAGTGCCGGACTCTGGGTGAGGTGGTGAGAGCCAGAGCCGCGAAGCTCACCGCCAAGATCAGGCTCCCCAGGACCATCTGAGAGACCCCCAAAGCCAGCATGATCCGCGTGCGCGTCCGGTACTCCCTGAGCCGGGACAGGCTGCGGGACAGGGACGCCGGGCTCAGGGGTCCCGGGCCGCCGATGCCGCTGCTGCCGACGTGGGGCAGCGCGCTCACCGGCATCCTCGGCAGAGGGTTCGACAACAAACAAATAAATTAAAAATAATAACGCAGGTCAAGGCAATAAGGACAATAACATCCAACCGAAGCGGTGGCGTGGCGTCGCTGCTAGACGGTGAGTTCAATGTCCGGTGTGGATGATCTCCATCAATTAAAGATGCTGGTTGTCGCTCCAATTAGAGGCGAGCTGCGACCGGTGGGAGGAGAAAAGGTGAGCTGAGAGAAAGGCTGGACAAGGCACCGCAGGTTTTACCATCACAAACAACAACTCTGTGGATTGCCAGGGGCGAACAGATTTCGAATGCGCCACCGGAGTTCTTACGGACTGTTCTGGTGAAGAACGCATTCCGTAAAAGTCAAAGAAATAGATAGAAAACCCGCATCTTTTTTTGTTGTCAGCCAGCCTTGCACCATTGTCATGCTGTCATGCACGCCTCTGCAGGCTCTCCAACGCTCTCCAACTACTCAAAAAAAGCGAGAAATGAAACCCCGGATAAGAGACGCGTTCTCAAAGGGAAAAGAATAAAGCCAAATAAAAAATTTAGAAATAAAAAAAAACACACATTCGCACCCCTAGAGTTAAAATCTGAAACAAACGTTTGTTTTCCGCCTTCAGGTGTTGTTTCACAGCCGACACAGACCCAGCAGCCAGGACTGGAGACGCACACTGCGTATTGGAGATGTGCCACTCTGTGCGTCTACATGGCGGCGAGCTGCGAGCGGTGCGTCTTACTACGACGTTATGGAGGGGAGGCAACGTTTAATAAAACTGCCAGGGATTTGTTCCCCCGCGCTGCTGATGCGGTGGGGGCTGAAAACGTGGCAGCAGCTCGAATTCGGGCAAAGATTTTCACGCGGTGTGCGTTTTCTCTAAAAAAAAGAAAAGAAAAAGAAACTGGAGGTGAATTCAGCTCTATTCGCGACGCCTGGCTTCCCCGGTAAAATGGGTTCCTGTATCGGGCTGCAGGTAGCCTATAGGTGGCTCACACCTGGGGGAGGGGGGGGGGGTATTTTATCCAATCTCAGCTCTGATAAACCCTCAATTGGAGAAACGGTGCGTCCTACAAGCATCCCTCAGTTGAAGCACGAGTAGTTCGTGAAAAATAAACATTTAATACGATTCGTATGCGGAAATAAAAAAATATCTTCTAGGATTTGATTCCAACCTGAAACAAAACCACATAAATCACACGTGAAGCACCTCGTTCCTTACCGGGTTTGACACTCGTTCACAGCTCACCTGCGCCACCCAGCTGTGAGCCGTGGTAATGCCATGGATAGATAAAAAAAAACTAACTGGTTAAATGTGTGTACAATCAGTCCCTCACTGAAACAAAAGAAAAGATAGAGACACCTTGTTTGACTGCATCTTAAACCGTTCGGTGTCTCCACTGTCAGTTTGTCCAAACTACTAACAGAAAATTAGGAATATTTTTACGGTATCCAGTAAACATTTAGAACACCTATACAACTCTGTAGTGCAAACCTTATCGAAGATGTTCAAAAATGAGCAAAATAAACAGGTTTGAGGTTGAAATAAAAAAGTTCTCCACAGATATATTATTCAAAAATTATTTTATTTATTAATACAGTGGTATACTTAAAACTGTGTCGGATAGGAGAGAAAAAAAGTCAGCCACACGTGAAGAGCTAATATCCAGTTAAAGCTGTGTTATATCTAAAAATAAAACAGTACTGGTGTGCCGTACATAATATATTGTCTATTAGTACAAAAATACATTTAAGGGCACACAATAAAGCATCCAGTATCACAAATCAGTGAATGGGAACGCTTTGAGAGCACGCCCTTTAAAAAGAACATGTTTTAATGCATTTTAGCTCAAGTATTCTCCTGATTCTCAAATCAGGAAAGTACTTTTTCTGTTTTGCGACCATAACATAGTGTCAATATATTGGTAGAAAAGGTGTGATGTATTATTGTTAGGTTACAATTCCAAGGCTTGAGGGTATATTCAGATTACAAGAAAACCACGTTCACTTCTTTTTTCTTTTTTTTTGCACTTTCCAGAACTTGTTTTCTCAAAGTTTTATACAAAAAAAAATACAAAAAGTTCATTTACAAACAAAAGAAACAAGGCAATAAGCTAGCTTTATTTACAGCCACTTCTCATCTGTTGTTGTTTTTTAAAGTAATGCATAGGAGATAAAAGAAGTGTTTACCTTTTTTATCTTTTACTAACTGTTACTGTGTGCTCAACCCAAGTTCGTTTGTACAGTGGGTTCACAAAAACAGCAAAACCATAATTTATCATAACTTATTCTTCTTCTAAATGAAAAGTGAATAATCGGCAGATAAGGCATCCACTGCTTATTTGTGTGTGAGTGCAACAGTGCACACGGAGAGGAAGGGCAGAAAGAGAGACTAAGATGTGTGGAAGGGACTGAGGAGGCGGCTGGACCTGAGTACAGAACATGCATAGATCTCGCTCAGGCTGGAAGGAGAGACGAGGTGCTCAGTAAGAAAGGAAGCTACCGGCTGTCTTAAGAAAAGGAAGAACAAAGGGAGGATTACAGGAAGTGTGCTGCTTGGGTTTGTCACCAGCTCATGTTTTGCCAGCTCCTTCAATAGATGCCTGCGAATGTCCCTAACCCTTCAGTTAAATTACTTCGATGTGGAAAAACGTGGCAATAGTTCTTCAAATTCAGTCCCCTGAACTGAAAAATAACAGACTTTTAACTGGATTCATCAGTACAATTTCAGTAAGTCTTCTCTAAACCTCTATATATACTGTATGCATATATAGTTAAATACACTGACAGATTTCTGAGGCACATATGCTGCCTCCAAAGCCATCCATTCACCTACATTGATGTAAAAAAATTACATTAAACACTGCTTTATATATATAATAATGTCAATCGTCAGTGACACGGGGCATGCATCAAAAGGCTTCATTTCACCTTAAAACTTCAAATCGCAGAAGAATTTAAAGAACAGCTTGTAACGGTCGGGCCTTCATCCACGGGTGCAGTAAACAGCACTGACTGGTTCTTCTTCCGACTCCGCTGAGTGGCGCGTGTGTTTGATGGAGTGCAGCTGCAGTGTATGTACAGTTTGTGTGTTTTCTACGTCTTCGTTTGGATCCCACACGCTCCCACATTCAGTAACATGGCACCGGCTGGTCCCTCCTTAAAAGTGGTCAATCAGCACCGACACACAGTTGGCTCCCACCAGGTAGTTGGGATCTCCGGGTAGAGACTTGTTCTGCCAGCTTTTGGGGTCACCTGTGGACGGACAGATGGGGAAGGATAAATAAAAAACAAACAAAAATCGACTGCTTTTTATGTAAAATTCCTGCTGTGTAGTTTTTCACAGGCACAGGTACTTGGCACCTTTACGTAATAAAAGTCATCAACCACCGGTCATAATAAAACAGTACTTGGTCCAGGACTCCATCACTGCCGTCATCATGAAGGGAAGCCACGCTCCGGCGCATGTTTGTGGCCTATTTCCAAGCGCAACGGCACAAGTGCCTGGTAAAAGCTATTCGGTGTTTTTTATTGAATTAGCCAGCCTGCTGTTGACCGCGTATTAAAGCTCAGTCCCCACAGAGGTCTAAGTGAAAGAGCAATTATAAACAAGCAGGCCTGTGCCAAGGGGAAAGTTCCAGTAATCAATGAGAGGACTCCGAGCCAGATGAGCGGAGGTCCCTGTTCAGCCCATGTCACAGATTAACGCCGATGCTTCAGACAGCGGCGTTAAAACAGAAGTGCTGCTGATGGAGATGAATGTGAGCAGATGATCACTGCCCAACCAGCTTTGCAAATGAAAAGAAAGAGTTAGGAAGCCAAACACTGAGGTGCCTTGGCCCCTTTTTTATTTAGGGCTCACAAATTGGGCATCCCCCCACTTATGACTAACTTTACTCAGGATTTCTAAATTAGCTGTAGTTTTTCTGTCAGGCTGGTTGGAGCAAGACCTGGGCATGAAGCACTTTGTACAAAAGGCACAATGTGCTGAGGTATACTCCGGGGTGCTGTTGTGCTGCACAGTTGTTGGTGTCAGTGAAGCACCACCTGCTCAGCCAACTGCCTCCAGCTTTTTCGGGTTAAACCACTAAACAGTAACAGCGCCCAAGTCAACAAGCTTGTTTGAGCGCTCGCTGAAATCTATGCTCGAGCAGGTGGCTGATGCTGACTCAAGGTAAGCATAAAAAGGCAGAGTTAGCCATCTCTTTTAAATCTTTTCTGACAGTAATTGCCACTTTCTCTCACACCCTGTGGCTAACTGCAACCAGACACAAACTAAAAGCAGTCTGCAGACACTAACAACCTCCACGGTGTACAGAAAGCATTTCATTTTTTGTCCTGAAGGGGGCAGTGTGCCAAAACAAACATGAAACTCCATCTGGCTTTTGTGTGAGGCTTTTCTCTGCTTTCTTTGAGTCTGCACCAGAGAAGCTGTGTATTTTCCTTCATTTCTCTCTGTGTGTTTGATCTTACACAAAGTCTTCAAATGGCCACCTCAAATAAAGCAGATTTTCTTAGAATATTCTGGAATCCATGGGAAATGTGACTCAGGAGGACCAGAAAACACATCATTTAAATGTAGAAACACTTACACTTGAATGGCCTTTACATGTATCTCTGGTAAATATATAGATGTCTGATTTAAAGGTTTCAGAAAAGAAATCCACCTTCATCTCTTAGAGCATTTATTGTCCAACTAAAACATTACCAGAGACATCATATACCCATGTCAAGGATAGAGGCCTGTTAGTTCATTGTGAGAATGAGACACTCAACAGGGAAGCAATTTACTTCTAAGTTGCTGTTATCACCTCTGTGAAACACATCCAATGTCCTGGATCAAGCCCAAAATACTGCCTGTGAGGTAAGAAACTGCATGCCTCTGTCTTAGTATTTTGTTCGATTTTTAAATAATCAAACAAAACCTTTAAGAAGAATCAGTTCTTTACGGAGCTGAAGTGTATCACACCGGCTCTGAGTTAAGTATCTGAGTAACCACAGTGTGGAAAAGGAGTAGAGGTGAAGGAGGAGGGGGGAGGACTTCAATAGGCATGAAAAAGGAGAAGAAAACCACAGCAGAGGACAGGAGGAGGCCCAAGAGTGGCCATGCTTCGCAATAAGAGGATTACGCTGCAGACCAATAATCCTCGCACAATTCTGCGGGACAACAGAGAGGGCTGACATTTCTTTCAGGCCCCAAAGCCTCATCCTTAAAACGGGGCTAATTAACAGCTAATCCTAACAGCTGCCAAACTTACCACTGTTTTTGAAGACGGGACGTGAGAAGGACAGTGCTATGAGCAGACAAATGCCTCCCCGTCTTTAGCTTTTTCTTTTCCTTCTTTAAAAAGGGGTCTGCAGTTGACTACCGCCAACCCGATTTCTGTAGGCTGTTCCCACTACAAGTCTACAAGTGATAGATTCCAAAACATAAAGATATTGAATTGTGCGGTTTTACATGAGCTTTTGGGGATTCTTGCCTTGACGTTCTTCTCGGGTAATTTAAAACTTTAAACATGGTTTAGCTTTGCCCTATGTTGCACTTTGAAACATGTAAGAACTCAGTGGAGGGATCCTTTGAGGAAAATGTGGTGAACAAATTATTTTGATATAAGTATCTAAATTTAATTTTGCTGGTGAAGGAGTTAGCTATTTTTAGAGATTTGCCTGAATGCATCTCCTCCTCCAGAAGTCACAGATATAACTCTTTCTGCCTTTTCCTGGTTCAATATTACTGACAGGACTTGTTTTGAAACAGAGGCAACTCTGGAGGAAAAAAGAAAAATAGACAAGAAAGCTAATTTACCTCCACATGAACGCTACTATCAAAAATAAACCTCTTTGAAAGACAAAAGCTAATTTTAGAGACCCACATTGTGATGTGAGCGTCTTTGTGTAGTTTGATTTTTATGCAGGATAACGGCGGGCAATTGCTGGTTCAGGCAGTGTCCTAGTTTCTGGAGGATCTATAAGAGCCATTTGTTCTTCAGGTCAGGATTTGGGTGGCTATGTGAGAAAAACTATTCTGAGTGGAGAAGCATGCACTATGACTTTATCTGAGTAAATTCAGCGAATGCGTGGCTAAGCATCCAATACATGCATGCTAAGCAGAAATGAGAGAAAGTGGTTAAGATGAACAAACAAACAAAAAAAGAAATACGGCAATTTTATGCAGGTTAAAAGTTCTATAGATTGGTGATTGAACGAAAACCAGTGATACAGCAAACAAGATTGTGTGGGCGAATTAGCCAGTGATAAAAATGAATCAACCCAAAGCCATAATGATGAAAGAAAAAAAAGGGCAGATTTTCCCCCTAGGTTGATTCTCAGATGTTGAAGGCAGGAATTTTCAAAATGCTGATTTTGGAAGGAGAACCACAACTAGGGTTAAAAGCTGATTTAACAGTGACCCAAACCCCTCAGTTCATCACACAGCCAACCCAAACGACCCCGCAAGAACAGAGAGAGCAAAGCATACCCGACGAGGAGTCGGAGGATTTTAGAGCAAAAGACCAACCATCAGGGGTCATTGACGCACAGTGAGGTAAGCGCAGCTCCACAGGCTTCAAAAACTTGAGGCCATGAGGTCCACACATCACCAGAGGGCTGAGCAGGGTCTCTCCTAAAGACACAAGAGCAAAGCAGAGTTAGAAAATCAGTTCAAAAGGTGTTTTTATCTGAAAGTCATCTGAAAGTTAATGTGTTTTAAAAAAGCTTTGGCCAGCATAGTCTATTAACCACAGCTAAAAATCTTGTTATAATACTAAATATTCAAAGCTGACGTCCAAATTCTTCCAAACACATGTTGGACTTTCTCCATGTACACTTACACAGCACATATTCGAGATTTTAGATACATTTTTCAAAGATCTTTGACCATTCTATCTCAACTTAAGAGGCCCGAAGAGGCGAGTGAAGGAATTCCTTTGAAGACTATTTTTACCTGCTTTACATGCCATCTGCACCATCAAAACAGTGCATGTGTGGAACTGGTTTAAATTCATAATAAACCAGTCAAGATAAAAACTATCTGCGGAACAGTCAGAGATGTTATGACACTTTGCGTGGTACAAGGTGTCACATTTTAATGATCATTAGTCATTCTAAAAGCCTGCTTTGGAGCATCCAGCTGCTGGCACAGCTGTAGCTGCTCTGCCTGCCTCTGACAGATGAAGCTGTGGCCCGGTATACCTTATGTTGGTTCCACAGCCGCTCGCTTTGGTTCAGTCTATAGCGCCGTGGACATGCCTTTTGCAGCAGACTATTGTGCAAGTGTCGCACAACAAGCCCTAATGACACATGTTGCTCACACACACAACCTAAGTTTAACAACTGTGATTAGGAGCTCAGTTAGTAAAACCATCACGAC
The DNA here is from genome assembly GCA_013363375.1 of Menidia beryllina. Classification (NCBI taxonomy): domain Eukaryota; kingdom Metazoa; phylum Chordata; class Actinopteri; order Atheriniformes; family Atherinopsidae; genus Menidia; species Menidia beryllina. The sequence continues at coordinate 5,589,541 of JABUIW010000020.1, forward strand.
ATACTCTCAACGTTCCTCTTTCAGAGCAGTGGTATAGATCTGTGCTAATACAGTCAAAGGTTAGAACTCACTGCATAACTACATTACAAGTATCACAAAGCTCTAGTAAAGTTAAGTGAAGTCTGCAAAGGCTGTTGCACATACTCCTTAGTAGATACCTGCTATTACCTTTTGGGTACTTCATATAAACTACATCCAGATCCAGTGTTACTACTTGCTGTCATTCATTGTAGTGTATTTTTCTGGAATGGACGGATAAAAACATCCCAAAAAAAAGGCAACAGGCTTGCAGATCGTACTAAAAGATGACTGATACAATCCACTGTCAGACATGAGAAGAGTGTGAAGTTGTGGTGTTGATTTGTCTCCTCAGTTTGAAAGATGTCATCAAATGCATCCAGGACCCAGTTTGACATTCAAAATGCAACAAAACGGCTCCACACATTTGGACTTTTGTTTACACCCGATATTAACCATCTTTTTGTCTACAAAGCCCCAAAGGAGATGTCTGCCCCTGAAGCTGCTAAATTATCCACAATGTTCTGCAATGTAGTCTGTGTGTAGCTTCAAGCTGAGCAGGGAGTACACACTGAATTTTGCATAAACAGCTGCCTGCTGAGTTATTGATGAAGTCAAGTCTGAAAAGCCAGGGGAAGGTGCAGTTTTAGCTGATGATTCTCTGCAAGTGGAGAACTTCTTGCAGTCCTTGCAAATATAAACTTTACTGGACTAAACCCAACACTGTTGATCCCTGATAGTTTAGATGTGAACAAAGGCAACACCGTGTCTCTTCTCATCCCTCCCTCATTGACAAGTTACCTTTCTCCTTGTCGAGTGGCGGCAGGATGCTGTTGTCTCGGCAGACCTTGAAGTAGATTTCCTGCTCCACGCCGTCAGGGATGGCACCCTGTGGGATAATTATGCTGACACCTGTCTCAATGGAGCTCAGCACACCACCGTTGCTGTTGAAGATCCCGCGAGCCGTTGCGACCACAGTGTGGCCCTCGTCTTCATCATCGTCATCCTCCAGGGCGCTGGGACTGGGAGACAAATGGATTCCCTGTAACACTGTACACACAGCAGTTTTGGTGTAATCCTGACTCAGACTGAGTTAGTTACCTCACGGGGATAGCCTTGGGCACTGCGTTGACATTGTTCTGCTGGTATTTGGAGCGATGGTCCATAGTACGTGTGAAAGTGTCCAGGCCACTGTCATGGTCTGCGTTCTGAGGCTGTGGGGGTATCTGAGTCTTTACTGGACTGGAGCTCCGACCCTGTTCCAACAGATAGGAATTCAATGTTATTTGATTTTTTACAGAGTCAATCGTCCCAGCAAACAGGGACCAATTCTACTACTACTACTAATATTTAGGCTGAAATAAACAAAACATCAGAGAAACATTTCAACAACTGCAAAATGAAGTTGAGCGACAGCTATATAAGACAGAAAATGTCAACATACATGAAATAAAAGTTGTTTTTTTGTATACATCTGTACACCTCTGTATCTTTGATTCCCAATGCCTACCTTTGGAGCACTGTCAGGCTTGTCATTGGGAAGAAGGTTGTGGTTGAATTTGGGGCTGTCGAACATGCGTGCAAAAGGCTTGGCGGAGGTGGTGTAGGGTTTAGGGGCAAAGCGGTTGTAGCTGGATGGAGCCCCAGTGGCTGGAAGGATCTTTGGAGGCTGTTCGCTTGTGCCATTAACTGGAGACTTCTCAGGGAAGCTCTTGTGAGGCAGGAAGTTGGTCTGGATAGTGTCCTCCCGGGCCGGCGGCTTGGCTGTGTACAAGCCACGCAGGTCAGTGTGCATCTCTGAACTGCACTTTGCACGTATACTTTAGAAACTATGAATATTTTGCTGTAATTGATCCAATATGAGATGTACAACGATTCTGAATCAGTTTCCTTAAAAGAAAGAGCAGTACCTTCGGTTGAGGGTTTAGGCAGTGTGGCTGGTGGCAAAGATGGTGTCACTTGGGGAACTGGTTCATATTTTTTCTCCACTGGACTTGGTCTGTCCACTGACCCAGTCCTACATTGTGGTGTCAAAAAATACAAATCTGAGATTCAAACTAGAACATTCTAAGACACAGCTACAAAAACACTAACAAACGGGAAGAAAGAAGCATTAATAAATTCAAACTCTTTAGCATGGGAGGAAAAAGGAAAAGGCACTTTGTAGAGAAAAAGGAGGTCATCAGGACCAGGCTTCACCTGGGGAAGCTGTGGGTTGTTTGTGCTTGTGGCAGAGGTTTGCTGGTGCCAGCTTGAAGTCTGTCAAAGTAAGACAGCTGTTTCCTGTAGTAGTCCTCATCCTCATCTGGATTGTAATGGTTGGAGCGCACAATGTCATCGGGTACCTTGGACTGAGGCATCTGAGGCTCTGGGGCTCTGGGTTGGTAAAAATACAAGATAAAAAGAAAGACATTTGAGCAAAACAGGATAGGAAGAGTTTGTGAAGAAAATGAACAGAAATTCAGAGAGAAATCAAAGTTCACACAATTTTAATGCCAGAGAATGAGAAAAGAATTAGAATACCGCAAAGGCAAGCTTACCTAAAGGTCTTCTCTTGATCTAGGTTGCTGAGAGAGTTTGCTTTAGGGATCACGCCCCCTGATTTCAAAGGTAAATCAGCAGCCTTAAGCAATAAAAAGGAACACATCTAATTAGTAGGGACAAGGGCCAAGCAATGAATAGGTTCTAAAAAAATAATAGTAAAATAAAAATAAATGAAGAATGTTAGATACAAAAGTAAAAGGTTAACCCTTCTGTAACAGCATATGTATAAAGTCTATCAGTTTACCCTGTGCCCAGATGAATCCCCTGTATCTCTGGCCCGGTCCACGGATACAGAGCGTTTGTTCTCAAACATCTTCACCCGGGTCAGAACTGACTGGGGCCTCATGGCAGGGTCATCCTCCTGTTGCTCGTCTCTTTTAGCTGCAGGTTTTGGAGCATCTACAGGGGAAGGTGAGGATGCTTCTGCCTTAGGAGGAGGCGTGAGGCTGGTTTCAGAGTTCACAGGAGCGGGGTCATACTGTTGAGGTTTAAAGCCTTTCGGTTGCAATGCTGGTCCCTGGTTGTAGGCAGGCCGCTGGGCGGCGGGCTCTGGGGAGCGTGCAGCTGAAGGATATGTGCTTAGGTGAGGATCCTGGTCATAGTGTAGATCAGACTCTGGAGCGGGGGGCGGGAAGTCGTCATAACGCATGGGTCCTTGACCCGTTGGTTTACCATAGCGAGGACGTCCGTCGAATCCCTGTGCTGGTGGGGGTTCGTCATAGCGCATCGGAGGGGTGTACTGTGGGTCAGGGCCATCACCATAAGGCAAACGAAGATCATAAGCTTGGGAATTGGCAGTAGGGTGCGGCTGGCTGTAGGGGTTCCACTGTTGCTGGTCATAGTGAGGCACACTATTCTCAAAGGGAGGGTTAGGATCATAGTTCCGGTACTTTGATTCTGGGAAACCACCGCCACTGCTGACGTCGTAGCGATTAGGTGGATGGTCATAATCTCTGTATGGCTGCTGGTCAGGGTGATATGCTTGCTGTGGACTGTATGTCCCAGGCTTCACGCTGTTTCCGATTCTTCCTGTGTTGTCCATGCCATAAGGATCCTTCTGGAACATCTACCGAACAAATACACAATGAAAAAAGTGTCAGAACTGAGCAGACTTCTCTGATATGTTGGACATGATAGAAATATGTAGTATGAAAAAACTGCACAGTCAGAAATCAGTTGGAAAATTGAAAACAATAAAACAATTCCATTAAATTAATTGCAGAGGAGAAAACAGGAAGGAAAGACCTGAAATAGAGAAACTGAGAGGGCGAGGTTACTAGTCAGAATATATTTTAGAACAAACGGATATCACAGCACATCCAAATGTTGAAGCTTGAAAACAACACAAAGGGACCACTGCCACTTCAAATTAAACCCCAAAATGAAAGAAAGATTTAGAAAGTTTTAAAGGTTACAACAAAACAATGGGATCCATTTTTCTGGCCTTTACAGAAAGATAGCAGATAACACAACACTGCTAACCTATCCAGATTATTTCTGGGTTTTTTAAACATGACACATGCACATCTGCACGTGCAGCAACAAAAAAAATGTCACCCACTATTTTGGTGCACAAAAAACAAAAAAACAAAAACAAATATCCACAATAATATTAAAAAATACAATCACTCATTTAAAAAAGGAAATATAAATAACAACTTAAAGCAGGTTTAGTTCAGAAGTAACCATTAACAATCCATCCAAATGTGAAAAAGATCTCCGTTGTTACATGCCAGTAGCTACATGCAAGTATAGGTAAAAGGTTGGAAAGCAAATGGCTACTTTTACAACAAAATGATTGAATCCGTTACCAATGATAAATAAAGGACCCACAGATAAAAGTTCAAGTAGTAAAAAGAGAATGATGCAAATATGTTGCAGCCATGCAAAGAAGATAAGCAACAGTGAAAGCTGCAGGAGTTTTCCTGCTCTTCAACAAGTATGCACATCAGGCCAGCCCCCCCCCCCCCCCCCCCCCCCATCTCCAAGCCCACTGTTGTTTACCAGCACTGGCTTTCACACAGACTGAAACGCCCACAAACACATATCTCTGTCTCCTCTGGGCAGGCATGCAGGGCAGAAAGAGAGAGAAAGAAAAGCATGGCAGCAGGAGGTAGGTAGACAGGCAGCAGCAGCACAGGAGATCAGACCGAGCTGAGCCGAGCCGAGCCGAGCCGAACCGAGCCGGGTCACGAAGCTTCCGGTGATGATCAGATGGATACCTTTGGTTCTGAACTGGCCAGTCCAGACTGTAGAGGTTCTGGCGTGACGCTCTGAGGGGCTAGCTCAGGCGTAGGCCTCCTGAGTGAGCCAGCCTCGTGGATGGGGCTTGGCTTGCTGTAAGGAGCTGCAGGAGCCTCATCTGGGCTCAGACCGCCTACAGATTTTACAGTAACGTCGACAGCAGGGGGCACGGCCACAGCCAGGGGCTCGGGCTGCTTGGAGATGCTAGGGGTGGCTGCGGCCTCTGCTTTCTGTGAAGTGGTTCAGAAATGTTTAATAACAAGCGCTGACCTGCTGTGGTTAATTTTTAAACAAAAGCTACCACCCCTCAAAACACAGCCACCTAACACTGGGAAAACTACCCATGTCCAGATTTACCACTGGCAGTAGATAGACCGATGGCATGCAAGAGTTAGGAATTAGCAGCAGGACAAGTTTTCATAGTTGGACAATACTACTTTCATTTTAATTCTATGGTTACAGTACAGTTAGTTGTTCGTTCCCCCGTTAATGCTTGTTAACACATGGTTAGACCACAAACTCTTTGAATTGGATATCACAATTGCCAATTGAGTATTGATGAACACAATTCACAAGTACACTGCATTAACACTGGCAGTTCCAACATGCACATAATACTTTCTAGTGTCGTATTGCCAAAGTCCCAATTATAGGCAGAACAAAGTGCACATAGGTGAGTACTGGTACAGAGACAAATAAATATATGCGTTTCCTTTCTTTAGTTTTTTCTTCCACTGTAGTTAGTAACAATCAGACTGTTAAGACAGCTTTGCGGTAAATACAGAGAACAGCAGCAGCAGGAAACCAGGTCAAGTTCTTCTCTTTTTAAAAAAAACAAACAAACACCCGATACACTAACAAACATCGATCAGCAAGCACACATGGGTAAATAGATAAAATAAATATAGTAATAAATCTTTCTATATATTTTATATAATTTATGTATATATGTATATGTATATATGTATATATATATACTGGAACAAATACCTGACCAAAAAAGTTAGCACTTTCTCACTGACAGCGTTTTGTAAGAGGAGATAGACAGAGAAGCTTTAAAAGGAAAAAGGGGCTTTCAATAGCGCCTCCAGAAAACCCTCCTAACGCACACCACGTCCTCCAGACAACAGGGGAGACGTACAGCTCTCAGAAACGCTACCTGCTGCGGCGCGGGTGCCTTGAACCCAGCTGGGTCGATGCGGTTCAGGGGGTCCGGTTGCACCGTGTGCTGGTAGCCAGCATAGCCGGGAGGCTCCTGGATAACAGGCGGGTCCTCGCGGACGGGCTCCGAGGAGCGGGTGATGGCCGGCTCAGCGGGTGGACCCACATCGTCATTCAGCGTTTCGTCCAGCTCCTGGTCAGTGTAGGCTCCTCCCTCTGTGTCTGTGTCTTCGTAGTCGGAGGTGTGGCGACTGTCAGTGCTGTACATGGAATACTCACTACCTGGTGCCGATAGGTAGGAAAGGCGGTCGTCATGGATGTCCAGGTCATCCTCAGTGGCTCCATCAGCCTAAGCGGGAAAAAAAAGGAAATGAAACTGAAGTGAAGTAAACGCAACTAAACAGCAATTAAACTGTTTGTGTTTACGTGCGCATGTGCATCAGTCCTACCTTGCCCTCTGATACCCATACCAGTTGGTTCTGTTGCTGCTGGATTATTTCTTTCAGTGCTCCAAACCAACCATCATTCATGCTGTTCAAGTTAATGGTTGCTGATTAAACAGGAGGAGAGCAAAAAGGGAAAATCTCAACAATCAAATGAGAAACAACAATTCTGAATAAATACATATAACAAATATCGTCAGAATCAGAAACTCGTTTTAGGGAAGTAATGTGATCCGTAAGTAATCTGCCATTATAAATGTTCTGAATGTTTAATATCTTAGTTTTCCTGTGCTCCTCCAGTGTACCTCACACATCTTATTAATTTATAATGTGGTACAAGAAAAAAGATGACTGTTTGAGCTGGTTCCCTGAGTGCGTTACAGAAGGAAAGAAGAAATCTTTGGGATACACAGCTGGAAGCATTCTTGACTCACTGGTGAAAAGGTGATGGTTGTTCTTCCGTAACTTGAGGGCTCGCTCAAAGAGCTTCCTTGCGCTCTTCCTTGACTCTGGGAGGAGCCGGGTCCTCATGTTCTTGACGCCCTGCTTGGTGTCTGGATTGAGAAACACGACGATCGGATACCACTGAGCGTAGTTCAGCCGGTCCACTGCATTGGGGGTGATGTCCAGCACTGCATGCTTGTCCTTTAGAAAAGAGAAATGCACATGGGTTGTTACTGCTTCATTGATCATGTGCTGAGCTGTATGCAAACTGATAAAGCTGGTTTAAAATGTAGTAATCTCGTCAGGGACACTCCTTTTCGCCACACTGTACAGGCAGCTTTGAGCTAAACTGATTCAATCTTTTCTAAAAAATGACCTCTTATGACTTTTGCCGAGGTTGATGATGAAATCTGCACACCAGAGGGCGGCAGTGAGCTGTGAACGTTACTGTGCTCCCTCACCATCTTTTTATGAGCAAAACAATACCTCAAAAGGTACTTTGATCTCTATATCAGACGTGAACATCTAGTTTTACTCACTCTGTCAATGATCTGCTTGATGGTGTGGAGGCGAATGATGCCAGAGCTTTTCTGGTCCGTTCCCGCATCCCTTGGTTCGCTCTCTATAGAAGACAAATGGACAGTCACTGCATCACGTCAATACAAGAGACCAACAACAATAAACACAGCAGGCTGTGCCCCAATTAGGCATCCTCGTAGCATGCAGTTGTCGACTCCCATAAATAGAGCAGTTAAATACAGAACAATAATCTCTGTATAGGAGAGGACAAGTGTACGTTTATGAACAGAGCTCCATAATACATACAAAATGAGGACAGCAGCCAATTCATGCAATTCGTTAGGTATTTTAGGTGGGATTAGGGAATGAAATTTAGTGTTTTATGCATATGTGTGTTCAAGTGCATGTAGCAGTATTGAGAATAGTGCAGGAAATGTGTTATGTGAGGAATATTGGCATCAATATGCACATACAAAAACAGAAGGGTCACTTGGGATTAATGAGACTACATTGTCATTGTAAAAACCTCAGGGAATTAAGCAAGGATGTGAAGAAGGGTTTTAAATCCATGAGCATTGGTTTCCTGCCTAGAAACACAAGGTTCAAATCAGGGATGTCATCCCACAAGGGTGTGGAGTATGGTAAGGGGCTCAAACACAGAATGAGGCAGGGCTTTTTATTTATTTTTTGTTCTGAAGGGACCTATGCTCTGCAAACACTTTCAGAAAGGTGTCATAAAATGTGGGCATTTTTAATAAAAAAGCAAATAAATACAGCCATGCATGCGGAGGTTCAAGCATATGCAGAAATGTTGAGCCCCAATAATGTCTGTTTTCTATTTAATTTTCAAAGTGATTTTTTTAACGGGGATTGAGACTCCTGAGACCACATGTCCATCACTGCATTAAGAAAACTGTGATGGGCAGAATCACACAAAGATGCTGTCGTTTTAGCACACAATCCGATGTCTAAATGGGGATTACCAAACACAGCTAAAGCCCAGTCTCACATTCAAAGCCGCCTTAAAACTTTGCACCAAAAAGTGACCATCCTGATCACATTTTCATATGATGTTGGTCCTATGCCTTTTTAAAATCTGACTGTACTGTATTTTACAATATGGCCATCATCTACTTGAACAGGTACTTCATGCCATACCTATGTGCTTCCACATCTTAAGTGATGTTAATTTTGGGTTAAACAGGGAAATAAAATGTCGACATCTTCATAAGAAAGTAAGTATAAAAGTCAGCATTGGTAGAGCTGTAATGGCTGTCATTCCCTTTTTTATTTAAACGTAAATTACTCTTATCGCAGTCCCTACAGGAGATTTATTTCACAGCTGACATGCAGCCTCGCTTTTGTCATTCTACAACAAGAAATCCATGATAAGTAGGGGAATACCACTGAATTTAATAGTACAATCATTACTTAATGGAGCAAAGTGTTTTTGAACATTCACTAGCATATCTAGCATAGCATTATCTCCTCTAAAAACAAGAGAAGACGTCACAATGACACACAACAACAGTGTCTCTGTGCAGGGAGCCTGACAAAAGTTCATTATTCACATCAGCTACAATTTCATCACATCAAGAACATTCACAAATTCCACAGACAAAGTGCTTGTTGATCAGTGTTGACATCTTGCCAAATGTCTTCAAAACCTGAATTTCACGCAAGATTTCTTTCATTCTTGAACTGCATTGTTTTCACTGCTATGATACGCAACAGCCCAGTTGTAGAACTTGACCTCTTAGCAACTAAAGTCTCGAGTGCATCTTAATGCCTTTGTAACACCGGCTGTGTGTCAGTATGACATCCAATTTTTGAAGTTTTGCATTTCGTTTGAGTTTTGCAAGACTTGTTTTCACGGCAGGAATGTAATGAGTGTGAGATGTTACTTAAATTTAGTGCTACTCCCCAAAATAAATCAACTAAGCAATGGCTGTTGTTTAAACATCAACAGAATAGGGAAGAGGGCACCAAACACTTTTATAGGTATTATCTGTCATTCACGGAATCAAATGAAACAAAAATAGTTGATGCACTAAGTGACATACTTTCCCCTCCTTGTTGTTGCTGTGTTTCTGAAAAGAAAATACAGTCACATAAACATCACTGGAGTTGTGCAAATAAACATCAATGAATGGAAACACTTGATTTGTGGGTGTGGTGAATGTGTTTTCACTTGCTATGTTATGTGCGGTTGAACACTTGAGCTAACTCAAATTCAATGCTGAGTGGGTTTAAAAGAAAAACACATATTTTACTTGTTTGCGATTTCAATACGCATAAGGAGGTGGACGAGGAAAGAATTCAAATTGAACATTTAGCTCTGCTCGAGTCTGGAATCTGAAAGAGTCGCCGATGAGCAGAAGAGGGATGAGAGAACGTGAGCAGGAGAAACAGGGAATAACTACTTCCTGGAAGAATAAGATTTATGCCGTTCTGTTTGAAAAATAACTGCAAGGCGCCTGTATATGTTGCACAGGATTAAAAGTGATAATGCAGCAAAAAGCTACTAAAATATAATGCAGCCTACAAAGAGAGAGGAAAATTAGTGACAGTGGTGCCTGATGTTCCTCTCAGAAATATGTCATAATGGCTTTAAATAACCATCACATTGGCTGTTTAGATTTTCCTCAAGTTGAAAACATTTTCTGGAATATAAAAATATATACTTCACAGTTTTATGTTAATCGAATCAAATGTAACAAAGCTAAAAATAGACTTCCCGGAGGAAAATGTACACACATCAAGAACATGACCTTTTTTCTACTGCAATCGCTTCAAAGAGCACGTCAGTCTCTAAAAGGGCGAAGAGCAACATTTAGATTTCTTTTCAAATGTGAGAAACAAAAACAGAGACGCAGATCTAATAGAGCAGCTCCAGATTTATGAGCTACTAAGCACTCCTGTAAGGACTTGGTGTGGATATAAACATCCCTCCGTTTTACCAATGTGTAAATTAAGAGTCTGGTCTCAGTCCAAGACACAGACAGCTAAACATGAATATTAAATGGTGGAAGATGGGTGCTTCATTACTTACTTGCTAGTTCAAAAATGTCTGGCTCCTCCCTGGCAAGTTTTTCTCTGGCCACGTCTGCTATTGGCCCAAAGATAACCACAGGCCTCAGGAACCCAGCTGTACTCAAACAAGACCATATCATGGAGAGTGTTCGTTACACACATCAGTGGGTAATTTCTGATATGTTCAATGCATAAATGTGGGTTCATTAAAATGTCACAGAGAGTATTAAGTAGAAATGAGAGAAGGAAGAGAATGAAGTCATCAAACTACACAGGCTATTTTTTTAAACAACTTTTTTTGAAGAACTGAATCTACTGGTCCCTGAACTCTTACTCATAAAGCTATGGGACAAAGCTTTGATCTATTTTGCAATACTCTAAGGGGAAGAGGTATAAAGAAATATATACAGAAGTGCTCAGACTTCTGTGCTCCTACCTTCTCTCAGCACAACCCTCTCGTAAGCAGGAAACTTGGTCTGAACTGGCTGGGCTGACAGGTCTTCTCTGCTTTTTCGCAAATTCCTCTTGGAGCTTCGCAACCCACGGAATCTCCAGAAGTCCGCCCTGTCCCCCCCTGGTGTTTTGGGGAGGGTGTACTGCACACTGGACAGCTGTTCAGCTCTGAACAGGGAGGAGCAGGTCTAAGGTCAGATCTCAGGATTTTGGACCAAACTACTAACCACGCAGAAAATTCCTGAACTAAATTCGGTTACTGTTTAGATCAAACATGGCAACAGAGCCATCATGTACATCTACTAAAGCATCGTGGGTGTTTTGACATCTTCAGCATCCAGTGACTCAAAACGCTTATATTCTGTATGTTGTTGTGTATCTGGATGACAGTGATACAAGTTATTATGAAAAGCATTTTCAAATGAAGGCCCATTAGACTGTTAACAGCACATGCACTAAAATCTTACAGTGTAAACTCTTTACACTAAAGTAATAGTGAGGCTATTTTTTGAAAACCAAACTGACTATGCACAATTGCTGATTTGAACCACCTGAATCGATGAGAAAGGCTATCCATGCAGTATCACTTTTCTATAATTTATGTGATTAGATCAAGGCAGAGGAGTCGATAAAATTTACATTTAGAATGACTTGAAACCAACAGCGGTATGAGGCAAGGATAGCGGGGCTAAGTATATCTGAAAAGCTCAAATTCTTTCTTTGATGTCTGAAAAAAAAAAAAAAATTTCAGCTCTTGATTTTATTCTTTGAAGGGGTTAATGTGGCAGAGAGCTAGTGATATATTCCATAAAGCTGGATGATTGTGATAAAAATAGAAGCAGCAAATAAAAAGCTTTTTTCCCCTCTGTCAGCAGACAGTGAAGAATCTCTGAAAAAAAACTGCCAAAGGCGATTCAGACAGACCCAGATGCAGTCTGCCGGATGAAAATGTAGTTTAAACCCATGGATCCTTCAACAGCAGTTTGGAAGCATGTGTCAAAATGTTTACCTGGTCATAAAAACACAAAAACTGATACTTTCCAGAAAAATGTATTATAAAATAGAGCATGAATGTGGAAAAATGTGCTTACTGCTGTAAAATGTTTCCTTAATCGTATCCGAATCACTGTAATGCTTCAGATTCTTGTCTAGCAACCTTGCCCATTCACCAAGTGGCAGAATGAGCTTTGTAGGCATTAAAGGTGTGCCCCAAGAAATATTTTACCTGTTCTTGTTGGGAATGATTCCTCTCTCCACTTCCTGATGGTTTTTCCCAATGCGGATAGCCAGCCAAGAACCTAATTTTCCATTGTAGAGTGTGTCTACTACGCGGAACACCTCCCCCTTGTTAAAGCTGAGTCCATATGGAGATTCTTTCTCATATTCAAAATGTGTTCGGATGTAGAAGGAGTCACCTACATCTGATTCCACGATCCTTCGATACACTGAAAATCAACAGCTGATTTGAGTACCAAATAAAATGTGTACGTTGAGTTTACATGCATTCATAACTAATCACTCACCGTCCTTTTTCTTCTGGGCCAGAATAGTAACCTCTTCTCCTCTCGGGAGATCCAGCAAGAACAGCACGGCCTCCTCTCGGATGATGTTCGCAAAGTCCACATTATTCACCTGCAGACAGAGGGGCAGAAGAAGTGAATTTGAGTTGCCGCCGTTGGCCTGGACTGCATTAGGAAAAATGACAACTTCCCTGATTCTTTAACAATGGAAAACATCTTTAACTTTTGGAAAAAGTCATTTTAGCTCCACTTAAAGAAATAATATCAACTAAAGCAGTGTCAAATATTCCTGTTCAGCTGAAAAGCTTCCCGCCCTGGTTTCCAGCTGCCTTCTGAATCACAATAACTGCTGTTTATTGACTTTGCTCGAGGGGCAGCAGGGGAATCAGAAACACATGGTCTGGGTCACTGGACCTCAAAAAGACACCTTTATCCTTCCCAGAAACAGAAGGGCTTGACGTCTTTATCTCCACAAGCACACCGTGACCAAAGGGAAACCACCTAAGGATGGAAAACAATGTCCTGGAAGTCTCTAAGATGTAATAGTACGAGGGAACAGACAGGCACAGGCACAAAAGGAGATCTGGAGTGTACACTGTGTGTATTTGTTAAGAAAATGAGTTTATAAACTGGGCAGATTTCTTTCTAATATAACTGTGAGTTTCAAGAATGTTCAGCTAAATACTTGACCAGTTGCATGGTACAAGTCGAACGGGTCAGCCTCCCAGCAGGTGTTGCAATGTAGTATAAATGGATCCAACGCTGACATCAAGAGGGCTTCCATCATCCACGATAACAAAGTTACACTAGTGTTCACTGACAGAAACAGTCAACTGTTCTGAGGTCAGAATGCATGAACGACCTCCATTGTGTCTTCACGCTTGAAACAAGGGGAGTTTTGACGTGAGGCAGTGCTTGGGAATGACTCATAAGCTGCCAGATGGATTGTGCTGTATTCCCAAGATCTGTTTGAACAGAAGTTTATCTACTGTGGACACGAATAACATAGTTTTACCACTTATTATCTGTGACAATGTGGGAAGCTAGGGCTTGCCTATTTTTCACAGTAGAAAACAGATGTTCTACCCACTTCTCCATATGAGGGACAGAACAAGAACAATTTGAACTGTACAAAAAGATTATCTTGATCCTCCAATGATGATCGAATAAACAACTGAGGTGGCGTTAAAAACAAGTTAGGTTTTGGAATAGAAGAGAAGAGATAGCATACCCTGAGAATCTGGTCTCCTTCCTCTAGCCCCTCCTTGGCTGCTGGACTGTCCTCCAAAACTCCAGCCACAAAAATTCCCACATCGTTCCCTCCTGCCAACCGCAAACCAACACTTTCTCCCTTCTTGAACTTGACCAGCTTCATACTTGGCCTGAAGGAAAAAAGCGATAAACAAGCAGAGTTACGTAAAAAAAGAAAAGGTCAGCAAATCGTGGATTTAAAAACAATCGCTCTGAGATCCAAAAGAATTCGAGCCGACGAAACGAGCACAGCAAACTGTTATTAGAGTAAACAGTGTGTGTGCTTCACTGACTGTGCACTCTGTGGAGCTACTGTTCAGACCTGTTCTGATACTGGTATGATTCAGGGAACAGCTGGGACATTTACCTGAGAATGCTGTCATCATGAGCAGCGCTGGGGACAGGTGCATCAGACGGGCTCACGGGAAGGTCCACGTCAGGCTGACCGGGCTGTGCGTAAACTGGCTTTGGTTCTGGGAAAAAATAGAAACACACAAAATGCTAACTGCATTACAAAACTGTATTACCATATTTTAACTGCTTAATTAATTAAACAGAAAAACATCCACCTAAAAGCAAAGACGTGAACTTTTCTTTGTCTTGCATTTAAATATATACAATGAGGGAGTAGTTCTTTGTGATCTCACTACAGTGTTTTTTGCCGATGGTCTTTATCTGTACCTGGCAGAGGAGGCTTGTCGCTGGAGCTGGCCTGGTCGCTGGCCTGAGACAACACACCATCGTCAGAACTTTTGACTGGTGTGGAAACAGCCCCCGGTCTGGACATACGTTCCTCGTCTCTACTTCGATGACTGCAATAACCAAGAGGGGAAAAGCGGTTCAGAATGAGTGGACTGGCAGTAAAACTCACACATTCCTTAAATGAGACAAACTCTTCTTTTAGGTTGTTAAAAATGAACTTGTCGTCTTTGTTAGTGGTTTTGTTCTGTGCCCCCACTACCAGGAAGAAAGAAAACAAACCCTAAAGGAAACTGTATGGAACACAGTCTACGTCACAGGGCACGTGGGGAAGAAATTGAAAGAAAAAACAATAAGCAATTAAAAGAAGGATGTGCGTCTTGGGCAAACAGAGCTTTCGCATTCAACACCAGTACACAGTTGTGTTTTTGTAAGCATGCAGACTCCTTTTCATTTTAGTTTTCAAAGCCTGGTGTCTTGACAGTTTATGAGATATAAATCATACTTCTACCAGAAAGTAACTAAGTGTAATATCAGCTAACGCAGCCAAAAACTATGCCCCATAGTACAGAGACTGATAAAACCTCGGGTTTCATATTCCGTCCAGTAACCTTGCCAGTAAAAGCAGAGGGAAAAAGATAAATCAGACTGAGGCTCCCAAAACAAACTCCTGACTTAAGATACTTTTCAGTCCAAGTTCCTGTTTAACCTGGATAAAATAAATAGGGGAAAATTGTATGCTAGTCTGGCTGGTTATGGGATAGAAGGCTCTGCAGCCTAAAACAATGGCTGAATTCCTATCTGATCACATAACTGCCTGCGGCAACAGTACTTTTGCTGTATTGAAAAGCTCTTTGACTAGAACATGAAGGTGCACACTGTTCCACCATTGCAGACAGCCCAGCTTTGCTCAAGCTCTGAAACGATAAGAAAATAAACACTGCAAGGTAAAAATATGTAGTGTATCCACTTCCATTATTGCACTTCTAATCAACACTAAAGTTAGAATCTAACAGTGGTGCAGCTGCGGCACTTATTTACAACACTTTGCACTAAGTTTGGCTTTTTTTTGGGGGGTCCCTAGGTGCATCTGGAAGTTCTCAATACAATGCAGGTTTACAATTCACCTTCATGTGTTTTATACAAGCAGAATGAATCCGCATCAGAGAGGAGGACTGGAAGGAGAAGGGTGAACTACATCCTGAGTATACGTGACATAATTGAAATGGGAGAAAGAGAAGCACTTAATGAAAGAAGAGTGAGAGTGAGGGGGGGGCACAGGCAAACAGAGCAGGGGCAAGCAACAGAAAGGGGCAGCACAGTGTGGCCTAAATCTTCTGCTCCATGCTGCAGCTCAGTGCTAAAAAAGGAGTCTCAATGACAAATGCCGTTTGACAGAACCCTCTGTTCCATCCCCTCACACGTTTCAACTGTGTGGGTACAGAAAAAAAAGCATGTAAGTGAGAAAGTGAGAGAGTGAAGGAGAGAAGTGGCTACAAAGTGAGATCAGAAACGGCACTGAAAACAAGTAGACTTCAGAAAACATTTAAACAGCAGAAATCGAAAGAAATAATGATAATAATAATAATGATGAACCACTTCAACACCTCTCAGTTTGGCTTCAGTAACAGAATCCCCTCCTGGTCCTCCAGACTCAAGATTGCTCTGACACTGACTACTCACAAGTAGATGCGAAAATAACTCCACAACTCCAGCAGGAGAAAATAAAAAAAGCCATAAGTCTAAAAGAAAAAGTGGCTAAACACCAACACACAAACGCACAAACATATATAGTTTTAAATAGAAACGGCCAACCAAATGAGCATGAAGATTAAAAACTATTAAATCATTTAAAAAGAAAAATTAGGTACTTACATAACAACCCCTGTAAACTGAACCATGATGCTTATCAAGATGATTTTATCTTAAGTCCTTGACAAACTAAACAGGAAGCTGGGGGACCTTTGGTGATCTGCTGTATCAAAAAACCTGCACCAGCCTTGTGCCCCAGGGGGAAAAAAATAAAAAATACCCCAAAGCCTTTTTAGCCAATCAAGTTCAGCCCACCATCTGGTCCGGGGCAAAGCACTGTGGGAATTATGTCAAATTCCTTTTGCCCCTCCCAACCAGTGAGATAGCAAAGCATTCCTTTAAAGCATATAGTCCCTCAATTACATCCTAAAAAATCATATCAGACAAGGCGTAACTCCAAGCATCGCTATTAGAAAGCTAAACAGATTTACCTGTTATATCAAATTGCACATGAACAATTAATGAGAAAATAAGGCTCTAAACGCTTAGAGTTGACAGCCGGTGATGAAAAGCAGGGGCAGGGATGAAGCCATCAAAATCTTGCAGTGACAAGTGCTGGAAACAAACGCACATGCCTGCTGTTAGACGGATGCAGTCACTTTCACTGAGAGCAATCTGTGCAGCAGTGCCCTCATCCTGCATCCAAACAAGTATGGTAAATCCACAGTGTGACACAACGTTTCATCTAATGACGCGGCTGCACTCAAGGTTAATCTACTCCAAAAATATGACTGACGAGCAACTAAAAGCCAGTTTAACAAGCAGCAGCACAGTGGATCTGCATCAGAGAGCAGCAGCAGCTGCTGTGGATTGTGTGTCCCTTTAGTTCAGCTACGACTAACATTTGCTTTTGTTCTGCTGATAAAACTGGCACTCACATACCACCGCAAACAAACTGCGAGAAGTTTGTTTGCTACAGTCTTACCAGCAATGACTGTAGCAATAAGTGTCTCAAAAACAACCTCTTCACTTGATTGTCCATCTGAAGGTCTGTGTAAAAACAGGGCCCTGTTGTCAGTGTTTTGGTTTCGTTACCGTGGCCCAATTTATCTGCTGCTCAAGGCTACAGCAAGCATAAAGAAACTGAGTTTTGATTATATAAGACAGTGATAGTGTTTGTTGGCCCTGTTTCAACACTGAACAGCATGGGGGAAAAAAAAATATCAACTCTTCACAAAAACCAGGAACGCATCCTGTCATTTTTTTCTTTTTTCAGTTGCTCTGTAAAATCTAGTCAGCGTCCAAGCGCAACATGTAAATTATGCTCTCTGTTAGCTCTCTTTAACAGTGTACATGTTAGCCACAAAAGAAAAAGCAATGCAGCTTCTACTAACTGACAAGAGTCAACTATAGGAAAGCTCAAACCAGTAATGGGCTGATGACTATAAAGAGAGTGTACTGATGATATAATGCCGTTAATATTTCTCAAACATATCTGTAACTACTGAATGTGAGTGAAGTGGTGTTCAATACTAAATGTATTTAGCTTTGCATGGGCAGACTTTCAAAACAAGTCCTTAGTCTAACAGGAAATGGATCGATGCCACCTCCCCTCTGCTGTTCCCTCCCAGAGAAAGCCGTTATTGGAACTTATTGATGGCTCTACAGGGAGTGCGATGGTTTATGCATGTTATGTCTCTGTATATTGATTGATGAGTTAGAGCAGCAAGGTGCTTACTCAGCACCCACTCACCTGTGGGTGCGAACATGATGTATGGAGTGGGTGGGGGTATGGACGTAGGCTCGTGTCATGTGTGACAGCCGTGTCCCATTACCAGATTTGCAGTGAGATGAGTGTGTGAGTGCTTCGCCTACCTGCCATTGCTCATCTGACGGGGTGAGTGGCGGAGGTGGTCCACTGTTTCGGGCCTCTCGGGTGAACGTGATCGACCTCTCCCAAGGGATCGATTAGAATGCTCTGATGTCAGTGAATGTATCTCTGAAATGTCTGTGAAATGAAAAATAGAGCGCATATTAGCATTTAATCAATGACATTAACGTGAGGGGAATCAACCAAACAGGTCTTTGAATTGCTCTCCCCAACTAAAAACGTTTTGTAAAGGTTTTAATCCAAAAGTAGCTGCTTGCAACCGCACAGTAACTACACATGCGCTGTCTCACCGTCTCTGTCGGAGTTGTTGGCTGATGGGATGCTGTCATCAAGGTCAGGAATGTTGAGCAGCGTGGCTCGTTCATCTCTCTGCACCACCATCTTAAGCTTGCCCTTTGACCTCTCAATCAGCTTCTTGGCATCAATCAGCGAGAGGTTCTCTGTAACGGTGCCATTGATCTACCAGAGCAAAAGGAGTTAAGCCCAACAATTAAACACACTCACTACCATCACAACCCGAGTGTGTCTTTAACATGTGCAGTGGCAGGGCAGGCAACATGTTTAGGGATGTCAGAAGCTGGGAAGAAATGTTTGGTATCCCTGTTAGTGAGCCTGCACACTAATCAAATGTGACTGCGCTCTTAAAGCTACCTTTGGCAGATCAGTTTGATCCATTTCTACTCAGAGCGAAGCCCTATTGGCCCCACTAGCAAAAAGTTCTGTCATTCCTCTGACCTTAAGAACAACATCTCCCTCCCGGATGTTTCCGTCTCTGGCAGCAAGGCTCTCTGGAGAGATGTCTTTCACAAAGATGTGGCTGGCAAGCCGCAGCCCATATTCTGTTTTCAAAGGTGAGTAGAACAACAAAGTAATATCAACAGGGGGTGTTTATCTAACCACTTATGTAACTTAACATTCTAAATAAAACTGTCTAGAGGATGCAGCAATTAAAATAACCAAGCAAACCTTTTGGCACAACCCATAACCCAGTGCAACACAGCATCTGTTCTGATTTTATAGGCTCACCTTCATTTTTGCGGGATTTGACGAGGGTGACCTTGGCGGGCTTGGGTGGAGCAGTCGAGGCTTGTGATCGTCGATCAGACCGTGGTGAGATGCTCCTCTCCCGTGAGGCACTGTGATCCCTCCTCCCGCTGTTGCTACGCTCTCGCTTGTTAGCACCACCGCTCGCGCCTCCATAGGCACTTTGACCACCTCGCCCACTGCGGTGCTCGTAACCATCTTCCTCGTCACTGTCCTCCTCTTCATGCTCAGACATTGTCTCCCTGTCTCCTGGTCGAGAAACTGGGATTTGTACCTTCCTTTTCCGACGAATAGTCTTGGGAAGAGGACATCATTTAGCTTGTTAAACAATTTTTCGATCACCTCAGACACACCTCATGTGTCCTGTAGTTCACTGTGAGTACTTTGTACATATTTCACATTGAACTTACAATCTTTGCATTTTTTCCACTCTTGCGTAGCTGCTGAACAGCATATGCGTGCTCTACATTGTCCATAGAGACTGCATTGACCATCACAACTCTATCATTTTCTCTGAAAAGAAAGAAATTAATGAAATCCTATTAACTAAAAATACATGACTCATTTATATTATTCCATGGGTAGCATTCAGGATAGCTGACAGGCATACAAAATACAATAAATGAATTAGGTTAAGCTCCTATGAAAAATTAAATGTCGTGTTAGGAAAATAAAACATTATGGTTCTGCGTTATTATGAACCGGAGTTGATGACTGCAGGTCAACAACTTACTGCAGCAGACCCTCGGCAGGTCCTCCTTTTAAAACATCAGATATGACAATGGACGTCTCTCCACTCTGAAAATGAGGGTTGTCTCTCCCACCTGAGATAGCGATGCCAAACCCAAAGCCAGGGGCCTATGAACAGGGAAACGGAAACAAGACTGACTGATACAGCAGAAAATCAGCCTTAAACTATTGCTGGGGTTTGCTAAAAACACTGCTGTGCCATTAAAAGAGTTTTAAAAGATTAGGGCAATCACTGTTGATAACAACAAAGCTAAGCATTCAAAAGCTTGCTAATTTTCCAAGAGGCCTTCCGCGGAAGTTTCGAGGGCCGCTGTATTTTTGCCTCTGCAAAAGAGAGCCCCGAGGGATCATGCTCTGTGAAGTTAATGGTTTATCTCACAACCACAACATCACAGCAAAGCTGCAAGGCTGGGAACCACACGTTGCACTGCGCCGCTCCTTCAGCCCTCAATAAAGTCACTACTAATTAGATTACAGCAAGCAGGCCAGTCTAGACAGGTGCCCTGCACAATCCCACGATACAGCAGCATCAACTCAGCTGAGCTTACTGTCTCACAGCAAAGCACATTTACAAATCCACAAGACAGTAAGACAGAGACTAAGCTTCTTTATTCGAGGGGGAATGTGGGGTAGAATAGTTTGACAGTTAACCTGATGATTCTGATTGTGCCACAAGGGTGAGTGAGCGATAACATTAACTGAAGTTTGGCGTACTATTCTGTCACAATTCAAACTGGAAAAAGGGAAATGCTCTCCCTCTTTCCCAGGAATTGTAGCAAGAAGAAAAGTATGTTGCCAACGGGAAGGAAGTGAAATGAAGTAGTAAGGAAGTGGATGCTGATTTTTGTCTTCCTTGGACTTGTTTCCTGGCCATCTGGATACTCTGACTATTGTTTCACTAACACACATCCTGCTGTTACAGCTGCTCAGAAAGAGAAGAGACAGAGATGGTCAGAGGACAGAAAGAGGGAGGAAAATAGAAGAGCATGATGCCAAAGGCAGGCAGAAGACCCAAATCAGAGAAGGAAGAGTGGATAAAAATGTTGTAAACACTTACCCTGTGAAGGGTCACTGTGTGCTGTTCCCATATCACTGTTTCCTCCATTGCTGCACTCTGCATTGAAATACACAAAATACAGAATCAGTTATCAAGCCAAATAGTTATAAAAGACTTTGAAGGGTGTTATTCGTTTCTATATTGAACTGTCTGAAACAAAAGAAAATTGAATGTCCAGTGACCTTTAAATACAAGAGAGAAGCATATGCAGCAGTCAAAAGAATGATCAGGTAATTCTCCTGAAGTGATAAATGATCATGTTGCTTTAAATCAAATGCAGCTGTAAGCCATGTTATTAATCATCTTATCTAACCATATAACTGGGACACAGATATAATTTGGCCAAGTGAAAGGATGACATATGACTATTAGATCAGCATTAAATGTTGCTATAAAGAGCACGTAGAGCTAGAATTTAATATCGAATTCAATTTCAGTGGACAGAGCAGTTGTTTGGTTACCCATAAAGTAATCCATCTTTCTCATTTGCATCACTTAAGACACAGAGAACAAATAGGTTACATGTGTAAAGATTATGAATGACAGCAGCATGATGAAAGTCCCAACAGAGATTGGCCGAAGCCTTAAGAGTTAACAAACATTACCATATCATTGCCAGCAGTCTGGGAGAGTCAAAAGAACCAACGTACTTAGCCTCTCCTCTGTACTGTCATGGTGGATTAAACTGATTATAGGCACCAATGTTTTGCTCTAATTTCCTCTCTAATTTAGATGCATCGTGTGCACTTCTCTTTTTATAGTTTGACCAATCTTTTACAGTAAGGTTTACTTATACAATAATACTGCACATCTTGTGAAAAGGCAGCGCTCTGGTAGAAAAAGTCCCATCCTGGCATTCTCAATGATATCATTTGCTTGACAATTACCAATTTACAGGACACTTTAGCGGTCCAGTTTCATTATTCTGTGGCAGCATCTTATCCAAGCAGGGCCGGACAGGGCTTTACAAAAACCGCTGGTTGCCAATCTGATAAGATCTGGTGGCATCTGTTAGAAACGCTACAAGGTCCAACGGATCTATCGCTTGTGTTCTGCTACAAGACACTCTACGACAGCCTCAGATCCTTTTTGTCCATGCCTGGACTGGTCTGGCCTGTTTTGGCAGTGTGAGAAAGACCTGCTTAACACTAGCAAGGAAGTAATAATGTTATGGCTGACCTGTGTTCAATCTATGTATGTTTCACATGGATTCTTTGAGCAAACAAAATTAAAAAAGAAACTCCTTACATGGCACTATCAGGCTGAGAAAAATATCACCTTTATCAGTTCAAATGATTATCAGCGTTTCTATCAAGCAGCACTGTTTTTTTGAGCCTACGGAGTGCTCCGTGTTCAGCTTTAAATTACAGCTCTGCTCCGCTTTTCTCCAGCTGATTAAGCAACACTGTTGTCTGCCTGCAGGGAGGGATGGTGAAGCTGTCTGCGGCAGAATGCTGAGCGCAGTCCAGTGTGCATGGGGAAGGAGAGGACGACTGCCACCGCATGTGCAAGGGTGATCATTTACTACACCTTCTACAATCAGCCTTTTAAATAACACACCGTGTCATCTGTTCACCCTGTCATTCTGACAATCTCACTGCCTCAACCCACAATCAACACCTAATCCACCGACCGTCTCCCCCATCATCTTCGGCATTATCACGGTCATTAGTGTCATCACCTTTCCCTACCCAAAATATATGGTTTACAGGAGGTGCCCAGAGCAGTGCCATGTGGATGGGTAACAGGAGCCACCTGATAAAAGTGTCTGGTGTTTGCTGACAAGCTGAGACACATAATACTGTGGGCTTGTTGAGAAAGCAGGACAAGAAACAAACACTTAGGAATAAAATCTATGACACACACAATCACAATATGAATACATAGAGGTGTGTGAAACTGGAGGATTCTGTAAATACTCATTCATGCCAAATCAATCTTCTCTGTACATTCCTTTGTGTTACATCAAAATGAATCAGTTAGTCCAACCCTCTTGAAAACAGTTAACCCTTTGACCCTAATTTCCATGGCTGCTCTTTGAGGATGTTATTTATGTCCATAATTGGTGCAGAGAGCAGGATTGTACCCCCTCTCTACCCTCTCCTGTCTTCCCCTACGGCTCACACAGTGATGCCACTATTGTGTCAGGGGACCTGACCCATTTAACCACGGTTCCCCCGACATTCCCAAACGCTACTATTCCACAGAAGTGTTTTTGTGATATATTCACCCATCCGTTCATCCATTCATTCACCCAACAGCCAAAGAAGACAGAAAGGGGCGACACCATGTGAAAGCGCAGGGGTCATGCGATGCGCCGCTCAGGCATGCAGGTGGCCTTGTCGTTGAACTGTGGGTTGAACTGATATCAGAGGGGACCGAGGGAGTACTGAGGGGAGAAATTATGTGGTGCGCTTATACAGAGTTAATGAACAGGGTCCAATAAACAAAAATGCAGTGACAGGTTAAATGGTGTTGCCTTTTTTACTCTCTGCTCCCTCATCTATTCCCAGCTGACACACAAGTATATGAACGACAGCAACAACAACAAAAAAAAAGTTAACTGCACTGCTTTGTAAACTAAAACATCCAACACATGCACACACTGACCGGAAGGCAGAGGGCCAGAAGGGTTACAGTAAGTGGAGAGTGCATGAGTCATAAGGGTGTTGACATGCCTGTACCAGTAAGAAGCAAGTCAAGTTAATTCTATCTCCATGGCCCACTTGGCCAACTACAACCTGAAACAACATTAAAGTAAACATGTTCCTGTATTTAGCGCATGCCTCATGCCTGAATGGGTCTAACACAAATGGAGGCGATTCCTAGTGTTTCCAGTCCAGAAAGAGGGGTCAACATGTGTACAATCGAGGACGGCACGGGGAGAAAAATAAACCTTCGAGTCTCACGAGGAAGGAAAAAATCTACCAGATTTACTTTGATTGAACTTGATCTCCGTTTCATATTCGAGAGGGTGCGTGCAGGCCTACCTCAATTAAGAAATAAGTGAGTAAAGCAATTATTGAAGATAATTGTTATCATGTCTGAATAATCATCACCATCATTAACCAGTCTCAAACCAGCTGCATGAAACTAACAGATATGCATTGTTCTGCGTCTTGTTTAAAAGTGAAATGACTGACATTTTGCTCTCTTTTGAGCAAACTGTCCAAATAATATGGGCTGAAATAGTGAACAAAAGCCAATAACTTCATAAGGCCAACACTTGTGAAAAATGTTATGAAAAGTTATATTAATAAACTCGTATACAGATGACAAACAATGTGATTCTAAAAGGAGACGATCAGTATTTGTAGAAACTTAACAAAGAATTTGCAGAACTCCTCTGGTGGAACTATAGATAAGAGTAACATCATAATCAATAAAAGATGTCTTTAGAAGTGAGGATTGACAAGTCTGACTGATTTAAAGATACCAGCCAGATGGAAAGCAGATTTTAAAGAATGGGAAACGGGGCCACTGAAAACAATATCTGTGAGAATTCCATGTCGTACCAAAATATGTGAAGACATCAAAAGACTTTGAAATAACTTGTGTAACGTGAAAGACGGCTGATAAGAAATGAGAGCTGTGGATGAGGGAATATAGTGCTGTATAATCTCATACCACTTCTTAAAGGCATGATTTTAAGCTTGCAAAAGGAAATAAACATGTCTAATTTTCAAAAGAAACAATAGCAACAAAAAAAAGAAAAAAAAAATCTGCTGCAAACAAAGGATGAGGTTAATCTCTGAAGTCACAGAGTTGTGTAAAACAATAGAGCGCTTGATGTTGCACAAAGTGACGGCAGCCTAGTGTATTTATACATCTACATTAGTCAGGCTTGAGCTTCGGCCAGTAAGGCCCCAGGCTGGGAAACAAAGAGCAGCCATCACAAATCACACACATATGTACTCGTCTGTGCTCACACACGAACTGGTCATGATCCAACACCACAGAGCCTCTTTGTTCAGGCTGCAGCCAGTCCGGCTTGCCGGGCCCAGCATGTCCCACCACAGCACACAGACCAGCAAAGATAACAGCACACTCAAACTCTTCAAAGGCACAGACTGATCTACTTCTTTGGGGCCCACGGATGGACTAACTAGAACCAAATTAACGATAAAATGGGCAGTAATAGCCTGCTGGAGAAAGAAAATGGAAACGGAAATTCTCTGACCCAAGCTCGGTAACCACGACCGGTACACATTACGGAGAAGTGTGCACCCATTCAACCTGTGTAAGAGAAAAAAAAAGGTACAACAACAACTAGTGGGAGCAGCCAACGCAACAACAACCTGGCCGTGTTTCCCTTGTGGATAGGCTGAGTACAAAAAGTAACAGCACAAAGGCATGAGCAGAGAAACACATGCCGAAATATATCTAGCCTTATCCACATACTGAAATGAAAAAGAAGATGAAAAACGAGCAGGTGCCAGTGAGGTCATTTTATGAGGGATGTCTTGGTCTCTGGGGAGGTTTAGAAGAAGAAAACACAAGTTCTTTATCAGTGCATCACCAATGAAACTGTTGTCCTCAGTCCATTACTCACCACCTCCCTCTATGTACCTTCCCTTCATCGGAACCACAGGAATGTTTAATACAGTGGGCGCATCAAACACTGGGTCCAAAAAGTTCTTTTGGAAGGAAAGGAGCACAGAGGATGTATATGTGGGAGGTCATTTACAAGACACACCGAGGTCCGCGATGACCTTTCTGTCACTGAGTGAAAACAATTGCTTCTCCGCATGGAGTTATTCAGAGATATGGAGAGAAACGCTGAGCTGCAGGCTGTGAAGCAGGGAGCGTCTTGGTGACGACAGGTCCTGACAGAGCCGTGGGTCAGTGTGTCTGGTCTCCTCTGATAGCTTGAGGCAGGATGTGAGCAAGAGCAGCCACGGCACACACAGGAAAACAGTCCACTTCCTGTTTGCAGGAAATAGCTTCAGCGTCCAGAGAAATCCCTGTGCTAACTATTGAAAACTTCTTCTGGTGCAGCTGACCCCGCATTGTGACCTGCTACCTGAAAAAGTGTCAGTGCCTTATTCGAAGGAATAGTCAGTAGGCAAGTGGTCACTGCCTGCAAAATAATTTTGAAACGACGTGGTGGGGTCCATTAAGGGCTGCTTCTAAAGGCTCCCGTCAGACGTTCCTCTGAAAGTGATAAAAATAGTCATGGGGCATGCCATTAAAGCAAGTGGACAGTAAATCAAGACACACTCTCATAAACCATTTTCTAACAGGAAGAAGTCTTGTCGCTGCAGCAGCTGATGTTAGCGCTCCAAATGGCGACTACAGACATTTTGGAGATGGGATCCAATCTAGAAAACGTGTTTTTCGTTTCATCTGAGGGATTTGTCCCATCCGTCACTGGTAGATGGATGAATAAATAAAGTCACAAGAAGCGAACAAACATTGTGTATGGTGCTAAACAAAACTACAGTGGATCAATGGAACACAGTGGTGGGTAATCAGAAGCCTCAGATGCACATCACACACTTTAGTTTTCTCTTGTGTCTTCAGCTTAGACTCTTAAAAAGCGGCTTAGGGCTCCAGCTAATAACGGTGCCTTAAACCACAGAGGAGCACCGTCCACTTTATACGATCTGATATATTCCTCTGAAGAACTGATCAGAAGCTAAACAAGCCCCGTTTCTGCAGGTGTTTTCAGTTAAGGTGGTCCAAGTCGTGCTGTGAGGAAAATGATGACCAAGCATTATAAAGTCTGACCTTGATCATTCACACGGCACAGGGACACGCTTAATAGGGAGCAGTACATGTGTAACATGGGCTTAACAACCCATCACTGGAGAGCTCGCATCCATAGTAACCACAGCTCCTCTCTTACTGGACCCAAAGGAAAGAGTGAAGGAGAAGTACACTCAACGCATAATTAGCCACACACACATGCTCTTTCTGCAGGGCAAACACTCAGTAGCAAACACTCACCATGTGTAAGCCACTAATCTAAGCTTTTACAATCTGTCTTTTAAATTTCTGCGTGTTCTACAACAATATCCTTGACTAAAAAAGCTGCCACCACCTTAAGTGTTTAACAGATGAACTCGGCATCTCATTTGTCCGGGCAGGTCGTTTCTGTGGTGGGAGGAGAGGAAGCTATAAGCGTGCACACACACTGGTGTGGAGATAAGAACAACCAGCCAATAGGCAAATGACGACGATGAGGATGATGATGCACTGCCTCAGTTGGCAGTGATGTACTGTTGTGCTGACATGTTCAAATATGCTTACGTTAATTAGTTTCAAATAGCAGCACAACTATGTCCCAAAGCTCTGTGATATAGCAGAGACTTCATCAGAACTCTCCGCGATACAGACACACACACACACACACACAACGGTACAAACACACCTCAGACTGAAAAAATTATCTGACAGTCGTTGCTAGAATAGCGAGGATAGGAATAAAATAGAAAACCTATAATCCAAGCTTTTGGATTAAAATGTTAATCTGAGCCATGCCTCCCTCTACAAGCCTATTGCTGCTGTCTCATGAAAGCAGAGTGGGATGAAAGGATGGATGTATGGATGGAAACAGACATGTCAACAAATAGGGTTCATGTTATAGTCACTCGCAGACAGATCAAAAAGCCACAGGCACCAGAGAACATCCCTTAAATATGTCTATTTTACAGCTGCTGAAGACTCGGAAATTCACACATATCAGAAAAATCCTATTTTCAAAGCAACCAAATCATGTAAACTGAAACTGATACTGCAATTTGAATTTTGGAATAGAAATTCCCATATGTTAAAATACTGGGGCTTCTTGCGTGTATATTTGGCCGTGCGATGATCTGATCCATCTGAGAAACAGTCCAGATGACCGCAAGATTGTGCGTGTAAACGTCTGCTCCCTTAATCCAGCCGTGGCCTTGTTAAAGGACCTGCCCATCCAAGTCATTCTGACAGAAGAAAAACCGAACTTGATTGAATGGTTAAGAGCAGCAACTTTTAACACATTATCATTTGAGACTCGCCTGCTTTTCAGAGTCATTCATTTGGTTGGAAGAAATGGGAGTTTCATCTGAGGCCCCTGGGTCAGGTGCAGGTTCTGATTATTTTTCACAAGCCACAGTGCGGTTCCACAGAGCTGATGTGCAGTGAGCTGTTCATTCCTACCCACTGACCCAAACACAGGGCTAGGCTAGGCTAACATTGCATTTGCAGCTTATCCAGCAGCAAAGTCATTCCAGCTCAACCACACTAATTGTTCTATGCCTAGAGAGACAGGAAGTGTTGAGGTCACAGAGGAGAACAGTAACTTCTGGTGAGACTGTAACTTTCCATGTTTTTCATGCTCATTCTTTTTAGTTTAGTTTATGCCCTGGGTGTGTTATGAAAAGTCTCAAAGTCTCAAATAACCTGCAAGCATAACGTCTTTTGGGATTTGAAGCGTCTCTGCCTTTACAAGACAGACAAACAGGAATAAAGGTTGGGAGACGTTTCAATATTTTTCTCAGCAGGGGCGGAGAGACAATTCCTCGAAAAACTGTTTAATCCTCACAGACATGTTTTTACTCAGCCTTGACTGTGTTTCACACTGACAGAAATTAGTGTCACACGAGGCATTTACATGCTGTGTTATGTTTGTAGCCGGATCAGCCTGAACGCATGTTGCAAAAATCATCAAGTCTGGCAACAAACTAAAGAAAAGCAAAATGCTACTTAATATTTACTTTTAAAAATTATTTTTGGCCTCACTGCTCTGTTGTAATTGAGGCTATATTTAAAGTCTAGTTAATAATGCAAGTCTGATTTGACTGCAGTAAGTACTGTCAGAGAGAGAAGAGCAGGGAAAGTCCTCACTGTGGTGAATAGACGATAAACCATATGACTCTTTGATAAGTCAAAATTATTTCTACTTTGAATATTTAATGAATAAATAAAATCATCACTAAAATATTCAGTTGTCCAAATCAGCATTATACACAGGACTTGTGTACCGGATTGAGTGGCAAAGATCAAGGCCAGCAACATACATCTAATGAGGAACTAATTCCCTACCGTGATTGGATGAGATACATCGTGGTGGATAAGAAAGATTTGGAGAACGAACTGACCCACGCCAGTGTATCTAATCATCAGCTTTGTCAGCAGTTATGGGGTTATCACGCTATCACTAAGAGGGAGTGCGTATGAAATGGAAAAAGGCTGAATGTTGCAAGGATATGCAAGTAAAACAATGTTGTTTTTTTTAGCCATTTTATCTGTTAGACTGTAAACAACTGTGTGTGTAGAAACTAGGGGTGGGACGGTTCACAAAATCCACGGTTCGGTTCGGTTCACGGTTTCGTGGTCACGGTTTTCGGTTCGGTTCGGTATATGGTGATTGTTAGGAAAATGTAATGTAATTTTTAATAAATGTTGGCATCAGTAGTTTAATTATATATTCTAAAATTAGAGCAATATACAACTGTATTACTCATGTTTCTCGCCAAAAACTCAATTTCCCTTTTCTTTACGTTACACTTGAACGCATCATGATAACCTAATTGTCGTTTTACTGAGCCAATCTGAACACATCATCACGCAGCACGTCTGAAACTTTATTTACTTTTCAAGCTAACTAGCTTGTATGCTGGCGATTACAACACAGATTTCACAATTACTATTGTAATAATAAAAAAACGACCAGACTCGATAGTGGTATCGATAAGCCCAAACGTTATTGATTTTCGGGTTTTGAATAAAGTGGAACCGGGTCCTTGATAGAACCGGGTTTCGATCCCCATCCCTAGTTAAAACTGAAAGAAAAAAGCAGTCTGACATTTGATACATTATTGTGACAGTCTTAGGTTAAAAGTAGGTGAGAATCTGGCATTGCAAGCGAGGAAACAGTGCTAATTCCAACATGTGCTTCCCTCTAAATGCAAACTGGTCCCATACAGCAGACCTAGAAACTGCTGCTGGCGCGTCGGATTTTTATTATCGGCTACGCTGCTTCGCTTCTTCTTCTTGTTTCCTACCGGTGGTTGGCTTTGGGTGCAGTAGCGCCCCCTTCTGGTCTGGAGTGTAAACGCTTCCCTCCGAGAAAAAGGAGCAGTGCATGAACCGTGCGGTACACACGCGAACCGAACCGAGACAGTCGAACCGAACGGTTCAGACGGTTTTCAGAAACCGTCCCATCCCTAGTAGAAACTAAATGTGAGTCAGCGCGTTGAGAATGACAACCAGATCCAGCACTGGAGCTGGATTCAGCCAATCGCTGCTCACACAAATATCAGCATTCCCACCCAACCCCTCCCTTCACACGCACTCTAAAGGAATGTGCAGATAAGGACACAAGACCCACCTCTTTTACTCTGCTTCTTTCTCATTCCCAGCAGTTTCCCTCTGCTTTCTGCCCCTTTTCCCTCCCTTTCAATCTTACTGCCATTGAGCTCAAATATGGAATTGCTTAGTTATGTTCCTGATTTGACTTGTTTTGCTGAAGCATTCTAAATGACCCTTTGATAACCAGAAGCTTCAAGTTGACATATATTTTTGTATATGCTGCAACAGACATATTTGGAGAGTGCTCTAGGTCAAACGGTTCAGGCAAGCAATCAAGCCAGATAATAAATAAAGGATGGTCCATCTACACCCCTGCAGACCTTGACTCACATGAGGCAGCACTCATGATGAGCTCTAAATCCTTGATATTCATATTTTCTTGCCATTTCTAAAATGGCAAGTCTGCAGTTCAGACTATAGGTTAGACTTTTTGTTTTGCGGTGAATAAATAAACATCTGTTGTATTAAAATAATGATGTGGGTTTGGATTTGCCACATGAACAAATAACGCTACATGCACACACAGGACAAAGGGGTCATTCAGTCAGGAGTCTTCAGTCCACCCATATTTTCCTGTGCCCAAATGAAAGTGCCTAAAATAGTTCGAACCTCACAAAACAAAGCAGGGCCGAAAAGTCTCAGCTGCTACAACACAAGCAGAAAAAGTCACACTATCAGGACAACGGGAGCAGCACTGGAAATGTGCTGAAACATAAAATTGGCATAAACAGCCGGTTGGAATAGTTGACGCAGTAAAACGCAACGCCTTTCAGATTTCACACTGCACAACATTTTCATATTAGGAAACTCTGAACCACAACTCAGAGACTGTGGAGTCACATGGTGCTATAAAACATGAGGCCAAGCCCACTCAATGGCATTCCTTAAGCCTTCTGAGGAGTTTGCTACAATAGGCATGTTGTGGGGCAGAATCTATAGAGAATTAATGAGTTACTGTTGGAGGCGCGTCCATTTTCCCAGTACTTAACTGGCAACATCATTATCATTCCACCAAGGGACGAGAGACTGGGTGGGTGGGAGGCATGCATTATTTAATGAGATGCACAAGCAGAGAAAGACAATACCTCTAAAAAATTATAGCTAAAATAGGAACATTCTGGAAAGGCAGCAGATACCATCCGGTGCAGCTATTGAGCAAATTACAGTATATAGAGGCTTACTGTGACAAATGTTTTTTGAAAACAATTGACAGAGAGACAACTGAAGTGGATTGTAATTACCACATAATTTAACCCAAGTATTTTTTTTCTGAATAAAAAAAAAGAAAGAAAAGAAAAGAAAACACAGTGAACTCTTAGGTACCATCCAGCTGTGGCACACGATGATGGTGCTGGAGTCAGTGCAACCTAATCACTTCCACTTGAACATTATAATGGCTCATATTCCACACACAGCAAAACACACTTTGATGACACAACTGGACAAACACACAGATGTTACTGGAATGAAGGTTCCTTACCTGACTGTGTGCTGGGCACAAAAGTCTAAGAGAGAGAAACTGCGATGATGGCAGCTGAAAACTAAATGGAGACTGGGTGCAGGGCCATGCAAAAACGCAAAGCCTTTTGTTATCTTCTTTGCTGCTCTGCAAGTTGGCCTACAGATAATGCTAGATTGGATCAGCTGAGGGGGCACCGTTGGCAGGACACACTGCTGTGATTGGTAGCTGGGGTTAGAGTAGTTTGGGCCCAACAACCAGACAGTCAGGAGCCAGCAACAGAGCCTGGTTGATAAGTTGTTACAGTCTTCACACCCTTGTTGCTATTTTAGGCTTGCTGCTGCTGCCCCACTGTTACGGGGGTTGCAGCACAAAAAGCATCCCATGCACAACAAAACTAAAAACTTTCTCGATACATGCGCCATCAAACTCTTATGACATTTACAAAATCAATGTTGAAAAGACTTTCCCCTTTTTGTGCATTTTGTAAATTTAAAACAGTGGAATTCTTTGCCACTCACACGCCTTGTTGTGCTAATCATCCTGACAAGTAAACTGTTGTTTACTCTGAGATCTTCTCAATGATACACAACAGATAGTAAAGTGGACATAAATGATGCATCAGTATGAGACCGTACCTCCATGTCTCTCGGTCATGGATCTTTAGACTGCAGGAAAAAGCAGATACGATAACAAACACGGTGCTACTATTGCTGTGGAAGCCAAGCAGATGAACACATGGCAGACAGATAGTGTGTGTAAAGGCATATAGGGCAAGAAGCCTTGGGATGAATCTGTTCCAGTCTCTTTCACTCTTTCCAAACCAGCTGAGCCTGGGCAGCCGCATGCTCTCTCTCTCGTATATCCTCACTCCTCTTCTCTCGCTCTGTCTAACACACATAAAACATCATGTTTCAAATCCCTTATTCCTGTTGTGGGGTGACAAATCCCTGCAGAAACCTGTCCTGCATAGTCCTGTTGTAAAGGGCAGTGTTAGCTTGGAGAGGCTATTCTGGTTGAGATAAGACACATAGGAATAGACACAACTGATAAGGACAGTGCAATCAATCTTTAAAATGACCATCAGTAGGTGGCCAATTGTCAAATAAAGTTGTTTTTCATCTTAAGTAGAAGCCAAAAGGGGGGGTAAAAACCTCTGATGAGGAAGTAATCCTGTGCTGGTCCTCCTGAGGGAGGTCCATGAAAAAAAGGTTGTCGGGTAAAAACCTTACTAGAGAAAGTGGATGTATGAAGTCCCCCTCTGGCCACTTCAGAATGCCTTTAAAATAACACGGCACCACTTCTGGCAGGTATAGTGTTTTTCTTTTTAGTTTTTTTACCCTGTCAAATTCCATTTGTTTCATCCAGCAGACCACACCTTAACATTAAAAACAAATCTCAAACTTTTAAACTTTGCTGTCGGCTATTAAGACTACACTCTAAAATCCATGAGGTAAATTACATACGGTAATCTTTTTCTGCATGTGTGACATGATTTCTTTAATGCCAGTTTTAGTGAGAGTTGAAATTCATGCAACCATTTCAGTGAGGCAGTTACTTCCTATACAATATGTTGAATTATTTCCAACTCAAGATCACAATGCTGCACACAATGAGCAAATGAGACTGTGTAGCTTGTTTTGCAAGGTCACCGCTGCCGTTTTCCATTAAAGAATTCGGGCCGCACTGGGCAAGAGAATTTAATTCACTCTATTTTAGTTTTGCATTTGTTCTAAACTGAAACAGATATTAATGGGAATGTCCGAGAGCTATAATTCTGTGATTATAAAAAAGAGCTGCAGTCTTTTTAAGAACTGCCATGTGACTCAGATTATAGTCGGTGCATCACTCCCTCCCACTCCTTCCTTTCTCCATTTCACCCCTGCAATAACCCCTCCTCCCTCTGAAGGCATTTTCTGTTTTCCTTCTCTTACTCTATCTGCTATCCACCTGCTTCCAGCTGTGGGAATCTGGCCCGGATTTCCCTCCTCAGATGACAGGATAAGCAGGTCAGATATCCTTGATGGCTGTCACACTATTGAGTCCCCTGGCATTGAAAAACACAAACCGCTACATTCTCTCAACATTTTACAAACACAGTAAGTGATACCCAGCAAGGAGTTCACTTTGATTGGCATAGCTTTACTGTTTCCAACATAATCCTGCTTAAACTTAACCATACGCAGCACATGTAGAGTGAATAAGTCTCTCTTTTTCCTCAAATCTTTTCTGAAACATTTTCTCTTCCAAAAAAAAATTTAAAAAAAAAAATATCCTGGACTTGTACTCTTGATAGGCTGAAGCCACAGAAAGCTAGCCAAAAAGCCAAAGCCCAGCTGAGCCAACAGACACCCAGCTGCTGCCTTTAGTACAGACAACTGGCCTGTCTCTCAAGCACCACAGAAACAGCTTACACCTGCCCTCCTTATGGGCTGCAGCGACTTTGCATCGAGGACCTACGATCAAAGATTTGTCTGTTGGTGTGGGTAACACCAGAGTTTGAAAGAGTTTGTGCGCTGTGTGGGTGTGTCTTGAATCTTCCTAAAAGAGACTGACAGTATCTTCAGTGGTTCTCAACACATCCTTCCTAGCTGCTGCATAGAATAACCCAGAGGGCACACACACGCGCGCACACACACACACACACACACACACACTTCACCCTCTGCCATGTGCTGTTTCAAAACCAACATGAGTGTGCCTAAGAGTGTTTCCTGTGACAAGCTGCATGAGTGAGCGTCCACAAAGCCCAACATTTGACCCCACCGTCTGTCTGCACCAGACACGTGTCATAATGCAGTAAATACCCACATTTTGAGCCTAATCCTTTTTTTACATGTTCTACTTATAATCTAAAAGAGCTCTTTCCTGTTCTACCTGATGGAGTAAACGATGAGGGTGGCAACTGAGAAACCTTCTAAAAACTGTATCCACAAAAGATTGGCTAACAGATTCATAAACTGAAGGTTTAACTCCTTGTCAATGACACCAGATATTATCTGCTCCCTGCTATGTTAATCACTTGGATATTACTATGGTGAGCTTAGAACACAGAACAAAAACATCATCAGGTCTCTTTTTTCTCCATCGCTTGGTTCTCTAATTGCCTTTCCCTCCTTCAGTGGTGTAAATGGAGATGTGTAATCATCAAAGCAAAATAGAGGCTGTTCTTGGCCCGCTGTGCAACTCAAATTAACACAACCTCCTCAATGCAAATGCATTTTGTGCTCATTCCAGCCAAAACACACCAGTCTAAAGGCTGAGGGGACCGCTTCGGTCTATGTTACTATTCATTTTTGAGTGCTCCACCAAAGCAAATGACCAAATGCCGAAATCACAGAATACAGCAAACCTTAGTGAATAAAAGTGATGCTGACTAAAGTAGATTTCAAGCCAATATAATGCAATAATTGATTAATTTCCTATTTTACGAGTACCACATTTTTCAAATAGCAGTTTACAGTCATACCGTTGTTCTTTCTAATTGGTTCAATGTACTCAGCACGCATAAATGAGCCTATAGATTTCTAATGTGTTATTCTAAAAGCAGTGGAGAGAAAAAACAGCAAAGCATATTTTCTTTTGTGTCTAAAACCAGCAAAAAACCATCAATACACTCTGCTCTCACACTGAAGTATTTGTTGCGTAACAAAAAAAAAACAAAATTCTAATTCATTATCTCCACTGCACACAAAATACGTTTGTAGTTTACAGTTCATGTAGGATTGGCATTATGACATTGAAAACAAACATGATCAAACATACTAATACACTGACACTTACTGAGGTGCAGAATTATGTGATAGCAACACAGCTGACTGCAGGTGCGGACATTTCAGATGCTCAGGTACAGTGTGGGTGTGAACCACTAGTTCTGCAGCACCAGATGAAGATCCATCACACAACATGAATAGCGCTGACATAATTTGTTCTGACTCCCACAAAAACAAATATTGATATGACATAGAAAGTGTGCTCATTTTTTTTATTTCAGGATGTGACGCATTGAGATGGATTTTTGGGAGTACTAACAATTATTAACTGAACTGACAAAACTGGATCGTGACACCAGTAAGGATTGTATGGAAACGATGCCAACACACCCACAAATCTTTCTGTTCTTCCAGTTAGACTAAACAGACGACTTTACATTGCTGATGACCAATACTAGTGTCATGGTGGTTCATCATCTCTCATCAGGTGGGAGTTGATATGTGGATAATGATTTATGGGCTATAGAGAAGGCCCACATAGTGGAGGATAAGACACAAGTACAACATATCTATAGTTCTTTTCCCCAAATGAAATACTCAAATCCACGTGTTAAGACATGTAATATGATATGTAGAAGATATCACTTTCAGAATAAATATGAATTTCTGCTTTTCAAGCCTAAAGATTAAGTTTGACATAAATCTTGTGCAATGTAGAGGGGTAAACAAACACCCACTGGCCTCAGCTGCCACTTCTTCCTATCAAAAATCAGACAGGATGATCTGTTCTTGTTTTGAGGAAAATTAGTGCTGCTGTTAATCTACTATATACAACTACGGAGAGTAACAAATACTTTACTCACACACAGCTAGAGAGAATGTGGCCTTAAAAATGAAGGTTGTTATTTTTACCAGCTCACTGGAACATGACATACATTTCTGAGACATCAGTTGAAGTTGTGAGTACAATACAGCAGAGCGTGTTATGTAAATAACCGTTGCCTCATAGGATTGCAAACAGAGTTGTCTTCCAGGAAGAACGTAGTACGTGCAAGTCCTAAAGATCAGTAAAAACTAATGCTTCCTCACACATTTCCTAAATCATAGGAAAGAAACTACAACTGGAACAAAGCTATTTGGTAACACATTAACTATTATGTAGATACAATTCCAAGCTATAGTCCACTAGAGTGTCTCAGATCTAGGTGTGACCGCAGCCATGGCGTACAGTACAGCATAACGTCATCAGCTGACATGATGGAGCCGGTTTCGTCTAACTGGATGAACCGCACAGACTGGAATTTCACTACCTGCGTTGGACAAACACTGCACATTTCTGGTTTGTTAACACAAAAACGAAAAGAAACTATAAAAGAATGTAGAAACAGGTCGTTACGGCTTGCAAGAACTAGTTAGTCTGCCACGATATGCTCAGTACTTTGATTTAATTTGAGGATTTTCAAATCGCAATGGTAATGATAAAACCAATCCAAGCACATCACATATCACTTAAACAATTATGAAATTCTCCAAAGATTGTTTTTTATAAACATATTATGTCTAATATATTCATGTAAGTAGTACTAGTAGCTTTTCAAGCCTTCATAGATTATCACCAAGCGGTTTGCAAAATGATGATTGAACAGCAAAAGCAGAAAAGGGGGATGCCCCCAAACTCATTCATTCAATTGGGCATCCAATACAGACAAACTTGGTAATAAAGATATAACTTTTAGAAACCTATCCTTTGTTGTCTGTTGTTTTTGTGAGTTTACTGGTGAACGGCATTACTCGGGACATAAAATGTTCTCTGGGGTGGGCTGCTATGGGGGTGTGCACAGCCTGCTGTAGTCTGAGGTCTGTTTGAAGTAAAAAAAAAAAAAAAAAAGACAGTCCCCAAGAGGAATTGCTGCCTTAGAGGCTCAGCAACTTTTCATATCCAAGCGGATTTCCTGCCAGTGCTCTAATAAAACCAGGCCTTCATGTATCAACAGGTAGTGGTCCCAGAACGGCTATAAGCACTGAAGTTTGAGACGTATGACAGCTCTTAGACTGTTAGAAAATAAAAACCTGGAGACAATGCAGATGGTTGTAGGCAACGTAAGCAGGTGCTGGTTTCCGCGTAAAACCAAAACTACACTCACACACACACACACACACACACACACACACACACACAGACACACACACACAATACAAAAAAAAACATTAAGACAACCGGCGTTACGACCATTATATTCTCAGCACCAATAGTCTGTGAAGTTATCCTGATAAGTTACAGCAAAATGAACCCCCTTCCCCACCGCATCTGCTCTTAGGCCTTTCACATACATTACATAAGCCAGCACCGAAAGGTTCAGCCTTGAAATTTATCCGGCCAGGTACCCACCTTATTTGAAGCTTTGGAGGACATTTTAAACTGCTATTCCGCTTTAGTAGTAGCCGGTTTAAAGTTTCTCCCGTCTTGGCTTTGATAATCACTTGGACGAGTGCGCTATTTTTCTTCCAGTGTAATTCTCGCCCAGCTGCCGCCACGCCGGGCTACGTTGTTATTTTATTTCATCCAGGACGACGGGAAACATGTCACGAAAAACCGTGTGGAAAGTCCAAAGTTCATTATCTTATCTTCGCCGCCTGAAATGCTTACGTTAGTCCGGGCAGATACGAAGTCATGGAAGAAAGCCGAGGCCAATAAAACAAGAAAGTCTGGCTCCTTTTGCTTTGGCTTTCGTCGCTAACCTCTGGATGAAAAGTTGGGCAGAGTAGGCATCACTGGGACGGTGTGCTGCAATGGCTAAGGCAGGCTGAGTAAACCTCTCCCTGCTCTCAGCTCTGTGAGCAACTGCCGTGTCGGGTAGGAGCAGGCTGTACCATTGTACTGAAATAGGGGTATCAG
Source organism: Menidia beryllina (assembly GCA_013363375.1). NCBI lineage: Eukaryota > Metazoa > Chordata > Actinopteri > Atheriniformes > Atherinopsidae > Menidia > Menidia beryllina. Next base: position 5,627,729 of record JABUIW010000020.1, read on the forward strand.
ATAACACCAATTTGCAGGACACCGTCCGTTTCACCACAATTCTAACATCAAATGCCATTTTTTTGCATACAAATAGATCATTCTTGATGTTGTCTTTATCGCTGTATTCAACCTACGCTCCACATTTGTTTTAGTATCGCTACCAATAAAGTCCCCCCCCCCATGTGATTTCTTGGAATAAACAGCCTGGGATACAATAAGGAGAAGCGACACCGCTGTCCCTGTTGATGCTGAATGCTCACTTTCCTTTAGATAAGACGGTGAAATATACGTTTCCCAAACACTGCAGCGGCTTTTTATGTTTATTTTTTGTCACATAATTGCAAGCCTTATTTCATTTTTCAAATCAATATCATCCCACTGCGAGCTAGGTGTAAAACGGGTCCCGAAGCCCGCTATTAGCACAAAAGATCGTGTGCAGAATTTATAGAAAAGGTTTTCTGCGTAAGATATCCATCGAGACTTATTCTGTTGCTGTCCCTGTTCATATGGGTGTTTGCGCTTAATTTAGGAGACAGTCTTCTTTAAAAAGCATTTCTCAAAACAGAAAAAAGCCTGCCAGTGTTTGTGGTTGATAAGTCACCTCACAGGAAACCACAAAAGCCATGCAGGCAACTTCTTATGACTTCCTAAACCAAACCCCCACCCACAGGATGCAACAATCTCAGCTTGCATTGTTCCACAATTTACTTGTGTTTCCGGGACACAACAGAACCCGAGCAACGTTAAAATGTGCCACAGGATAAAATGCAAAATGATGAAGCGGCGTGGCAATATTCAAGTTTTAGCCATCTGCTGTTGGAAATATGTGTCTAACTGAGATCACATGAAGCCAGAGACACACCCAGCCTTTTCCAAACAAACTGAGCAATCACATTCGCCCGATCTAGCTCTCCTAATGATTACTTCCTCTGTGTCTTTCCTCTTCAACAGTGGAGGAGGGTTTGGTGACAGTGTAGGTGGTCTAAGGACTTAATTCCAAACAGACAATCTTACAAGGCAAGAAATACCACTGGCAAAGAGTAGAAGACATGTCTTGAGGGTGGCAAGCACAAGATGACCTCTACAAAGGCCAGTTCATGCCATCAAAAGGATAAAGGCTGTGGCTCTCTAAAACTAGCAGCCTTATCTCCACCGGGGAATCATCAAATCATATTCAAAATATAACTAGCAGAAAGACAGACACGGACAGTTTTTTGCCCAAAGAGTTCACCACAGCCTCATGCAATCAAGCACACAAAAATGAATACATAAAAATATACAAAAGATACATAAAACTGATAGAATCTAAAAGAATAATACATACAAGTATTGATGCAAGTCGCTCACTCCTTCTGAATGTCCTTAGACGCCTGTCAGGGTCGATAAGTGTCGATAGCAGGATGTTTAACATATTTACCGCCCGGGTGTCAGCTAACAGTTACTAGTATTTTTAAGAAATCCCAATGATGAGCTTGGAAATATTGCAAAATCGTCTTTAAAAAGAAACTAAATGGAGGTCCTTCCCTTGCTGCACACTACTCAGTCACATCCAAAGCTGTGATGCCTCCTCAGATGTTCTTATTGAGAGGAGTGAGACATTAGTGACACTCCAATGTGATCAAAGCTACCTTTGTCCTCTAATTTTGCCTCCCTGTGCCAATGTCCCTCTCTCTCTCATTTCCCTTACTCACACACATACACACACATACACACAAACACACTGCTCTTCTGGACAACAGGCAGCTTCAAAGCTCAGGTGTGCTCATGGAAGAGTGGGCACGTGGAAAACAAAGGTGAACATGCAGGCCCACATTTGGATGGAACACATCACAAGGTTCACTCAACCCAGCCTTTCCTGCAGGGAAAAGGCTAATGTAGAGTGAAATGGGCTAATGTGCACATCCTAAAAATGTGAGGCTGACTGCCGATGCACAATGAAGAGCTCATGTAAGCAAACACGCGCAGTGGCATGATGATAAATAAAGAGGAAAGTGATGCTTGGTGTGAAGCAGTTGCCTCAAACAGGAGAAAACTGCAAAGCAGAGGCCGTTTCACTCCTCTCATCTGTACCGAGTTAGGTGTCAGTGTGAGACCGAGTGATCCCCCAGTGCCCTGTTGACTCAGGCCTGACCTGCAGATCCAGCAGAGGCTCTTTGTTTCTTCAGACTAATTAAAAACTTCTGCAGACTTAAGGCCAACTTGAGCTGTTATATCAATCTCTGTCACAAACCTGAGGCCTCACACAAGAGAAACTTTACCTAATAGTGTTACTTTGAATGGAAAGTCTTGTTACCAAACATATTTGTGGATTCTTTCAGAGAAAGATCATATATGGTAGGAATGATGGCATTTAAACTGAATAAATAGTTATCATCAGCTCAGCGTTATTACAAATTTGGTGCAAGAGACCAACTGTTTGTGACCAGATTAGTGTCATGTGACTGGATTAGCAAATGCACCCCTGACCCTCTGGGTTCATGTTGTACTTTCCTTAGAGGGAAGTTAAATACTAAACACCTATCTAGTTTCAGAATTCAGTGAAAAGGCACACATATACATAAGAAAAACATATTATTGGAGGTCAGATTTATCAATTTACAAAACAATGCAAATTATATTAGTCCTCATTTCCAACCCCCCCCGCCCCCACACACACAATGGAACAAGTATTTAAGATATAAATAAATCAAAGTTCCAACAACAGGACTCAACATTAATTCAATCTATAGCATAACAAGTAGTTAAAAGCTTACAAAAACCATATGTGACCCCATAACTTGGTACAAATAAACTGGAATTTTACTGGAAAATAAAAAAAGTGTGGAGCGTGGACACGTTCGGCCTTATAATAAGGGCGAATCTAAACCTTTAGCCTTCCACTAAATCGTTCAGCTGTTTCCAGTTCCTCTGATCAATCACAGCCTCTCGTGATAAAAATTATTGCGAGAGGTTTCCAGCAGCAGCGTACAGGTGAAAAAACAAGCACATGCATTTGGTTAAGTGGAATAAAAGAATTCCTCAACGCTAAAAGAAAAGGCAGCTGAGTTATTAATGCTGCCCGTTCCCTTCATTCATTGCATCCAGCAGCACAAAAGGAAGCTTGTGTGAGAACGTTCTGAAGTGCGGTTATTTTAAGAGACACTTAACTCCACATACTTCTTAGAATAAAAAAATAATAAAAATTGGAGTACTAAATTTACCGTGATGGGTCAGTCACGGATAGAAGAGAACCAGAATACTTTAAATCTTCTAAAGACATTTACTCCAAGAGGCAGCCTGTGATCAGCAGACCAAGAAAATCTGAAGTTTTTTCTTTCTCTTCCCTTTTTCTTGCTCTTTCTCTTTGAAACAGTCAAGGGATGCTGAGCCTTTTATAGCCAGAGAGAACAAACTATGCTGCAGTGAACCTGGATGAACTTCCGTCTGCCTCTCAGTTATATCTCACATATCTGAACAAGCTCCAGTGCATCATCACAGACGGATTAGAAAAGGCTATCTGTACACACAACATATGACACTATACATTTATTCTCTTGATTCAACTTGATTCAATACTGAATTTATTTTTTAAGGAATTGATTTTTTGTGAAGTGTGCCTTAAACCCACAGACACTGTTTACATCTTCTAAAGGTGAGGGAAAAAAATAGCCATTATATCATGTCTTCCATCCACATGACAACCACACTATTTGCTGCAAAATGAGATTGTAAATTGCAAAAGTGCCAAATCCCAAGGTAAAATCCACAACACACACTTTGTGTATGTGTGTGTGTGTGGGGGGGTGCCTGCGTGCTTGTTTTTGTGTTCATGTATGAGAGAGGGAATGCAGTTTTCATGTCAATACATCATGAACAGTTCAACCTTTTTCCTTCATTGTTGCAACAGTGTGCAACCCAAACATAAATTTAAACGGCATTTTGTTGCCTCCCAGTTCTGGTTGTTTACGAGGATAAATGTGTCACAATGTGTCTGTGCTGTGCCAGCATGTACAGTCTGTACTCCCCAAAGTTTCTTATCTTAGTAGATTCAGAATCCTTTTTTTTTTCTTCCCAAAATTGATGCTCCATTTTCAAAAACTGATAAACAAGCTGATAAAAACAGGCACAAAATAATGTTTCAAGAAATAAAAACAGCATGAAGGACCTTGGAATATACAGCTGTACCTATACAGAGATTGGAAAAAATGTCACAGAAACGTGTTGGATAGAGCTCTCCCAGGCAGCACTTACATGTGATTTTTATCATCCACTTACACTGAGCTACAGCAGAGTGACAGGTGCATGCATTAGGCTGCTGACACACTATAGGAGTTCTCCAAATAACTAGGCTAACTGCAGGTGGAGGCGATTCAGCAGTGCAGGGCGAGAGCGAGATGAGCAATGGCTTGAATCTAATGCAAAATATGACTGACTCGTGAATATTCTTTCTCTGTTCTGCGCTGCTTTAGACCCCGCAGATGAGTTTGAAAAGTTTGAATCTGACCTAAATTTAAAGCGCCCCGCGTAAACAGTGCAGCGGTAGCGGCTCATAAAAAACTGATGATTAGACAGCTTGTCACTCTTTGTCACTTGGGCTCAAGGACTTTTAAAAAAACACTCCTTTATGTGATAAAAAGGCAAAGAATGATTTACAACATAAACTGATCAATGTAATAGCTCATATACTAATTTGCTTTAAAAAAGAAAAACTGTCCAAGTGTGCAAAAACAATTGTTTACTGCACATTGCTCCATTTGATTTGACTCAACAGTAGCCCAAATATTGCGCTTTATTAAATGAAATATATGTTATTTTGGTTTAATTCATCACATTTTTTTCCTAATTTTTCAAATCTTACCATACCTGCTACAAGGTGCATTTGTAGCTCAGGATCCACCGGCTTTAAATATAATGACTATGACCAACAAAACAGTGACCTACAAGAACATTTAGCATTAATGCAGAACTATTACTACATGTAACCATGGACAGAGTTGAGAGGGTAGTAATGAAAGCAGCAATGAAACGGTCTGGCAGCAATAGAGCAGTAAATGTTTACCTTAGGCTGTAATAAACGTCCAGAAACACAATATACTCTGTGAGAGTTTATCTACCAAATCCCTGCCTACTGCAACCAGATCGAGAACATGTACACCAAATTCAGACAGTATCAGAAAGCAAGAAAGATGTTTCATTGTTATTGCTGTTTCACTCTGGACTGAAACCAAACAATCACTTCACGGTTAAAGCTTCCATTCTCAGCCTTGACGGTGCTTGTATCAACATCAGATGAGCAAGAGAAATCTTAACAGCTCTTTATTAGATCAAGTTAAACGTATAGTTATAGTTTTTCAGCCATGACCGGACTGAGTCTACGGCTGACGAAAATGCTGGTGACCTTGCTCCGACTAGAAACTATTTTCATTAAAAATGTTACATACTTTTGGTCTCCAACAATGAAGGTAGCAGATAAATTAATGATCGTAATATACATATAATATCATTAAACTACTCAAACACTTATCTAAGTTTGTAAAATTTACAAAACAATGTTAAATGTAACAATTATTAATCATTTAATTTTGACTTTGTCCTGAGCTGCACTTATTTTATCCAAATACGAGCGCCACTATGCCTACGGCTTGGCCAAGATACAGGATATCTAAATTTAAAAATGTTGTTATTCTTCAGCTTAGTAAAAATGCAACACACACAAGGCCTCAGAACTTGCCCTCTTTCATTGAAATGTTACATTAGTGAGTCCAGAAGCAGCTCAAGTGACTGAGTTGGCAGCAGGCTGCAGACACTAAAATGCCATTTGACACTTTTTCTAAGTGGCGAGTAATTGATTTTTTTAAGGAAGAGTGAAGATTTAAAAGTTTGATACAGGAAGCGGTTTCAGGTGTCGGGCTGTCATACTGTGGGAAAACAATTCATTTTTTCCAGGGTAAAGATTTATTTTGTTACCGCCCAACAGAGCAGTTGCTCATCTCAGCCGAAAACTCATCCAGATAAATCTGTAAGTAGAGGCATGTGTATAAAAGGTGTAGGAGAAATACTACGTCAGTGCCTCACAATGTCAGCCTGGTGATATTCTCCATGTTCATCCAAAATTACTTTTCAACCCCAGTTGCACTGACATTTATTATGGGAGGAAAAGGAATATGTTTTAGGTGCAACGCTGTTTCAAAGGTTCACTGAGCACTGAAGACCCTTATCTACTCTGACCTAATGCAAATGCCATAATGATCACTGACACTGACTGTAAATGCTCGTTACTGTTTTTCATCAATTCTTAAAGAGATAATGTATCCCAGAAGAATTTGTTTAATTGCCTTACTCTAAAAAAAAAAACTTCAAACCTGGGTGATTTATGAAAACAACGTCTCTGTCCTCTGTGTCACTAAAAAATAATAGATTTCTCAGCCTTTGAAGAATATATATATATATATATAGATAGGGTGATCAACCTCATCATTTTATGGAAAAATTCAGTCTGATTATATGTTTAAAAATGAGCTTAGTTTTATTTTTATTTTAACTTTATTAGAAGCTTAAAGGTGAGAAGCATTCCAGGACCATCAGGTGTGAATAAGACATACATGAACGTGACTAAACGTCACTGAAATTACTAAATATGGATTTACAAGTGTACACAAAACTAGAACATTAGTTCATCTCAGTCTGCTACAAAATCTGAAAACTGTGCATATGCAAAAAGGAAAAAAATGTTTTTTAATGTTATGTTTTCCAATGTCACCACCAAGACAATCAAAAAAGTAAGTTAAAAAAACAGACTAAAAATAACAGACCCTCTTCTTTCATAATGATAAAAGCTATCTGCACAAATTCATACTGTGAAGAATGATTAAAGCTCGGTTTATTTTCTGACACAGAAGAAAAAGTCCTGTTTATGTCAACACAACAGACCTCAATAGCGCAGGTAAAATTAAAAATCTGCAGAGTGTGATGAAGCTGTTGACTGCCCTTTGAAAGATCAATGCATCATAAAAAAAAGTAACAGTCACTGTAGAAACGTGAAGAAAGGCCGCTGATCTTACCACTAGCTGGTTTTGAGTGACAAGAAATCCAGTACTCTGTCTCTCAAGAAAAACAAATACAGTTGATTTTTTTTACAGTTTAACAACTAAGACTGCCATTTTTAGTTTGCGACCAGCATATTTATTCATTGTCAGAGCGATGATTTGACTTAATTGTTTTGGAGCAACCCTTAAAAAAACTAAAGCAAAACCGAAACCAAACATGTTCACATGAATATCTATAAAACAAAACAAAAGAAAGAGATGAGTGTTCCACACCCTCTACAGGACAGAACTGTAGAGAATTATTGATGCCTTTTCTTCGATAATAACACAATACTTTAAGGAATTGTTGAAAAATGTTTTGACAGGAATGAGCATAATAAAACAGGGGAAAATATGAAATGTAAGGGTAAAAAATCTAGAAAAAGGAAACCACAAAAGGAGAGAAGTGGTTGGAAGCTAACACCAAAAACAACGAGAGGAAGATAAGGGATTAAAAGTGAAGGACTGGAGGTGCTGAGAAATTACCAAGGTGCCATTTTCGAAAAGGAAAATAGGTCAAGTGACTTAATGAAAAGGGTGAGAGTTGATAAGATGCCCACAAAGATAAGTGGTAATCAGTAGGTGAGATAACAGATACAAGGACTGGACTGAACCACTCTGCAGTGTTCAACAATGAGGGAGTGTTTCAAGTCCAGTGAACTCTGCACTGGCCTGACTGAAGGACATGCAGCTCCCCCTCCTCGTCCGTGGCGCTTCTCATGGTACTGCCTGTTACTGTTGCATTCCAACACTGTGAAGCTGCTCGCACTGGGCAAAGAAGTGGAAACAGCAGGAGTGTTGAGAAAAGCAGGCCCAGGCGCTGAAGAGGCTGTTGTGAACAAGCTGACAAATGACTGTCAGACAAAAGCAGCTGTAATTCTGTCAAATCCGCTGAGTTAACTCCAAAAGTAAAAGCTGTGTTTGGTTACTGTGTAGTAAATCTGATTTAACGCTCCAGTGATAATTAGGTAAATTCACGTCTGGTGACTGTACTGGGTGGAAAACAGTATCACCGATGGTAACGGAGAAAGTGAGTGAAACGCTACATGAACTTTATCCTAAATTAAGCTTATGACATGGTAGGAGCGATACTGAGAATAAAAAAAAATCACCATCGTTTTAGCACGTTTTAGCAGTCTACGCTGCCAGACTTTGACTTTAGATAACTAAAACTTTTCTGAACTCGGCAGTCTTCCTCAGATCATGCCGTCATTCGCAGCCCCGACGAAAACACAAGCCTACAAGAGGAGATCGTTTGAGGGGAGAAGCGGTGGAGTATGAGTACCAGAGCCAGCAAGAGAGGCGGCCCGCTGGAGCTGCAGCAGCCGCAGGGGCCGCTTCAGGCCTGGTGGTGATGAGATGCGATGGGACCCGACCCTGCAGAAGCCCCAGCTAGTGTGTTAGCTGACTAATCCTCTAGCCGTCCTGTGCCAGCATCCAGACTCATCAGCTTTGGTGTTCTCTTGTCAGAATCATTTTTATAACGTCCCTCTGGTCAATTCGAACCACTAATGCCCAACACAACGGGCCCTAATGCCAAGTGATTACAGAGTGCTGTTTTAGCACATTTGTTGTCTGAAAAGAAAGAGCTCGCCACAAGGCAATAGACTGGCTCCACTCTCAAAGGACCAGCCTGATGAAGTCAGCACAAAGGGAGCAGACCAAAAAGCCAGTCTGAGCCACAGCTCTCGTGGTGGGCACTGTGGGGCCCAAGTTGGGTCAGAAATGAGCTAAGGGTGATTTACAGTGTCCACTCTTGTAAAACGTCAATGTATATGTGAGAATAGGCTGAATACACAAGCCAGATTCTGTGAGTTTGCTCAGCACAGAGGTGTAAAGATGTGGGTTTCAAACGAAAATGGTAGTCAAACAAAGATGAAGGAGGTCTTCTCGAGCAGGCGGGAAAATCTGAGGTTATGTTATGTAAAGTTTATCAGTGTACACTCTGAACAATTCAGCACTGAAAACCCTTAAATTCCACTGACAAACGTTACATGGGTAAATTTGGAATAAAATAAAGTTTACTAAACATCGATGCATCATAATCTGTCCTAAAAATACCAAACTGCCTCTAAAGTTAGATGCTACAGACATAAAGCACAGCAATGCAAAATCAATCTTGGATTCTTTTTGTTTTCTCTCCACTGAGAGACAAAATTTGGAACCTTCTGAAAAAGTACATCTGTAAGACCAAAAAGATATTTGATTGACTTATATTTTATATTATTGTATTATTATACTGCAAGAGTTAAATATATAATGCTTACTTTATTTTGTCCTGGATGGTACTGTACGGTTTAAGATCAGAATCAATGAGGAAATAGCATTAGTTCAAATATGAGATCAGATAACAGGAAACCATCAGCTGTGAAAAGCAAAATCATATAAAAACATCTCCCTCTGCAAAAGCAGTTGTTACATGACTCTTTGTTTTACTTTTGACACATCAAGCTAGTGGAGTGTCTCCGTGTCAGAATGGAGAAAGTAGTTTCATAAACACCTTTGTGTCCTCAACCACCTATTCTGTATAAAAAGAGCAGAAACATTTGAAAACAAATCTACTAAACAGTGAGGGGAAAGTTCACAAGCACTGGTAGCCTGAGCCACTGCTCTCATGGTGGGCACCGAGCTTGTTTGCCTTCGCTGCACCACCAACCCGGAGCAGACTCTGGCGTCGCGATGTTATCAGCCTCTGTTTGCGTTCTGCTCTTGTATCACCTGGGGCCCCTCTCGGTTTAACCAGTGCCACTGGCCTGACCACGTGGCCTGCACAGTCAACAACATATGGAAGCAGCCCATCTGGGACACCGCCACCAGGGAACACCAAGTGGGAAAAAGAGACGGCCCTACCATTCCACTGATGTTTATACCGAGCAGTGAAGCTAGTTAGGCTCTGACCTCACACATTACAGGTTTTATATGTGATCAAGAGTCGGAATGGTTAAACTTACTTATCAAAAATTGAAAAATGATGAACAGTCACCTCAAGATAAGAACAATAATAGCACACATAAACAATTAAGAGTGCTTGATTTTGAATAATTGTGAGTGTGATTTACGATACGAGGCTTTTTTCCACAGCGTGGTCTCACTGCTGTTGTGTGCAGCTATATGAACAAACGTGTCTGTAATTATTGACTGAAAGAAACCAAACATTATGAAGAGTAGAGCTACAAGGCTGTGATTAGTTGTGTTGTCATGCTGTGAGTCAGCGTACAATGTGCGGGGTCAGCAAACCCACGGGAAGGTCAGAGTGTGTGACACATTAGGATGCTGAAGGACAATAGCATTTTGAGCCAGAAAGTGTCAGAATCCTTCAGCTTAAAAAAAAAACAAACATCTATTTTCAAACTGTAGGTGCTACTGAAATTGTCTAATGGACTTAATTTATTACCTTTCACCTATTAACTTTCTTCCAGGCACGGGGTACTGTCACAGCAGAAAACATTTCCCAGAAAGCCAAGTCCAAAATCTACAGGAGGACTTGTAAAAGGATGAAAATAATCCCCTTTGTATTTATATATAGTCTCCCACAACATTATGCATGGACAAGATTAAATGGATTTCACACCAAAATCCTTTCATTGAAAGCCTGCGCTGAAACACTGAACTGTAGGCATCATAAAGAGGCTTTACAACACTGAGCTGCCTGTGAAAAAAACTGGCGGTTACGCATAAGCTTTATGCTAAATTTTTCCTCCAACCTCCAACCTTACAAAAGAAGAAAAATTTAATAGCCCTATAATGAAAAAAAGACATCACACATTCCACCAGCACTAGAAACATTTCTCAGTCTCTACACATTTCCACACAAATGGTGAAATTAAACTTTTTAAAACATATTAGGCCATAGAACACATGTTTTAAATCAGGACCTTCTTGATGTGAGTCAACATTTGACCAACCACTGAGTCACTAAAGCATTGAAGCCTCCTCACAGTTAGTGGTGAAAAAGACATTTGGAAATAATACCCATGACTTCTTATCCAAACTTTGGACAGACAAACCCCACAGGCCAGGAATGTTTCTTTTGTCTTTGCTGTCATAGAATTCATTAGAGCAGAAAACATCTTTATCTCTAATTTACTGCCCTCCCCAGATCCCACAACTCAGACACAACAATCCAAGGACAACACCAGTTCACAGAAACAGAGTGCAAACGGTTTGTTGTTTTTCCTAAATACATCCGGAGCCTTCTCAAATTGAGCAGTAAAATAATATCCATCTGAGACAAAAAACAAACGGTTTTTATCTTGGTTTTGGGAATCAAATGTTTGGCAAATGAGCCATTGAAATGAATCTCCGACATCAACACTGACAAATGACATTTCGGGGAAATGCTCGCCACTATTTTAAAGCACAACCTCCCAAAATACAGACTATAATGTTATCATTTTCACAGTGCAAAATTGCTCCACACGTTCACTCACCACACATGCGTGCATATGCTCGCACGCGGTCTGACTCCGGCAACAGTTAACCCAGAGGGATGCTTTTGCCCCTGTTCGTGTCCTCTCGCATGCACGTGCGGTCTGTAAGTCAGTGCCCTTGCGAGTGAATGCGGGGTGATCCTCGGCGGCGAACGCTGTGGACTGAGAGCACAGCCAAGCTGGTTTGACGTCTGTGAAAGCCGTGAGATAATCTACATGACACTGCCACTGATAGCAGTCCAGATATTGATTTAAAAAGCTGCGGCTCTAAAATTAGATCCTTATGTGTTCTGATTGGACCACGGGCACGCACCTCTGTGGTAACGCGAGCCTATGGGCAGAGCTCTGTGCGGTGGTCGAAGCTTTGATGACGGAAAACCCCGCAACCTCCAGCAGTCCCGACCGAAGCCGACCTGACGAGGATGGGGCCCTCCAGCCTGACCTCCCGTTCCCTTCCTCCCTCCATCCTCTCTCCCAGTGATAACAGAGACATTCCTGAGCTGGTTCCCTGCCTCACCGCAGGCCTCTCCCTTAATTCCAGTGGAGTGTGTGGAATGTTGGACTCGAGAGCCGCGCAGCCAGGCAGCCAGAGGCAAACAGACCAAGAGGAAATGAACAAGATCAATAAACTCAGGTCTGTTATGGCGCCTAGCGCTAGAAGCACCTGGATGCCCACAGCAGGAAGGACCCACACACAGACACACACACGCCGGACACAGTCTCACACAGCAGCACAAGCACAACGCAGAGGGAGAAAATATCTGCTAAACAACGTGCAAATGTGGAGCAAGCCAATCCATACGTAGCTGCATAAGTGGATTAGCTGTAAGGTGAATCAGAGGGCCGGATTACACCAAAGGATGAGATCTTTTAAACATGGAGATCAACAACAGCCGATCAAGGTACTCAGGGTAATGTGTTTTGAAAATGCCTCTGCATATGCTGGAGTTCAAATCTCTGCTTTGGAGAAAAAAACGAGTCTGATGTTCAGGCCGAGCCACTCAGACAGAAAATCAGAGAAAATGGGCAAATTCCAGAAAGTCAGAGGTCGATTTGATAAGAGTCTAGCCAATTTCACTTGGACAAGTAAAAGGTGAGAGTACGTGAGAGAGAAAGAGAAGAATAAAGCCGCTGCAGGCCAAGCAAGCAGCATGCATGGGTGAATGAAATCAGAAGATAAACTATAGATAAGATCAAAGGGTGGAAAGGGATATTTGGCAAATGTTATAATCCTGAAAAGAGGGAACACTTTGTTCTTGCCGTTTCTGTCAGGGGTTAGAGTGATGTTAGAGCATAAAAATGAAGGGCAGAACATATCAAAAAGAGTGATTTGCAGCATCGCAGGGGAGTTGGACTCCAAACATAAATCTCCACCACTCCAGCATGCTTCTGGAAATCAATTCCCTCCATTGGTTGCTGCTTTATTTATGGGCTACCATTAGGGACAAACCATCAGCATCCATGATGGCTGAGTCACCGCTCCAGATAGGTGGAGCTTGGTGGGGCGTAGGGGGTGTCAACAATATATACGGCCGCCTCCCCTAAAAAGCAAACCACAACAACATTTAAGGGTTGCCAGCTGGAGCTGAAACTGTTGCAACCGTGCAGGCTATTAATTATCAGCCCGGGACAATTGCTGGATCAATGCTCCCTCGCAGCCTAGTGAAGGGGCACTCTACTTTCACTTTTGTCTTGAAGTTTATGACTGTTTCCTCCGGTACAGGGCCCATCAAGAGCAGGTGATGCTGTTTCCTTCCACTCAGGTTTGCGCCTGACAAAGCCAATAACTCTCAGTTGTGTGTCTGTATGTGAGGACGTATACGTGGATGTGTGTCTGGCTGACAAGAGTGTAGCTCTTCACGCGGAGAGGACGGGATCAAAAGCGACAACATCACCCAGTTGTCACGTTCATCGTGACTGTGCTGAAGACCGTGGGTTTGTTGTACTGTGACCTTTTCTAGCACCCGTATTAGACAACCCCCCCGCATCCGATTTGTCCAGCATCGCACTCTCCTGACCTGTTATCTATGTCCACCTGCCCAGCTTCTTGTCTGTCTGTCGGTCTGTCTGTCGGTCTGTCTGTCGGTCTGTCAGCCCTCCTCTAAGGAGGCAAGCAAGCATTATTAAAAGCAAACAAGCAGGAGCAACAGCAGGGAGCGCAGGATATGAGGACAGCTAATCTACCAGTAATATACAGAGGCTCTTAGGGAGCATTCCAGTGAAAACCTGAGAGAGGTATGCTTGGTACTTCTGTACTTCCATGCAAACAAACAAACACAAAAAACCACAACAACTTAAAACTAACTTAAATCAGATGTTACTAACCAGAAACGGTCACTGTTAAAAACAGACAGAAAAAGAAAACCTAGAAAAGGCTGAGGCAGGCACACAGAAAAGGCGCTGAACCATGGATGATACAATCCCCATCACCTGACTGATCGGCCATCCTACGTCTCTCCCCCTCCTGAATGACTTAGCTCCGGCTAAAACCGCTTGGTCAAATATGAGTCAACTTAATGGGGAGTTCATACCTTCTTGTTTGTGTCATCAGAAGATTTTTGTTATCGTTGTCCAACACATTTCCTGCCACACGTTAACGTCAATCACGGCATACATTCTAACATTTTCAAATTCTGTCGCATGATCAACATTTTCTATCAGCAAATAGGCGTCTAATACATTCAAGTGGAGATGAATCTGCACCAATCTTGTTAATTTTCAATTTGCTTCTCTGATGCTTCAGCCATTCTAGCATTCAGATCCCCAGTGGGTCTTTCTGGAATGTCATTTTCAGTTAATTAAATTTTCTGGCATCTGTTTTGCCCACGAAGTCGCAGAGGGAGCCACAACAGTGAGAGCATCTGCGAAAGACCTGTCACATCTTTTACTCCAAGTCGAACGCTAACGTAAAGCAGTTTAAATGAAAGCAGTTGTGTAGATTCACAGAAATTCACCAGACATAATTTATACTGTCTGTATGGAAACAAAAATAGAAAGGCGGTGGTCCACTTAAGGATGACTTAAGGATGACAATTCATAAACTGCTTGAATGGTTGTTTAAAGATATGTTAGAAGTATTTGAAGTTTGTGAGAGTCCAAAGACAAGTGTGCGACTGTAAGATACTCCCACATATACATCATCCAAAATCCGTCCCAGCTCAGGAGGTCAGATGCTGTTGGCTCTTTGGCAGCTTAAAGATAATCAGTGGTGAAACTCTGCCCTCTGCAGGATTAAAGCTCTCACTGACCTCTACAGTGTCTGTTCAACCATTTTAATGCAGCAAAAGCACCTTCAGTTGCCGCACAGCTACACTGCACAGTAACGAGAAACTCATCAGCATGCAGGATAAATAGTCTGTATAAAAACAAGAGGCTTATCTGGAGTTTTCTATTGACACATTAAATCAATTTCAACAACATGCATTGGTGTCCGGTAGCAAAAGTCAAATAAAAAAGAAAGAATTTACAAGTTCTGTTTTTTTTTTGCTTAGTTGCTTTTCTTAAATATTTTTTTTGCCTCAAAACATGAATAAAAAATCTGCTGATTGATGTGACTCTTAACCCCAAAGGTCACAGAGGTTTGCTTGTCCCTGTGCTCTGGAAGTCAATCTGCAAAGAATGCTGACTCATTTTCCTCAAAGTAACGGACACACACACACAAACGCACACACACACACACACACACACACACACACGCACAGTGAGCTCTGTTTTCATAACTTCAGAGGACTTATACTAATTTCCCTGGGAAGCACCCTAATCCTCACATGATCATCACCATAATCATTACTCTCCAAAGCTTAGCTTAATCTTAACTTTAAACACTATGTTTTTAAGCATAGTTCAGATCATGGTCAGAATGAGTAAACATATCTAACTCCCCACAACATAAGTTATTCAAGTGCAAACACTTCTTTTCAAGAGGGCCCATTTAAATATTTATTTGATTATCATCTAAACTATGAAGCATTTTAGCTGAAATTTTTGGCGTGATAAAATGCATTTTGATCAGTTACTTAAAAATAGCTATGAAAGGACTCCCCTGTTGTTAGTGTTACCCCTCAAAGTAAAGCAAAGACGCTTATGTAAGTCTCAAGAAAGGTCACACCTAAAGGACTGGCCACTCAGGGGAGGAAAAAAGTATCAACTGCAAGTCATTTCCAGATGTGAGATCAGTGACAAAGATGAGAAAAAACAATAATCCAACATTAATTGCAAGCAATAAATATTTCAAAAATGAAAAAATGAATATCTCCACAAAAATGACTGCCAATGGCAATCACTCAGCAGCAGCACAAGCTATTTTTTCTCGTTTAATGGACTTAGGCCGAGGGGCCATCAAAACTGTGAGCAGAGTACATCCCTCAGCAGGTAGCATCCTGAAATAGCAACCTTGATCCTAATGGTGCTCAGCACAGCCCCCGGCTTCTGATGAATCCATCCTGAGAGCCCCCTTGTCCTCGAGCAAGGCACAGACACACAAATGCAGTGACAGGCAGAAACGCAGACGTACTCCTCTGTGCCTCGGTGGGTTCCGGTTTCATCTTGTTTTTCTTTTCTTCATTTATTTTAATGACTTGATTCGCTCCTGTGTGCAGACAGACGCCACAGAGCGAGCTGGCAGATTGGCATCATGACATCCCCCGAGGCATCTCACTTGACAAAGTTTCACATTTCTGATGGTCAATTTAGTTGAGAGGGAAAATAAAAGTCAAATGTGAAATGAGAGCCCCTGGAGGAGCTGGCATGGTGGAAAAGGTTGGGGACAGAGCGCTCTCTCTGAATTCATGCAGCACAGAGGGGACTGACATTGACACAGCGTGATAAGTGATCCACTTTTATGTTTCAAAGATATTAAAACATCAATAACTACTGAAAATGGAAAATAAATCAAACTAATATGTCAGAGTTAATTTTCTTTTTTTTAAATAAGTGAGGTTCATTCACTCATTATCTTTTAGGTCTAAGATATTTTCTTATGGTTACAATTGATTGGATTCTTTTCCTTTAACCCCCCAAATGCTATACATTGTAAGTTATATGATGTCAATGTGTAATGCCATTTCAGTCAGATCATATCAAACAGTTTTTATAGTTTCAGATCTTGTATGTCATTTACAGAAATACATGAATCCTCAGTTTTTTTTTAAAGAAAGATAGTATAGCAGGCAATTTCAATGTATCTGACGACATACTAATACCCCAACATAGATTCCATTTTTTCTGGCATCCGTTACAATGTACCTTGAAAATGACTGAATAAATGAGATATTATTCTATGCATTAGTTAGTACAAATTTAATCTCAATCATTTTGAAATAGTATTCATCTGAAACTTGATCATAAAACATATTGCCAGTCCCTGTGTGTTATCAGACTGACTGGTCAACCGGTTATGTCCTTCCAGCTGTCCAACGTCAACTCCACTCGACCCAACTTCTGAAAGGGAAGAAATTCACATTCAGCTTACCTGTCACTATAAATCATTTTACCTCCATTTCAAACAGACATTCATGTGTTTTTTCAAAGGTTTTTGGAGTCCAGAGACAAGTAACATACAGCAACCATCAACTATTTTCTGAAGATGGAAACATTTACTGGAAGTTACATGAAAAATATGTTTTACTGTATGCTGACAGGATGCTGGATCCTTTACAAAAAAAAGCCACAGCACTGTAAATGGCTGTCGCGACAACTGCCGTAGTGATGTAAAAATGTATTTAAAACCGTACATATGTATGAACATATGAATAATCTTCAGTAAATAAATTCAGGCCGAGTAAAGAGCTGCTACTAACCTGTACTTAAATGTAAGTGACCTGCGCCTACAGCTTTAAGGTCACCGAGCATGTGGATTAAGAATAAAGGGACTTTCTAATTAGAATGACACTCACGGTGCATCTACAGTGAATTTCCAGTTTTCGGTCTATCTGCTCGATGAACTGGACTGCCCTCTATTAATAACTGTGTGATCATATGTTCAGCTAACATACAACCAGAATATGAAGGCTCAGTGGAGCATGGCAGATAGTCTTTTGCTATGTTATGAATTAGTCATCGTTGCTATTACACTATCGAGTTTTGATGGGACCATCGGTGTAGGATCAAGAAGCTCCCTGTTCCCCCCATATCAGACCACACGAGACTTTGCATCTACCAATTCAGTAAAAGAAAAAAACAGACATGACAGAACATCACAGCCTTTTTTCTCTCTGCCAGCCACCTCAACATTTAAACCATTCATTGACATCGCATTAACCTATGTGCATTATCACCCCAACCTCCCACACCAAGGGCCAAGTGATGCTGTTGCCATAGAAACAGAGGGTGTAGGGCTAAATTCTGAGAAGCCATCCCATCTGTTTAGAAGAGGCTGCTGCTGTGGCCGCGCGGCACGAAGATTAATGTCGAAGTCGTAAATTAGCACAACCTTCTTTTTTTTCATACCCCGACACATCTTATGAAAAAGTCATTGACTGAAACCTCAAAGCCGGCGCAAGAGCGTTTCCATCACCCTGGCGCCCAAAAATGTCAAATACTTTCACAGAAATGAAGGAAACATCATGCCACTTAGCTTAATTTACCTCAGGCCCACAGTGATAAGCGATAATTTATGAAGAGCGCAACATCTTTTAACATCTTTTCTGGAAAAAAAAAAGAATTTCTGTCAGTAAACAGAGCTAAAACTGGCTTTTGGTTAAGAATTAGGAGAATTACGTGTTGATAAGACTGAATGGAAGCTTATCGGGCTTCAGAACCTTGATTGGCGAGTGGAGCATGAGCAACAGAGGCTCCACTGAGAGCGCCCACAGGTCAGCCGGTCACATCTGATCAATGAAATTAATTCCACCCCTCAATTAGGTCAACATCGCAGGACAATAAGGCGCTTACAATTATTTATTCAATATTGACAGTTACCTGCATGCTGATGGGCAAACATTTAGATTAATGCCCGCAAACTAACACCTCAACAAGGAGCTGGAAAGAAAGGCAGTGGGTCATCCTGAACCAGATGTGGTACATTAAATCAATTGGTTTAGACAGGGATGAGAGCAAAAAAAGCACCAATACTGCTGGTCTTCAGTCAATTTTCTCATCATTCTCACCTCATTTAATTTTCGCTCCTTTCACCTTGTTATTCTGTTTTCTTCTCTCATCTCATCTGTTTGCACCCTCTGGTAATTCCCTCATGCCTCCTCGCTGTCCTCTTCTATCTTTTTCTATCTCCATTTGAGAAACGCTGACCTGCAAACTCCCTAATGTGACCAATCAATATCACACAGAGGACGGCAGACCGCCAGACATACTAATATGAAGACACACTTCCTGCAATATATGCAGGCAGGCATTGCTTTGGCCACTTTACCAAAGGTTATTAACCCAAACACACACACACACACACACACACACACAAAAAAGCATGCACATACACTCCCAACAAACCCACAGAGATTGATTAAACTAATCTAATGTGAACAGTTCCACATGACTCGCTGTTAAATAAGGCCTTCTAACTTTCATGCCGCTGCTATGGATGTCGTAGATCATCGCTCCGTCTATCTATAGAACCAACATTGATCCTGCCTGCCCTTCCTGCCCGACATTATAAATGCATGGTGCCGCCGGACGAGCTAACATACCGGGCAGGGAGCGGGTCATTATGTAGAGGGCTCCATGTGCTTAAAAAGCTAATCAATCACAGCGATCAAAATGAAAGCTAAAAGTTATGGTCGATGGATTTGTCATAAGTGGCAAATGCAATTAAAGAGACGTAGACACCTAGATACTTAGTTTAATCAGCTGAACTGTGTGGTGCGTGACCCCCTCCCCACCAATGTGGAGTATTTAAGCTCAAACTGTGAGTATTAAGTACTGCATATTTCATTGGGTCGTGCTGTTGTCATTCCATCAACTGGAAAATCTGACTGCAAGATGTTGCTGAATGATTCATATTTAAACAACTTTCTCCTGTTCAAAATTCAGTTCATTTGAAATATGGTGGACCAGCCATGGATAAAACGTTTATGTAAAAGAACATTTTACACACAGACACATTCCTCACATTCACAGCAGATTTTGTTTTCTGTTGCACCGCACAAATCTAATCAACCTTCTTCTTTTCCAGCCCCGATCATGGACAGGATCAACTGCTTATCGTATTTATATGAAGTTGTATTGTACAAGTACAAGCTGTTCTTGTGTTTAGAGTGAAATAGTTTGTGACTAGCCTATCTGTACATATAGACTCCACACGACTGGGCCAGGGAGTGCACCACAGCCTGTTGGGATTCGGCGCTGAAGCTGAGTCACTGTTGTTGGATTTCTGCTGACCAATCAGGGCTCTGCTGTGAAGCCTTGCTCTGAAAAAACTCCGCTCCTGATTTACTATAAAGGGTCTCAAATTTACAAGGGGAAAATAACATTTCTTGCAACAAAAAAAGTAGAGTTGGGTCTACTTGTGCCATCGCATGTGATGGAAAAGCCTCCCAGGATCTCTTTGACAGCAGCAGCCTCCCTCGGCGGGTCAGGGCGCGTCAACACAGCAAAAAATTGCCGAGGAACAGGCTCCACCCCACAGCCCACAGCACCCAAAGGATCAGCTGCCACTGTCCCAGTGCCAGACAGCAAAGGACACTCCCAGAGGTCCCCTGTCCATGCCTGAACGGCCAGGGAACTTCAGCAACCGGTCAATGTAAACTCAATTCAATGTAAAGGCAGAATAGGAAGCTTCAGACCACCCACCATGATATGAATATTTAAATTCAGATTAAAATGTCAATCTCTAAATTGTCTGGGCTGGATTGCAGCACTTACCACCTTGTTCCGCATCCTGCTAATGTAAACTAACAAAGGAGTGTTTCTGAATTGGCTGAGAGACTGCTTCACAGGCTGCAAAGCACACGGCAAAGGTCACAGCTGAGACTGACACTTGGTTCACACCATAAAATATCACATTCTTCCATTTATTCAAACTTGACATCCTTGTATGGGCTTTTGAAAACACTTTGCATTTTAGGGCAATGCAACACAGTTTCTCAGTTGAGTGTTTATGCTTTAGTTAGCTCATCAGCTAACTGATGAATTGTTAATGCTTCATGTATCCCCCTGTTTTTGCTTTAAAAGTCTGTCCGTAAAGCCCAGAACAAAGACAAAACTTCATGCATATGCAACATGGATTGGCCTAGGCTTGGGCCAGTCTTTACTCTGCCAGCATCAATAAGATTTGTATCTGCATATGTGTAAGAAATACACGGTACATCCAAAGCCCTGTAGTCAACCGACTGTAGGTGGTGGACAGATTCAGCAGTTTTTGGCTGATATCTGTTATTTCCCACACTGATTTTAAGTATGATGATCCCAGCTTAGTGCTACTATGGATTTAATCATTTTCCCACACATAACACCCACTGCACAGTACATGTGCACATGTGTAACCACAGAGATGACGCACAGGTTTCACTGGCCTTTTTTGAATAATCAGCCCTTTCTATTCTTTTGTTTAGGGAGACGGGTTAAGGAAATGACTCACAAGGTGTCTGGAGGGTCCTGTCAATCGCTGGAAAATATATTCGTCTAATCGGAACATCCCGCGCTTTGCTGTCAGCCCATTCTGTCCCCGGTCATAAAATCCATCCATGTCATAACCTCCACTCGTCCCTCACATTTATCACTGTAATTTCTCTTCACACTCTCTGTGTCAGGCTGTGTTTTGAGGGTTTGCATCTTGGAGCCAGGCATCCTGGAGTTCTGAGAAGTCTGTCTCACAACCAAACACACGTTTAAAACGGAAGCTGTGTGCGAAACTGAACTGGATATCATAATGTCTGCAATAAAGACCATTTATAACATCATCTTACACATCTCAGTAGATAAGATAGTTCAACACAACCCAGCTAAAAAAAATGATGGTAATAAAAGGTTGGGAAGACAGTAAGATCCATTTATCTTACTTTCTTTGTGGCATATAGCTGCAAGAGGGATGGAACAGAACCATGCTGGGACCTTAATGGTGAAACTGACATCACACCAGCCTTTTACGAATTGGCTTAATTGGTAAATTTATGAACATCAGTGTTCAGAAAACACAAGACGAGGTGTGCGTTCAGTTATCCACAGGACACTGTGCTTGCACATGATGGATCTATCTGAGATGTTTATCTTTAGAAATCTTACACAACATTCAGCAATTACTTACTAGGCTGCAAGAAAAGAAGTCTTGACTAAACCGAACTTCATTTGCATTGCAGACTGAGTGATAAAAAAAGTCAGGGCAAGTGCTGCAAAACTGGTGGGAATTAAATCGGTGAGCACCAATCAGAGCCTGCGATAAGGACATGACCAAAACATTGTGTGCTCTTAACTCAAGGACTTAATATCAAGACACACTCTAGGATGAAAGGCTCACCACTGAGAGTACTAGACGGAATCAGTACGTTTAGTGCTCCCTCACAGATATTTCACATCAGAAGACAAATAGAAGAAGCTATCAATCTGAATTCCCAGGGTTTGCCACACCCTTTTTGGATAATCTTCTATTCAGAATTCACAGAGCTGTTTTTCATCACACAAAAATAGCTGCGAGTGAAAGAAATAAAACACTGTATTATGAGGCAGATCATTTCCTGCATCTATTATTCATGGTTCAAACTTTCACTCGTGGCCAGGTTGTGATGGCCCACAGC
Organism: Menidia beryllina; assembly: GCA_013363375.1. Classification (NCBI taxonomy): domain Eukaryota; kingdom Metazoa; phylum Chordata; class Actinopteri; order Atheriniformes; family Atherinopsidae; genus Menidia; species Menidia beryllina. Next base: position 5,649,887 of record JABUIW010000020.1, read on the forward strand.
AGGGCAGGAGGACGGGTGCTTATGTATATGTGTGACTCGGCCCGGGCAGTCGATACAGACGCAGACAGTCAGTGAGATAAAATGGATACTGAGGCCTTTTTTTAGTCTCCTTCTTTGCCTTTATAGAAAGTGAGAAACTATGAGAACTATTGAGAAAACATCTTACTTCACTGTAAAAAGAGGCTTACTTTAAAGTTTTGTAGTGGAATTCTTAAAGACTACTGTTGCACACTTAAACGCAACAGATCAGAAAACATGGCATGGACTGAGATCAATAACAGTGAAAGAGGTGGTGGAAAGGGTTTTCTTTGATTACTTGTGTCTTTTCATGTCAACAAAGCAACTTTATTCATACTCCAAGCATAGTACAATATTGGAAATAGACAAAATACAGATTCTATAGCTTGGGAATGAATAATTTAGTTGTGGACTATAATGACTATTGTTCCTTTGGAGGTTACGTGGGTAATAGACCCATTTTCCCTGAAACGCTTAAACCTATCATTAGTGAAAAAGACTGGTGCTCTGTTTTTAGAAAATAGAAAAACAACAATGACTCCAAAACTGAAGAAGCTAGTTTGAATATGCTTACTTAAAACTGTTTGTAAATGATTACATATCTGTACCAAGCAGACAGTTCAAATAAAATCAAAATCAAATGATTGTAGCATATGATTGAATACTGTTTTGAAAGAAACAGGTATATCTTTAGATCTTAAAAAAATCCTAGTCGGTCAAATGTAATCCTCTTAGAAAGCTTATGCAAAAAATTCACAAATATTAATGTTGAAATGTGGGCATTTGCTATTTCAGAATATCTGTTTCTTAAAGCCTTGAGTTTAATTAAAGAGATTTTTCCTCTTCCATTAAATCTTTCTGCCACATTAACAGTATTTATGCAGTTAAAGTATCTAAGTAAGTTTTCTAGGGGTCCAACAAGTGTTCCTTTTTGAAGATGACATAACAGCAGTCACATTTAACTTTTATTCATGATGTTCCCCTCCAGTGCGTCCTCCTCCCCTCTCTCTGACATCCAACATTCATGCAAGGTAGGAGAAAAGACTCACAGCCAAATATTATGCAGCAGAGCAGTCAAGGTTGTTTTTAAAATCTAGGAGATCTTTTCGCCTCTGTCTCAAAATTAGAAACTGACAGGAAACTTCATGCCAGCAGTCAATCAAAGAGACAAACCCGGTGTGTCTGGGTCTCGGCCCGTTGCAGAGGCTCTGCTGTGTCACCTCAGAGCATGTCGCAGACCGTCACCCCCACCCTGCCACTTCCCCTGCCCACCTCCAGCCCTCCCTCACGATCAATAATGGATTAACTTGCGTGAACTGCAAATGTTGCCTTACTTAAACATAAGCTTTGACAGAGCACATTCCTTACCGGGACGAGCCGGCGGAAGTGCGGGGTAAATAAAAACATGGCCTCTCACACAGATACAATGGGGACATCTCAATTAAGGCCATCTAATGAACAGAGCACCCACAAGGAGCATGCATGAAGATTAACACAAAGACAATGAAGACTGTCAACCAGAGGAGGAAGGACGTGGGCGGATGAGGAGACATCCCACTGTGAACATTTATTAGAGGAGACATCTACAGGGGGTCAAGACATAAAGAAAGTGGTAGGGGGCAGTTATATCCAGCAGTGCTTTGTAGAGAGAAGATGATTTATCCCCATTTCCACTCTGGTGATGTAAAAAAAAAACCCTGCATTAGCAACAGATTGGCATGCTTTTACATCATAAACCGTTGGTGTTTTTCCCAAATATCACACAGCCCACATTAATCAGAAACACATACACACACATATATGCGCATAAAGGTACACGCACAAGATCAAAAGTGCTCATGAGTTAACCAGCGGGCCAAACGCAGTTCTCAGCTCAATGGACAATCCCAGAGTTGGGAAGTGTTTTCAGATCCAAGCAGCTTACAAATAATTTATCAGATTAATACTTTCATGAGAATAAACCAGTCATAGAGAGAGAGGGAGACATATGGAAAGTGTTAAACTGTGCTCGTCTGACAACCAAAGAAATATGACATGACAAAAGGCCACCCAGTGTGTGTGTGTGCGTGCAGAACACATTTGTGCTTTGCATGTGTAAATATTAAATCTGAAGGAAACGGTAAGGATACAAAAAAAAGTGATAGGACTTATTGGACATTTAGAATGAATGGAACTGTAATTTGGTACATATAATTACAATTTATGTTCAGTCCAAAATATCCAAAATATTCCTAAATTGGAAGAAACTGGGAAAAAATGCTGTTAAAGTATAATCAATGCCCTTGGTTGATATCATTTTAATTCAGTCCAACAAATCTTTTCCCCCTAAATGTTCCAGCAACAAGATAGCACAGAACAAGGAATAATTGTCGTAAAAATTGCATAAGTTTTGCCCTCTGAGCTCTTTTTCTGCACCCCTCAGGTGGAGCTACTGTGAAACGCTGAGTGAGGCTTACATTGGAGTCGAGTAGGTCGAGGCTGTCCAGGCTCTTGCTGCGGTGAATGCGGCCTTTGATGCGACGCAGAGAGGGTTTACCTTGGCTCAGAGGCAACGAGAGGGTGGATGTGGCAGGCAGTGCCAGGACAACAGCACCACCGGTAGCACCTACGGGCGCATCAGAGCACCCGGCAGCACCTGAGGTCGATGCGTCTCCGTCTTGTGGGGTCACCCTGCAGGGCACACAGACACAGAGACGTCAGATTCAATGATGCTTGCAAAAAATCCAGTTAACGAGAGAAAGCACCACGAATGACAACACTGACACAAATATTCGGCAAAATGATCATCAAGCCATTTCCATGGATAATTTGGGTATACTTAGGGTGTATTCCATTTTTACTTTGCCTGTTTTCTTTAAAATTTGGCATGAAAGAAACAAATTTTATAAAGTAATCTGTCAAAATTCATCGGCATGTGTAGGTTTCTCCTCCTTTGCCCAAAATCTTTTTACCAAAGGGAGCTGAAGACAGCCTAGGAAACACGATGACTTTCTCATCTTGACTTTTGTCAAACTAGCGTCAAATAAATCTGAGGCTCATCTCCTTTGTGGTGTAAAACATGAGGCAGGAAGTGAGCTGGAGAGCACAGTGAAATATTTAGCAGCTAAAAGGAATATATTTTCCTCAGTAGTTAATGAAGACCGCAGCCCACAAACCACAAGCCCCGATATCCAGGGCATGTGCAGCTAGCATCCTGCTAAAAGACACGACACAGCAACCCTAAATGTCGTGTACCCTGTTTTGGGAGAATAAAAGATGCTCATATATTATCAGACAGGTGGTTATAGTCCTGTGCTTACAATCCAAGAGCTTGGGGCATGTTTTAATGTTTGTGAGCTCAAAAACGCCAAAACATACTCACATCCATTATCTCTGAGTCAGTTTATAATAACAATCCACACTACACACATAGACTGCTGGCAGGTACTGTTGCTTATCTCCAAAAAAACATGAAAACGCCTGCAGGATTTAAAACATAAGTTTTCTCTGGCTGTCTTTACTTTTTAAAGGACATCCTTTCCTGTTGGCTGTCGCTGTAGTCAGCAAGTGTGAATAATTGGAGTGAATGTCAGCGGGTAGCCTGCAGATGGATACTGGATCCGAAGCATCCATTTGTTTTTTCTATTATATGGCCACAATGAAGCTGCTTCTCTGAGAAGAAAGGGGTTAATGGAGCAGGAGAAGGACATAGAGCTACCCATCCTGCCAGATGTGGATCAAACAGGGTATTTGCTGCTTTGTCATTTTCATCCCGGGACTATTTAATCATAGCGACTCATTTCATCTCTGAACATTTTTAATACCTGCCACACATTTTTAACTGAGTGTACACGTACACATCTCTGAAAGTAAAATCAACATAACGAGGCAAAGCCAGAGCAGCCAAAGCAGCCAAATCCCCGATCATTTATTTTTTCGGATTTCTGACTATGTCCAAACACTCCTCTCATCTGGTCTGCATGTGTGAATAGATGCCATATACACCACGGCATACATGTAGGATGAGCACACATAGACATGAAACACAGGAGGAGCAAAGTTACAGGCCACCCTCATAAAACATGTGGCAATAAGGCCAGCTCTTTGGAGGCTGATCCACTTTAAAAATGAAGACAATGATAAAGTAATGAATAGACAAGACAGACTTTAGATGAACTATGAATAACTAATGAGCTGGTTTCTTCCCTGTCCAGCTCAGCTCTGCAATGAGTTCATGCTTCACTGCTCTTGAAAACGAGATGTGATAGTTGTTATGCTTCAGTTGTATCATAACAGTGTACGAAAAGCCATCAATCAAATGTCAGTCAATCACATGGCAGGAACAAGAGCAACACAATAACAGACTTGTTAATATATATTGAGGTATCTGCTAAGTATTTTTAATAAAACATTTGTTATAATATAAACTAGGTTTTAATCAATTTGGGCCATTTTTTTTAATGTGACAATGTTAAATGTTTAATCAAACAATGTGTCATTAATCAATAGGTGTCAAGACATGACTGAATGTGAACTTCAATTTAAAATACTTCAATTATACAGCAACATTTTAACCAGTACATAAACAATGTCTGGCCACAACAGCAGTAACACAAGAACATGACACTGATAATACATCCTATTAGAGGTCACAGAAAGCAGCTGAAAACACTGGCTTTCTTTAAATCTGAATCACATTTTGCACATGGATTTTCTTTCTCTGAAAACACAGAACTCTGAAACATTTTTTTCCATGCTCGTTTGGATGTAATGCTGATGTGAATGAAAGAACTTCTGGCAACTCTGGCTCTCTCTCACATGTTACAATGCGAACAATTTTCCCCATAGTGGCAGATAACACGGACATGGGTGGATAGGGGTACAACAAGGATATTAGGAAAAGGGTGTCTTTTTCTACCCTGAGAAATGGCTACTGGCTACTCAGCTTATAGAATATAATGGCTGACATAGAGGTAACAGTAAATGCAGAACTCATCATCAACATATAGAGTAAACCTGGACTTTGTTTTTCAGCTGATTCTTTGGTATATTTTGTTTTCTATATGTAGCAATATCATGTCTCTAGTACCAATCAACAGAGCAGCATTAAAATTCACCTTCAGAAAATAATCAAATACTTCCCCCCTTAACATACATAGTTGTTTTTTTCAAAACTAGATCCTTTTTATGGTGTTTCCACCTGCACTTTGATGTAGAAGGCCTAAATCCTTCCTATGTTGCTACCTGTAGCTGTTCATTTGTTCCAGTGTTGTCACAACATGTACGGTAAGCACTTTCCAGCTCTGTCAATACATGCTGCATTGGCTTTTATGTCCGGTGAAAGGTATGGATTTCAAAATGTGTCTATTGATAGAGGGTTCAATAAAAACAGTGGGAAGACTCTTTTAGTTGTGACCCCACATTTAGCCAGTGATAGCTGAGGATAAATTGATAGAGTAAATCTCATGTATTAGTGTTTTTCAAAGATTGCCTCTGAGTTGTCCGGTACTGTACCCTTTTGTTAGCTGGACAATGCACTCATATAAGACAGGTGAGTGAAAAAAATTAGCAAATGTCCTCTGCATATTACCCACAACACCACATTCAATTATTAGAGCTGTTCAGAGCTTGTGGCTGCTAACAAATCATTTGAACCAGAGTCAGACTCTTGTGCAGTGTGTCTTTTTAAGATGGAGATAATTTTTGTTCAATGACTGTGCTGTTTGTAGGTGAAACATTCAAATATGCACTGCCAGTTATCTGAACAACTAAAAGACAACAGAATAGGAACTACAAAAAAAAAAACATGACTTGTCAATGCCTGAAATGTCAGCCTGTGGGAATACTGTAAAAGCTAACGTTAACGTTGGCCACAAAGGCAGCAAGACACGCTGTCAAGAAGGCTTTTTCCACAGTTGTAAGCACACTACCGCTGAAATAAATAAATTGGGGGGGGGGGGGGGGACTAATCCACTTGAGTTGTTCAGAAGCTGGCAGAGTTCACTCGTGCAGCTAACAATAGGACATGAGAAGTGTTTTGATCATGACTGAGAGATTTTGCAGTTAGAAAAACGCAGATTTAGCTGCATTAGGAAAATGGCAAACACTGAGGCAGTGTGCAGTTCTAACCAGTTTTGTCTGAGGACGTGCCAGAGTAGCCTCCAGCCAGGGACCGTAACAATGGCCGGACTTAAAACAATTTCAAGCAATTAAGAAGTGCTCTTTTCTGAGGAAGAGAATAACTGCCTTTGTTGGGAGCTTTTGTCTTTGTAACCAAATAGACCCTTTTATCTGTACGGAAACAGCATTTTAAGACACTTTATGGGAAGCTAAAATAGAAAGTGTGTTCCAATGTGAAAAGACAGGTTATAACAAACAACAAGAACTCGATTTAAATGAGATACATGACTCAAAGCATAAGGAATGAGACCAGTGTCAAAGCAGTGCCTCTCACAAAGGAGAAGAAGTGGTAGACACTGTACTCTGTTTTATAATAATAGTCATTTTTTGGTGTTAACATATCTGAACAGCAGTGTAAAAGGTGAATTGTAAATCATGATATGAGTCTTAAATTCTATGTATAATTACATATATGCTGTATATATATTTATACAGGTAAAACAGGTAATTTATCAGTTTTGACAGGCTGGCCACTTATAGGTCACGCTTTTTCTCAATTCTTCAGCTTTCGTGTTTATTATGAATTGTGATATTGCAATTTTAGACAGAAATAAAAGAGATCTTGCTCAAAATATTTCCGTTATTTATTTTTTCATTTGTCACATGATCGTCAGTGGTCTTCACTCAAACTCAGATTGTTGTTAGATTAAAGCTGTCGTATGAATAAAGGCAAAAAGTTATCGAGAGTGTTCAGGCCTGCCACTCAAAGATGGTTACAGCTTTTGCATCCCATGTCCTCTGCTGTGACCTGTGGCTGTTGTATTTGTGTATATTCACGAACAGAGTCTGGCGGAGCCTGGTCCCTATCTCTGTCACTGTAATCCCAGTGTTACTTTTACAAGAGGATTTCATTCACACAACCAGTAGCGGCTTACAAAGCTGAGTGGCTTCAGCAACTCTGTTTCTAGGAAGGAGTAGTGCTGGACTTTATCTGTGAGCTGGTTGACAACCTGTAGCCCGTTCTGCTAATCCTACACTAACAGCATCACAGATGACAAACAGAGGATCCTGATTGTCTGGCTCAAGTATTTAGTCCATGCTTGCATGATAGGGTTAAAACGTTCAGATTTTACTATCTCAGAGAGACAATTAACTGTTCTGTACGTTCTTGATCTCAATCAAAGACCCAATATATGCATTTCCTTGAACTACCTAACACAATTTTCAGAGACCTTATCATCCGAAAATAGAAAAAGCCTCTACACCAATGCTTCTTCCACCTATCTCAGACCTCCTGTGTCATTCCTTTGGTAAGAACAAAAACGTTGTTCATGTGAAATTATTTCTACAGGAAATTAGGGCACTTTTAAATATTTGTTATTCCTTTCCATATCACAAAAAAAAATATTCAGTCATGCTGATACAATGCTATGTAGCAGCACGTATCAACAGCCAGTCATACATCCAAAACCTGCAATGTATGGTTAAAAAATACATAAAAAGAAAAAGTCACTGACTTAGATTTTGACCATATTAAAATATTGGAACATACCAAACTATTTCGAACATCAGAAACAGCTTCCCACTTGCTGCGTGCCTATGAATGATTTATCACCAGCAATACTGCAGGATTTCAAAGGGATATACTGAGCCATGCCAGCCAGTGGTTTAACCACAGACTGGCTGTGCTGCCTGAAGAAGGTTTCATTTTTGGCTGCTTCTGTAGAAATGTGGAGAAACTCACAAACAGGCTGGAAAGCACTCACACGGCAAACCCCAAGTGACCCTTTTAGTGCAAGCAGATAATGCTGTTATCTTAGCGAACAAAAAAAAGAGAAAAAAACAAGCCACATTAGGCACAAACTGCGATAAGAGGTGAAAGTTATGAATATTACATGAGATTACAGCCAAAAATAGAGAATCTCCTCCCTGCCCTGCAATAAGAGATCCCTGGTGAAGCTCAGCGTATTACTTCATTCAACAGTCACAGCGATAAGTCCCAAAAGATCGAAAGCCAGTGGCTCGTAGGAGTCCCAACATTTCTTTTTCAGATTAAAAAAAAAATGTATTAGACATAAAAACCTAATATATATTGAAGTTTAACACACAGGCTATAATGACCATGGAATAAAATTGTAACCTTTCTATGTCAACTCTTTGGATCTTATCATGGTAAGAAAAAGGCTATGAAAATGTTATACTGTGAAACATTTTCAAAAACTCAGGCAAGTCAATATTAACTTTTCTTTTTGTTGTTGATGGCTGAGAATGCTCTCACAGATGTCAGATTGTCATAGTTTCAGACAGTAGGGGCTTCACAGTGGTGTGGTGGTGACCACCGCTGCCCCACTGCAAAAGAGATCAAATCCCCCCCCCCGCCCCCCGAGACCATACCAGGAATAAGCCTAATAGATAAAGGATAGGATGGATGGTTAGTTTCACACAGAGCTGTTTAATTAGCTTTCTCATGTAAGACATCAGGAGGGAAGCAGCTGCTGGGATTGTGAACACCTAACATTAAAGTATCTTCAGTTACAGCCATCAAATTTTCAAATTTTCCCTCAAACCTCACTGTGTCACCATAGCAACCACAACCACAGTGAGGAAACTGATATTCCCAGCAGATATATTGATGATGACAGCTCCATATTCTTACTCGGGGACAATAATCTTGAATTAATAAACATTTATGCTAACAGGAAAACATTTCCTCACTAATCACAACAGATTGGTCGCTTTTGCCTTTGTTTGGCAATGTGGCGAGATTATGCAACTTCAGTGGCAGCAGTCTGTGTGCAGTAGCAGGATTAAGAGTGGCCAGAATTCACAGCCTTCTGCTGAATCAAAACCACAATGACTAAATTGAAGGCAGTGGCAGCAACTGTCCAAAATATCAGAGAAATGTTAATGTTAAAGGGGTACAAAAATAGATTAAAAAAATTAATAACAATGCAGCTATAACATGCTTTATACATTTGTTTTCTCTTCAACCCTGCGTGCGTGGCATTATACAGTACTAAACATTCCTAATAATTAAGCCTAAGTCAAACAAGTTCGCACAATCCAGTTGAAGGATAGTTGGATCTGTATTTTGCAGTAAATATAGTAAGTTTTAGATTTAGTTTCTCCAGTGACATTCCTGCTTTGGTATGTTCAGTGCTACAGCAATGGGATAGGTGCTACAGTCAGACGTTCAGATGTAGATGAACAGTTGAATTTCAGTAGTTCACTGACATGGCACCGTTTCACACAATGTCATCTTAAGGCACTTGAAATAAAAAAAAGACAATGATCAGAATCATTGATATACTGTTGGAATCTAATTCCAAACATCTCATTATAAGGCAATTTGGCTGAATTAAATATTCATAATGCCAGTCCATGACTAAATAGAAAACATTTCACGTGCCTTGCCAAGGAAACCAACAAATTTAGGTCAATGTATTTTCCATTTTTCATGCACAGGCTACAAGGCGACAGTAGAAAAGAGAGAGAATTTCAAACAAAGGATCAAAAGAAAAAACAGAAAGGTGAATTTCTAAAACAAGAAGCGATCGTCATCCGGGCCAAACTTACTGTGTTTAACTGGATACTCTTACTGCCAGAAGGGGGAGACAAAAGTTATTCACTGTAGGTTAAGAAGACCCCCAGGTAAGACGTAACTTACATAGTTATCTTTAACATGCGTAATCATAGTTTCAATCTGGTTTTAGGCGCCGGAAAACAAGGAAAATGGCAGTAAACCAAAAAAGAGACAAACACGGTGTAGACGTGCTTTTCTTCTTAAACAGTACAAATGTTCCTGGCTACTTTTTCAAGGTACTGGACATGGATCCTGATGGATTAGTGTCCGAGCAGAGGGCATATGTGGTGCTTCGGTGATGAACATGAGTCAATCCAAGTCACTAGCAAAAAAGATTTTTAACTTTGAAAAGACATGTTTACCAGACCTGTAGTTGCAAGCTCAAGAAGCCTCTTCTTGGGGGTGAAAAAGGGGGTGGAATTTGTTGGTCTACCAAACATCCCTTTTAGAGATGGCAGACTGTCCTGCTTTGTGAGGACAGCAGAGGGAAAAGCAGGTGATATCACCGCATCGTGACACAGCAAAGCTCCATTTGCCATACACGTTCATTCACACACACACACCAAACACACACGCGCACACGCACAGTTTATGTGATCCAATCACCGACTACATGTTAATTCCTTTTACAAGACAAAAATGGTCTCGCAGTGTTTTATCTCAACTTGCTTTTAAAATAATTAACAACTACAGACTGTTATCAGACCAAAAACATTAAACAGCGCCCTGAAATGCCTTTCCATAGATATGTCTTTGTTCATATCTTCCAGCTCATCAGGCAACAAAGCTTCATCCGAAATAGCTGCGCTGACTTCTTTCCATTTATATCCACAGACCATTTCAAAGAAGCTTTACACAGTCTGTATGTTTTACTTTCTGTATAAAAATACTCATATTTAACAGGACCTACATGGGACTGACGGAAAACTAAAAGTTAGAGTTGGAAGCCAACGAAGCAAAGACTGAAAGAGACAGGTGAACAAATCATGATGCCAAGAGGCACAGTAGGATAAAACTGAACTGAGAGACCAAAGGAGAGTGACTAAAATACAAAGGGACAAAGGACAGAGGGACATTCTCAGTGTATGGCTCAGAGGTCTCCCAGACTGCTTTATATTGCCTGACTGTTCACCTGGAAGCTATGGCTGTCGATGAACATGCATCATTTTGCTCCTGGTGACCCCCTGACTTCAAGGGACAAGCGGTGACAAGAGATACATGACACATCCTATGTGATCCAGATAACCCCACTGAACCGCCCAGACTCATGAAACAAATGACGAATAAGCTGGACGGCTAAAGATGTCCTTGAAAAAGTCTGAAGAGAATTTAAAGATGGAAAGACACGTCATGTACAGCTATGCATGAGAAGAAGTCCAAAAGGCCTTTGAAAAGCCACGTGTGTAAAGCAAGGCGGGACGGGCAGTATCTGTTGAGCAAAAGACCCTGATTAGGCTAGACAAGCCTGACAGATGGACAGACCAGATTAGGCATATAGACATGTGTCAAACAAGCCTGGTTAACAGCCATGTAAGGGTCGTCTGGCCCCCGCTGAGAAAAGGGTAGCAGGCAGGTCAACGGCTGGCTTTGGAGAGCAAGTAATTCTTAAACACAGAGTCTGCCTCAGAAAATATATAAAACCCATGAATGTGTAGTTGGTGGTGAGCTGCACTTGGGGCTAAAAACATCACTGTCAGGCCTAAAGATTAGATGTGGTATTCCAAATGACTAATGCTTCCTGTGTGTTTTCTTGGTATAGCATATTTACGCATGTTGAACTGCATAAAATATGTCACTTTACATATATTTTCACATTCATATATATTCTGAGACAAACTCGGCGGGTGATGACATTTATCAAACCTTGAATGTGTCAATAACACTTACTTTCAGATATTCGCTATTAGTTTACAACACGGTCTTGATGTGTAAAAAAGAAATATGTCAATTCCATCTCACTGCGGAATCCAAATGCTGACAGGCAGATAAAAAAGTGCCAAGCAGAGGAAAAGAAGAATAAAACTGGGAATTCTGTCAGACAGTGGTGGATCCCCTCTGTGTCCTTCTTTGTTTGTGGGACGGCAGTGATGGATTCCATCTCGTCAGCCCCCAGTGAGCCACGGTGACAGTCGAGAGCAGCAGAGGCCGAGAACGTGTGACTCACAGATTCTGGGAGTCAGTGCGGCTTCAAGTCTGACAGTCTGTCCTGAGATGCAGAGTCTCTGATAGGCCTCTGTTAGCATAACTGCCAAGCTGCCACCACGGGGCTGCTCAAGATGCAACCACAGGACACGTAATTATCCTTCAAGTTGTGTGAAAATGTATCTCCACAATGTTAAATGGGATACACATTCACTAGCTTTGTCCCCACTGGTTATCTATTAATCAAAAAGAAAAAAGACAGAGCATCTCAACAAATAATTTGCATATCTACAACCTTGAATTGAGTCTTTATGGTTTATTTAGTGATCCAGAGTACAAACATGCCTGAATCAATATGACTTTTTCATAGAATGATAAGCAATCAAATCTGTCATTTGATTGATCCATAAGAGTTGCACGGGATTGTCATAAAAAGCGATTCACAGTTAGCCAGTTGTCTCCAGTTATCAGCGAATAAATCGATGTGGAAGGTTTTCACTAAAAGACCTAACCCATAACCAAACAAGCTCACACAGGCACCCACGCATCCACCATTGCACTATCATGAAATTAAACACGCAACAACTAACACGCATAATACAAACCCACAGGATGCTGGGAGAGTGGGAGGGGGTAAGGGGGTGAGCCATGAGTCAATAAACCCTGTGTAATCTGTTCTCTTTAGTGGCATAAACCATCTGAGAGGAGATTACAGTCGTTCTGCCAACGTAAGAACATGCGAGGTCCTAATGGACAGAAACACTGGATGCAAAATGCAAACACAAACACGTGTGCACCTTCACGCAAACCCGGTGGTTGCTGGTGAGGAACCGATGTGGTGTTCCAGGAAAACACCACCAGTTCTACTTTTTTTTTTACAGTGAGAGAGATACTGGGAGAGGTTTTTCAGAAAAATACTGATTATTGTGACAAGCCCAAGCCAGACTCCAACTCCTGCTGAGGTAACCAAGCAAGGCATTGTCAGTTTGTGTGAGAGTACGCATCATGGACTCCATGAGTGGAACTGCAAAGGTGGAGAGGATAAAAAAAAGGGAGCTTTTGAGTGTGTGTGTGTGTGTGTGTGTTGTGTTCCTCTGACGGGTGGGGAGGGAGGAAAATCTGGCAAATCAGACAGCAGTGTGGCTTGTGGCATGTGTGTGTGTGTGTGATTGGGCAAAGAAGGAAGAGGAGACGCTGACTTAATGCATCATTAAGCAGGTGGACTAAAAACACCCGGCGGAGCTGTCGCTGTAGAGGGAAGGAGAGGAGACATCTGGCACACATTTCAGGATGATACACCCACGGATTAGGAAGAGTCATGACCAATTTCAACATTGGTCATCAGACTAACTATTATTTACGGATGATCTCTAACTAATTACAGAGCACTGGCTGTCTCAAATGAAAGGACCGTGTCCATCCTTATGTTGCATATTTGTTTGTTGTTTTAATCGGACTATTGAAAGAATAAGACAATAAGCATTTTATTTTAAGATTATTATTGTATTAATCTTTCAATAAGGCTAGGCTAAAAAAATAGATTTGTACTTCTGAGGTGATTGGGTGAGAAAATTACCCTCAAATGAGGGACCCATCCACTGATCCATCCTCAAACAGTGTTGCTCTTATCTCATGCCACGTGGTGAACATGTTTGTGCACTGAAACAGCTGATTACCACTGTGACAGCTAGCATTTACCAATCAAACGCTAAAGGCATAAAGCACCTATATGTGGCAATATAACACCGCAGACTGAATTACTTTATGATTTGTTTGTTTTTGTCAGAGCAATGAGTTGCTTTTTCCGCAAGACAAATGGATAGATGTGAATTCTTCGTCAAGGGGGTCGAGGGTTGTGGCAGCTAATAACACCATCTGGCGCCCAATCACTCCTCATCTACACTCCTAATTTCCCCGTGTGTTCTGTCTCATTGTCTCCTCTAAGGAACGACTACATCATCATCTCCTTGTCTGAGTGTAATTGAGGTGTGGTCTAAAGTCTTCTGACTCCAACAAGCAGAAGCCTTTCTTGACAAAAAGACAAAGCTGAAGATGGGATGAAAGATAGGGAACCTCTGCGTTTCATAGGGTTTTACACATATCATTAAAGACATGAAGTGGAACCGCACTTTAGCATGGCTGGAGCTGCCTGTCGTTATGAGGAGTGGGGTCTTTGTTTGTGCCAAGCCTGAGCTCATCCTGACTGTGAACACACACACACACACGCTTAGAGACTGTACGACAAAATCTACAATAAGCAGCTGTAAAAATGGAATCTCAAATACTGGCTGTTAGGATCAGAGTGCTGTATTTTTAAGGGCAACCCCATCTGTTACCTGTGCCTCCCCCCATAGCTACCTGGCTGTTTTTGTTGCCGTTTGATTTCCAGAAAGATCTATACATGTTTTTGATTGAGTGAACAAACCTTGGTCAAAATCAAAAGCATGTCAAGTCATGACCATATCTATTAATTTTATTCTTATACTTTGGTCCTTCTAAATCAGCTTTGCACACTTCCTAACCTCGAAAAGTTTCAGTAAAAAGGCAAAGTTATCTGTTAATAACTGACCCTTACAAGGAGATAGTTTGGAATAAGCGTCTTCTGATTGGCCACATCTTTTGAGGCTTGCTTGGGAGGTTGAGGAGAGGATGACAATGACGGCTGAACACATTTTTTCTATTCAAGATTCAAAGTTTGAATCATGCGTTTGTTTCTTTGGGGTTGTAAAAGCAAAGGGGTTGTAAAAGCAAAGAATAAATTCATATGCCAAATGCAAAAAAACAGACCTTGTTTCACTCTCTGCTTGAGAGTCGGACTTGTGCCCTGATAATTGGATCTTTGAGAAAGCTGAAAGGATCAAAGTTCCGTTCATCCAACTGCAGACTTACTTGGAGGCTTTACCGAAACAAAAACAAATTGCCACGCACTCACAGGCAGTGGCGGGCCATTCTCGTCCTGGGGCTAAAAAAACGTCTGCTTTCATGATGGTAAATGGTTGGGGGCGCCCTTCCTGCACAACTGAACACAAAAAGAATCTGCAAGCTTTATCGTGAGAGAGGCCAGCTCGCTTATTCAGCATGTCAAAACTACTGGATACACTTCTTGACAGAAAGTCTGATTTGGGAAACCCTTAAGGCGATGATATACTGGTTAGTATGGAAGAGACCTTTTTTTAAAAGGCCCTGAATAAGTTGTTTTGCAGGTGCTGAGTGTAAGATCAGCAGGTCAGTGGGATGTCAAACTTTTTCAAAATTGCCACAGGGGACATTTTTAACATTTGTTTATGACAAGCAACGATGGCAACAATAGAATTTCTAAAGGTTAGTCAAACACACTCAGTTTTATGAATCTTTGCATATGAATGGCAACAAGTGTGCTTCTCACAATACCCTATAAACAAAATTGTGAGTCCCAAAGGAACACAAAATTGGTGATGGCACGACATCAACTTCACAGTCTCTTAACTCTCTGACGTCGGCTAGTTACTGGTGTACATACAAAGTGTACTGATCCTGGACTCTGACATCACTTTGAAATAAGTCGCAAATGGCATGCGAGTGAATAGAAGAAAGGATTGCTAGAAGGACACACACACTTCTTCCTACCAGTAAAGCGGCTGTCGGAAACAATACAATAATCCTGTTTCAATAGCCCTGTCCTTTCCCACCACGATGTTATGTCCCAGACAAACCTCCGTGCCAAACCAAAGTATCAAACCGAAGCAGCACTGTGATAATTTGACAGCAGTCACATAAAAAAGGGAACTTGATATTTCAGTTCTAGGTGGAAAAGACAATTGTTGCAACCTGTCTGATAATTGATGGAGCTCCTGATCACCATCATCATCTAGAAATCGATACAGAAAAAGTGGTGGACCTCTCATTATCATCAGGATTGTGCTATCTGCTGTATGTGGATGAGAGAAGGAACCAAGTGTCTATAGTAACAGGATCCTATAATTATTCTGAATGCTGCTCAGCTGAGTCATCTTAGTTCAGTTTTTCTTGTCTTCTTTAAAAGGTTTCTGACAACAACTTCATCATATAAATATAGATATATACATAAACAGATACATGTGTGCGTGTACTGTGATGTCAAAGAATAACTCAAAATTTTGTAGATATCATCAGCAATACATAAAATATATAAAACATAATATAAACCATTTTGCGTTAAACTTCAAAGAGTCAATCCTTTTTCATTTCACTCCGTCTGATGTCTCTATTGTTAGTCATATTCAGTGTGACAGAGGGATTTGTTGAAAGAAAGACCAATTCAATCCTCAACAAATCAGAAGTAAACTTAGTGAATGTCATTTCAATTGAGCCTAAGCAAACAGAACCAAGGTAAACTTAGACTGGGTGTAGTAAGAGGACCAGAAAGTGAGGACTGAACAGCTGCAATTAGAGGAGTCGTCTGGATAAGTCATCCCTCTAATTTGTGCCTCCTTGTTATCGTCTCTCCTTTGTCCTCCTGCCTAACACAGAGAAATCGATCTCAGCGCAACATATTGAGAGCCGTCTCAGATTTGAAAAAGCACCCAGAGGAGAACAGAGCAAGGACAGCGGAGGCTTGGAGGAGAAGCAATAAGCAATGAACGCAAGTGTGTGTTTGGCAGTAAACTTTCTGCTATTGGCACATAGAGAGTGTGAAAAATTAACCCAATTAACCCTCTCTTTTCATCACATGTCACGTTTGTTTGTAGGCAAGAGCAAACGTTTCTGGCCTTTTGACAGTGTCTAAGGTCATGTCCCAGGAATGACAACTCATATTCTTTCTGTATACAAACAGATCTTATGTTTAATATCTCAAATCTGGTGTGAAATAATGATCCTTCTGGGGTCCAATTGGGCTCTCTGGCCCCAGGTATGAATGTCTGCTGTACCAGACATTCATACATTGTTCAGATGTTCAAAAACAAAGCTACAGAACCTTCCATATAAATGAGGTTTTCATTGTTTCTTCTTATGTTTAGATTTTACATATAGAATCAATTAAAAGTATCATTTTTGCTTTCAAGACTGACTCTTGAAGAGCTTTTTGAGGACAAGGGAAAGCACATGTTGCGCCACTTGACTGGCAGCAAACTGATTTAAAATCACTTAGAGGAAGAGGTCACAGTGGTACGTTTTGGTCTAATGATACCGATGATGAGCTCTGGCAAATGAGCCACCCTGTCAATCCCACACACACACACACACAGAAAAACGACACAAAACCCCTTGATTGTAAAAGCTAACACTGAAGACTGTTGGGCATATTTGACTGAAATCTATAAAAAAGTAGTCTGTTTTGTTAGATGCTAAAAATAATATAATAAGGAGGTGGAACTGAATGCAGAGACAGATGTGGAGAATGATACAACACATCAGATTGAAATGTGGCATTTAAAAAATAGGAACACGTGCATTTCTTTTGGTGGGATTTGTGAATATGTCTGGACATGAAATGTGTGGATAGTCACCCTGCGTTCCAAACGCAGGTGGAGAGCAGCTACTGAATAAGTGATGAGTGGAGAAATCCACCGACATTTCTTCACTAAATCAGATCAAAGACGTGGAAGACATGATGGAAAATCCCAGATAATTACACCTGAGGGCTAAACTGACTGCCCCAATAAAATGCTTGAGGATGGAGGAGAATGGATGCCAGCAGGTGCTGAGGAAACCATTAGAGTGAGACGCTCAGCTTTGTTTGGCACTGATGTTGCGAACTCACCAGCACACCACAACAAACACAGTCTCGGTCAAACGGGAGGAACGCGCACGGGGGTGGGTGGCAGCCACGGCACAGTCGTGCACTCTGTGTGCCCATCGCCGGTGTGAAAATCAGACAGTTGTTGATGGCAAGGAGGGATGGGGGCAGCTCCTTCCGCCAATAGCTGCTCAGCTTTAAGTTCACGCCAGACCGAGGCGCAAAGCTTTTTTTTGTATGGCAACAAAGCTACGTTTCGGGGTTCGTTTACGCACGGCTGTCTGTATCTGAGCACGCACACCGTTTTTTTTCCCTCGTTTTTTCGCTTGCCACTCTTCCGCGAAAAAAACAAAAAAACACGCTCCCATCCACAAGCGCACCTCTTCCTCCTCCTCTGTCTGCATACTCACCACAGCTGCCTTTTGGTGGGGAGGCAGTCTTTGTTGGAGGCTGTCACTCCCATGGCCATTTGCATCACCGTTATATATTTCTGGTACTTCATCTTGTCCTCCTCCACTACTACCGCCGCTGTTGCTACTTCTGCCACTACTTCTAGGAATCCGCGCGCCACAAAAGCGGCACAGGTGAGCGTGCATCCAAATGTCTGTTATTTTCCGCTGGCGTCCGACTCATCTCCTGGACCAAAAACGCCATTTCCACGTTGGGAGGACCGCTGACGGGGAAGATGTTCCCCAATGAGCTCAACGAAAGGTACCACGCCGCCAAAACCCATGTCGCTGACTCTGTAATCTCATTAGAGCTCAGAATAGATTGGCTAATCCACTCAGTTCTAGTCAGGACCGGGTCATTGTTGTTGGTTCGCCTCGCACCGGCCACTTTTTCTTTTTTTTTCTATTGTTTTCTGTGGTTCAACTCCGCTTTGTCTGTGTGGAAAGGAGTGAGGAGGAAAAACGGCCAAAGAGTCAGATAGGATGCTGAAGCGATGGCAGCCAAACGTCTGCCGGGGAAGGGAGAGCGCGCGCGTGTGAGCGAGCGAGGAGGGGAGTGACAGAGGAGGAGGAGGAGGAGGGAGGAGGAGAGAGGAAGCTATGTAATGGCTTAACAAGGGGGAAACCTAAATGATGCTACCGAGTAAAAACTCAGAATTTTACCACTGAGCCAAAGATATCTGCTTATGGGCTTTTCCGGTGATATTTTTTCCACGGGATCAGTGCACTGGGGCGATTTAACGCAGGGCTTGGGTTAAAACAAAGTTAATGTGATAACACCGGAGGTCAAAACGGGTCGACAGGGGGCAAAGCAAAGGGAAGTAACTGTTAAGAGATTAAAAATGGCAACAATAGCACGTGACTTTAAAAGGAGGCTTTGATGAACGTCATCTAATTTTCCTTATCATGCATTTCCATGGGGCTTACAGGGGGGATGCTTTATAAAGCTGGCAGCTAAAGACTTCCACGCTTTTATTTCTCACACACTTCATCCTCATCATTTTTAATGAGGATTTTTTAAAATATCAACAGTGTTTCATTTTCTGTTATGTTCATTTTATTTGATGTTGCAGCTCAAAAGCCAAGTGTAACAAAATGACACGAAATATGAATTATTCATCCTACTGTTGTGTTGTAATGTGATCCTTTCTTTTAGACTATTCATATTTTTCCTTTTAACTGCTTTTTTTGGAGAAAAAAAATAACGTAATAACCCTCTAAATTCTAAATTGTTCTTTCCAAGTAAGATGCAAGTGTGCCAAGTGTGTTAGCGTAGAGGCTTCATCCACATCACACATCCATCATACATCTAATGGTCTGGGTTTTTGTAGCATGTATTCTTCTGTAAAGTTAACTTATAGTGGACCCTCTGAAGTCTGTTTATGACTGAATTAGATAATGACTATCTACAACATGGAGAGTGTACATATGTGCAGTTTACAGTGTGCATTTGTCACTGGTGTCGCCTGTGGATGTAGCACAAAACAGTACTAACAGAATAAATTAGCAATAGTTAGTGAAATACACTATAGTTAGAATAACAGCACAAGCTCCTCAAAAGCAAGCAGTTTCTTCCCTACCACATAACCCAACAGGCAATTCCTATTCAGCCACAAATGTACCAGTGAAAGAAACCAAGTAAATACAGCAGTAGACCTAAATCTGAGGAGAACTTTTCACTTTTATTCTGGATTTGTATGTAAATAGCCTGTTTTTGCTAAGACTGGATACAGGTAATGATTTAACTGTAACATTTCTCAGCCACACATCTTTGACAGAGAGTCCGAGAAACCTCACATTAAATGACCGGTATGTTCTCATCTTGTTTCATAAGTTTCAGATTGTTCTGCGCGCAGCTTGGCCTGAATGAGGAAGGAAGTCTAACTGATATGGCTTCAGATCAGTAAAACTGAACCAAGAACTGATTCACAGACAACAGTGGATGAAGGTTCAAATGTGGCCAGTCTATTTATCTTGTGAGTGCGTTTATTTGTGAGTAACAAAAGTACATTATTGTTTGTGTTAATTTTGATACCTAAGCAACAACATCCATCCTTCCATTTTTTCATAACTAATTCCCTAATGGGGTTGCAGGGGGGACTGGAGACTATCCCAGTTGTCGATGGGGGAGAGCCTGGACACCCTGGACAGTCCGGCAGTCCATCACAAGGCCACACAGAGACACACAAGGACCAACAACCACGCACACTCACACTCCTAAGGGAAATTTGGAATGTCCAATCAACCTAACATGCAGGTTTTTGGACTGTGGAAGGAAGCCAGAGAACCCGGACAGAACCCACGCAGACACAGGGAGAACCTGCAGACTCCACCCAGAAAGGTCCTGGGTCCCCCGGGGACTCTAACCCAGAACCCTCTTAATGTGAGGCAATGGTGCTAACCACACCCCACCGTGCCACCAGCAAACACATTTGGATAGTTATTATTTTCTTTTCAAGGAGCATGTTTTATTCTTTACATGTACGCTATGTCTTCCTGGTAATCCAGAGTGAATACAAGGCCCCGGTTACTTTTGTTCACCTTTTAGGAGCTGACAGTTCACAGAGTCTCTACAGATGCTGATCAATTCCCTGATTGATTTGGTGTCAGATTCAAAAGCCCAGTGAACACAAGTCTGTAGTGAGTTCTCAAGGACATGAGGGACAGAACACAGACTTTAAAAACAATATCTGAGTTTAATAGGCTATGCAGTGCTAGTTGTATTCACAGGAACAGTTAACAGATTAGGGGTTGTTTTGGTAAAGTCATCTGGACCATGATGTCACCATAAAGACAGCTGAAACTGGAGATTGTCCAGAATTTCTCACAATGAAGCCACGCCACAGTGCGGGACGGAACGTCACTGTCACTGTATTTACATATTTGTTCGGGCTAATAAACACAATGAGGGAAAGGAGAATGACAGTGTATAAACCCGTCTGCTCTTGAGATGGCCCATGCACCTGAAAAGTAAATCTACCTATAAACTTCATCAAGAATGAATAGCATGACAATAAAAATTGCCAAGGAGAAGAGTCAGACACGCAGTGCAGAGGCAGGTAACTCCTGTTGGATGGGGCAGACTCCAGAGCAGCTGGTGGGGAAGGTCAGAGAAAAAGTGCTGTAATCAGCACTGCATGATATTGGCAGTTATGAAGACAACAGACAGTTCAACCCAAAACTCTAAACACAACCCACATCGCCTTTCCACCAACTCCTCTGATGTTTATTTACAGTTCTTGGGGTTTGGAAGAGGATTAGGTTCACACATGCACACACTAGTGGCCGGATGGAGGCCGAAAAGGGTGAAGTCATCAGACAGCGGAGACTGCATGACGCACACTTTTGATATTCTCTTTAATCTCTGGCAATAAACAAAGTTTACAGACTTCACTTGCCTAATTTCTTTAATGAATTTGTCCACACTAGCTTTCTCTACTTCTGTGTTTGCCCCATTTTGTACCCTAGAAATGCAAGAACTGCTGAGTATTCTCACATGTTCACTGTTCAGATTGTTGTTTAATGGCCACAAGATAATATCCACAGTAAATCCTCAAACCATCTTAATGAAACTACTCAGAGTTTATGTCATTATCTTTATAGTGGCATATAAAAATGGTTGAGTCCCCAAGAACCGAGCTGTCAGAACTATATTATGACAGGTAAGGAAGAGATGAAGAAGAATCCTGTATTGGTTTAAGGGTGAGATTTCCCTCAGGAGCAGCAACCATCCAAATGTGTTTACCCCCTCACCATAAATTACACTATCCACTGGCCCTTGGCCACGATTAATCACATGACCACGGCAGCCAGATTAAATCTGTAGCCTTGGACTGTTCTCCTGTCACACTCTTCCTCAGCTTGTCTTTCTTCCACAAACCAGCAATAAGAAAACACACAGTTGAGTTACAAATACTAAGCATGAGTTTAAAACAAAGCACAACCCACCCATAGAATATCATCTCTAAATCAGCAAAAGAGATTAGTTATGTGGTCAATGTGTGTCATCATCACTGTTAATGAACTCTATCTGATGGCTACATTCCTCAGGGCTTTCCCACTTGAACCAAGTTACAAGTCATTTTTGGAAAAACTGAAGGGAATCTTAATCCATGGTGCTGTGTGAGCAATGATACGACACTGAGCATGTCCAGGCCAGTGTAAACAGGAAGCAGACAAGAAATGCCTCTTTTCAAGACAAGTGCATGTAAACAAAATTGATACATTCATATTTAGTCTTTTTGATGGTGTAAACTACAAGGCTACACTCCCACCTAACAGAAGTATCTAATTTTCTGAGTGATGAAATAAATGAACATAGTTTTGAACGTGTGACAACCTCAGAGATCATCATATACAGGGATTTGTCCAATGCCAAATTTCATCAAAGGTCTAGAAGTGGATCATTCATGTTCCGGTGGATCGGTCCAGTTATTGGAACATGGATGCTGTGTACATCCTGTAACTCAACACTCTGCCGCAGAGCTTTAATTTCTGACTGCCAGACCTGCATCTCCAAGACAACACTGACTCTGGGCCTGGCTAAGGTGGCCCTGACACATGATATGTCTTCATATTTTAAAGCATGGTGGACGGCCAAATTGAAAAGAGCTTTTCATTATCAAGTAAAGCTTAAGTGATTACTCAATTAACTAAATGGATGCTAAACAGAGAACTAATCCACAATGATTTCCATAACTGATTAATCCTTTAAATTGTTTTCCTGCTTTAATGGTTTAAGCTGTTCAAAAGCAAAGATGAGAAGCTTGGAAATCAACACTTTAAATATTTTCTGACATTCAATTTATGTAGTCATTCCTAAATCAGTATGAGTGATATTATTTTCATAGTCCTTGAAAGATTTATGGGAAGTTTGTTTGGGTCAACATCCCCCAGCAAAAGCATATTCGACTGTATGAATTTTGTGAGAGAGATTTGTCCTTCACTGCCAAAACTGCCGCTCTAATCCATGAAAAAGGGATTTTAAATTGTAATGCACTGAAATAAAGACACAACGTTTTTGAAAGCATGCAGAATGTCACCGAGCTGGTCCATCTTTTTCTGGGCCTGTATTTCATAGGTGAAAATGCAAAAGTGTCTAAATGAATTGCTGCTGCTATAATAGCAGAAGTAAAGAGGAAGTGTCTTTTCTAACACAGCTGAAAACAAGGAATAAGTAACAGCAGAATTTGCACTGTAAAAACTCAGTCTGTCACATTTGTGAGACTTGCCAGAGAGCAATGATGTGATAAGAAGGCGCATGTGGATCAGCAGATCTGAAAGCCACAGAAGATGCTCGAAGTGCATGAATGCAGCCAAGGGTAATGCAATATGTAAATGAAACAGTTGTTGGAGTGTATTTGCCTGCTGTTGTTTTTCTGCATGTGAAATGCATGGGACACGACTCAGTGGAAACAGCTGCACGCAATATGCTGTTTTTCCCTTGGTCTACTTCCATAGCGCCTTCCAGTGCGTGGGGTCAAAGTTACAGGGAAGAGCTGGGAAATGTTGCAAACGCACTTCCATGTTAGCTCCAAAGTCCTGCCATATGTTGCCAAGTAACAGGTGAAAACAACAGATTTTTTTTCTTCCTTCCAGTACTCAGCATCACATAGTTTTAGGATAAAGTTTGGAGGGTGTGAGGTGTTGGATGTTGAGCGGAGGGCAAACGGAGGGAAAAACTGCATGGATGCCCAGGGTAAGGGATACTTAACAGTTCTGGTTGGTTCTCTGACAGCGTTTAGGGTGAAGCTATATCGGGGTGGGGGTTAGACAGGAAATATTCTGCCTGACAGCTGCATTGAACCTGCAATCGTGAATGCGCGTGTGAGTCCATAGAGAGCTGGGTTTTTAGGCAGACTATTAGACCTAGTTGACAGTGTGGTGGAGCTTTGCGCCCCGGTGCTTCCAGTCAGCAGGGTTTGACACCAGGCGCTTTTTTGCCTCCTGCCCTCACACTGTCACCTTTATTAACAGTCTGCCAGGTGGAGACTTTCTCTCCTGTAGGTTCAGTTTTGCTGAGGTAAGTGATGAACAGAGGCACAACAAGCCTGTTGGAGGGAGCGGGTTTTAAAAAGAACAGTTTACAGGTAAGACAGCAGCTGTTTGCCACGCAGCAAAAACGGAGCACCGATGTTCTGGATGGTGTCCTCTGTTCCCGACACTGGTAGCTGTGATGATCAAAACGTCGGTGGCTCCTTTTTTCTGATTCAGGCAAAGATGTCTGGTTTATGCAAATGCATTCGATTTACCCACGAAGCATATTTCAAAATGGAGCCAGCTTCTCAGAACCGTCTGCCCGAGCGGGAATGGGGATCTCTGCGTCAGCCGCGGTTTGCTGGCAAGTGATATTGAAGACTTGATTTACTCTGGAGATAACTCAATTCATATCGACAGTAACAGCAGATAACTTCAATCTTGTCGAGAAAACTGTGGGGCAGCGTTTAGAAGATTGAATAATCAAAAGACCATTTTCTGAGGCCTTTAAAGTTCACCATCCACAAAATACCAAGGGTCACATTCACAGAAAGGGCCTTTGCAAAGCTCTTATCAAAAGTAAATTAAGGGCAGTAAAATATCATTTTGTCAGCTTGTTTGTAACCAATATATACACATATTTTAAATAAATAAACATTCATGTGTACTTAACATATGTTTATATGACTATGCAATATAATAGGGAACATGGCTTCTGCTTCAGTAATTGGTTATATAAGAAATGCAGTTTTACTTCATTATTAAAAAGAGCTATTCTGGATTTTTGGATGAGCTGTGTGTGCATTATACAAAAGGTAATCTAATTGTAGGCCAACAACTGTATACATTCCTCCAGTGCCCAATGGTTTAACAAACCTTAAAATTGAATGATATAATAATAATATATCATATATATATCATATAATAATATAATAAGAATGATAATATAAATGCTAATGTTTGAAAGAACGCTTTTTTATTTCCCTTGTATTTTCACACACAGCTTTAGATAAGTGTTTTTTGTTGTTTCTTTGTAATCTGCTCAGTGATGAAGGATGTTCTCCGTACATGCACTCCAGACTAAAGTTTCAAGAAATCTAGTCAGTTTTCCCCCATAAATTATTTCACATTTCGATGTCTTTGTATATTCCTTTAATATAGTCTTTCCTCTAATTCAGCACGTTTTGTTTATCAGCATCTTTTTGTCATCCAGTGAAAGCACAGTAGTGTTATGTTACAAGAAATAAGAGTCCACGTCACTCAGATCCTAGCTGACCCTTGCATACTCACAGATGCAGAAACATGAGCACAACTCTCAACAAGAGTGAAGAGCCATGTTTTCCAAAAGGAGAACCAATATCTTCAAAGGCCTCTGCACACACCCACATAAATAGTAACAAGTGCTATTTTTAAGACAGGGCATTTATTGTTAATGCAGACAAAAATGGTATGAAAGTTTCCAGGTGTAAGCACTGTGTTGACAAGAACTGGGTCCTAATGTCCAGAAGACGGAGTACTGGGTGGGAAAAGACTGAGAACATACGCCTGAAGACTCTATCTATAAATCTGAAATCAGTTTGGTAACAAAAAAATCAAATAATATGAAAGATAGGACAAAGGTTACATTATAAGATGAAGAGCCATAAGAAATATTTTCAAATCTTTATTTGCAAAAACCTTTTGGCTCAGCCTTCCAAAGATTTAAAACAGGGTCTGATTTGCTAAATCTTTTGGGTATTTTGTTCATTTTTCCAGGCAAATAGAGCATATTTGAGCCTGCAGCACTTATGTCACAGTTCTCACCCAACGTTAATGTTTTAACTATACAAATTAAAACTACACCGCTTTGAATTTCTTTGTATCTATTGAATCACCTCTCTGCTCTCTTTTCAGCTTAACCATTCATTGGTGCACAGACATGTGTTAACTAACTTACTTTACTGACAGGAGACTTTTTTTCCCTGTTTTTCTGCTAATCACGTTGGCTGTGTGTTTGCACACAGTACAGTGCTGTAGGTGCTGCCATGCAGAGTTATGTATGTGCTGTGTAGGCTGTCGCTGTGCATCACATCACAGCAATCTCAGCCAAGAGTGAAAATAAGACTTATTACACCATCTGTGTGTGCCTGTTTTTATATTGTCAAGACCTACTGAGTGGTAACCCACTGCTGTACAACATTCAGTATATATATATAAATATATATATGAGAATGATATGAAAGAAGAAAAGCATTGAGTTTCACTCCTTCTTCTCTGTAAGCTTTCAAATGACAAGGTGGGAAGGTTTTATTTTAAATATTATTTTTTAATATTTAATGTATTGATAACTAACTACCACAATAAAGTGTGATATTTTCCTTAATGAAAATAGTCCTGCAAAAGTAAAGTGTTGAACAAGAATTACTATTCCACAACAAAGATGACATCATCATTTCCATTGGCAGGAAAGCAAATACAGTGCAGTGCGGGGCTGGAAACCAAAGTTGTGAACTGTGGTATATCACCCCCGAGGCGCTCTGTAGCAGTTTCAGGCCCATTAGAGTGCATGAAAAAGGTTGGTAGACTTCGAAACCAGTCAGTGACACATCATTTAAAGGCTTACAAACTTCTTCAGTGATGCTTCAACAAATATTTTTGTACCGTTCACCAACTGCAAGACCAACTAAAATGTTCTGTGCTGTTTGGTCTCCTTTTGAAAAACATTTTTGACAAAACATTCAGCTAACAAGTAGTTAGATATTCTCACATTGTGTCAAAATCAGGTTTGTCAGCCAATTAACAAAGTGAAAATGCTCACCACATCTTAGCAAGGGCATTCAGTATTCTTGTCAGAAACTAAGGGAGAGCTTAGACAGTGATGTGACCAGAAAGTGCAAGTTTCTGTTTTTATGAGTGGAAGAGGAATGCCTTCAATTGGCCATGCAGCACTGATGCATTCATTATGTCATGTTAACTTGAATCTCAACATCAAAACAAATAGCTGGTGTTTTTGTGAGAGAAAAATGCCTTTCCGGGAGCTTTCGAGAATCATGGACCGGGAGCCAAGTGCATGTAAGTAAACTTTTACAGCCTGCACATGTTCATGAAAATTGTTCTCAAGTGACGAAATTAACTGAACATTTTCTTTCCGTCATAAGTCGTACATTTCTTGCCTGTCAGAGTTTGCAAAGCACGTCATGCTGTGGCCTGGAGACACACTGAGCCACACTTACAGCTACAAAGCACTTTTGTCTCAATGTATGAATCAGAGTACTTGTTCCAACCATTCCACCAAATACTGACAAAAGACATTGAAACTCACCGGCTGAATGTGTTGGAACAGAATATTCTGAATATTATGCTATATGTAATAGTGTGATGCCACCATAAACCAAATCTGTAGTGTTTTGCTCTTTCAATCAAGTGATAGATGTCGTTCCCCATTTAATTGCCTTGGCAATGGCAATGAGGTCTGCCCTCGTGTTATCCATAAAGTACATCAAATGCCTGCGCAAAACTTCTGCGGGCCCAAGATGCTAAAAAGTGCCATAGCACACTAAATATAGGAGACAAAATGATTGAGTGTATCCAATCTGGGTGTGCGAGCCCATACTGTAGGTGCGTAAAAGAGAGGCAAACAGAATCTGCTGTTCTGAGCAGATCTACAGGGCCAAGGTGAAGGTCGCCTACTTCCCGCCAGAGGCAGAGGTAACCTGAACCAACAACTGCAACACAGGAGAACGCCCACGATCTCCAGCCTGGGTGTGAATTGAAAAATGCTCATCCTCGTCTCAGTGTGAATATGAGGAGGAAAACATATTCTCCTTTTACAAATATGCAAAAGGAAAATGGGTGTTGTTCAGCATTTTTTCCCTCAGGCCTGTAAATCTAGATAGCTATTTTTATAAGATATCAAATGGATAAAAAGTAAAGAGTTTAAACAATGTTACTGCACATTTATTACTTTCAAAAAGCTTAACCGGTTATTTATCTGTGTGAGTGGCTTTCCTGTAACAATTTTGCTGAGGCAAATAAAGTGTTACATGTTCATCTGAAACTGAGAGGAAAGCTCAAATGATAAGGCCCTCTGCTGGTAAAACTATGATAACAAAGCAGCACAAACAACAGTCATCGTCACACGCATCCCCTTATAAGCTTACAGTTTCAATGAGCGATAAATGTAGATCATCTCATCAAAACAGGCCACAGCCGTCCTCACAGATCTTGGATTACTGAAGACCTCAGTTTGTTGTCTATCACATTTTGCAAGCTCATGTGCAATCATCTCATTTACAACATATACAGCCCCAGCTGTCTGGAAATCTTTGGCCTCACATAGACCCCCGCAGACTTGGCAAGATGACAGAATTTACATCCGATTTGAAAATGCATTTGGAGTGAATTGGCTCTCGGTGCTAAATGAAGAGAGAAAGTCTACCGAGCTGACATCTGCTCAGAGAGGATTCTTATTCAAACTCCTCTGTGTTGCAGGGAGGATTAGGATTGAAGACTGAGATGAAGAGCCGGTTCTTCATTTGTTTGAATTTCAGTGAATCTGAGGGGAAGAGAAAGGATCCTCAACCAGAGAAGAGCTAAAACACAGTGAGGTTAGGTGATAAAACAAATTCAGATGTTTAAGACTGATCTGAATGTTTCTCCGCAGCTCCTTTTCATAATTTTAATCATGAGTATGTATGATCATCCATGTGGCCCTCAGCCTCATTCTTTCTCTCTGGAGTTAAACCCTTGTGAAATTGGTCTGTTAGAAAATGTGTGGAGACTTAACCCACTTTGACCTGCTTAATGAGTTAATTTATGTGCAGTGGAGGAGCCTACCGGTTTTTTTTATTACTTTAGCTTTCTAAAGCCAAATGCAGTTTTCCACCCAGCTGACGAACCCACAGTTTAAGACACAATCAGTTCAAGGCTTCCATCAGTAATGGTAATGGTGAGGCATAAAAATACTAACATGGCTGCTCTTTTTGGAGGGTATCAGTCTTTCTATTTGTACTAGAGTCATCAGCAGAAAGTTCAAGTTTGGGGTGAGAGGTTACTAATGAAATCAGGGATGACCTCAGGTAAATGAGTGAGCCTTTCCAGTTAGAGATTTCTGACAGCGTGACAGAGCGGCACAGAGTGACTCATGTTGCATTTTACTGTCCTGAGGAGGTGTGCCGAGCAACAGTCAGAGGCACTGGAACCAAATGCCTCGTCAGTGTGTAAAACTCCAATCAACTTGTGTCCGATTTTGCTGCCTCTTAGGGGAGATCTACAACCGTAACACAAACTGGCAGTTGAGTCTCAACAGTTTAGAGCTTGCCACAATAACGACAGCCTCAGTCTCTTTGCTGGTTGGTATTTGAAGAAAATCTAACTTATACCAGTGAAGATTTTTTAAATTCTAATTTATGGGTTTTTTTTTCAGCCAAAACTTTAATCCTCAATTTAAAAAAAATCAGTTTACTGGTACTAATTGCCGTTAACCATGACTATTATATAATTTTCACTGATGACACAAATTGACGAAAAGCATTAAGATTTGTTAACGCCAGGTTACAAAAAACAGAGATGCACGTGTAAAAGAGTCTGCCAAAACATCATTTGTGTGTGTGAGGCTTATAAGAGGTAGAAGAGCCTGTGTTTAGACAGGGGCATCCTGCTCTGGCAAAACAAGGAGGAACATGTCTTGAGATCACAGAATCTCAGGGAATGAGATAGAAGCCAGATGTACATTAATGTTCTTTGGGTTATCAACAACTGTTCTTTGTTTATGGGAAAAACTCACACTTTTGTTAGTTTCTGCCACAGTGATCATCTACGCAAACTTAACTTAATGCAAACAACTTTTTCAATCATCTAGTTGGCATCCAGTCAATTCAGGTATTTTTTAGGATTCAGGTATTTTTTAGGAATTCTAATTGTGGCTGCTGTTTAAGTCGGGTTATACAATAAAATAAAGCTTTCAAATTCTCACACTTGTCGCCCCGATACATATACCGTACATGCATAAATATAGTCTTTTAGGACCCTATAGAGGTACTTCATAAGTACACCATCATTGATACTCCAGGTCACTTTGAAGACAAATGTGCCAAAAGGTTTTGTTTTTAGTTCACAGGTGTAGCTCACTAAATTCTTCTTTCTTGCTGTCCAAAAGGAAAATGCGTTGCCTGAAAAGTGAGAACATGAGTTCAAGGACAAAGAGGAAGACCCTCAGAGAAGATGATGTAAGTAAAAAGGGAAAAGAAAAAAGTGGATGTTATGTCATTAATCTAGATGGCTGGTGCACAGCGTGGTGTTAACCTCGGGGAATGGCCATTTCTTTCCTGATGCCACACTACAAGCTCCAAATGATGAGTCATCATTGACCCAAGCAACCAGAGGGGCAAATTACATTCACACATGGTCTGGCACCGCAGCATGACAGTCCTTGGCGAGACATAAACTTGGCTACGGTCAGTCAAAAGTTTGGCAGGGTTTTTTCTTGCAGGTGTCCTCTGTTCAGATGCATCTTTCACTCTGCGTGTCGCCTAAACGAAACCACAGTGCACTCCTGCAAATGTACAAACACGTGCTCTTGAATGTGATGCATGTATGAGTCTCTTCTTTCCGAGAGAGTGTGTTCCCCTAAAGGTAACCCCGTAGAGCCTGCAATGTTTCCTCTCACCCCGCCTCTTAACGGTCGGTGGAACAATGTGCCCTTCTGTCCCTGTTTGACAAACCAACACATCCCAATGACTAAACACGGGTGAAAGGCCATAAAGCCCCAAGCAAGCACCAGAATGGTCACCCAGAAAAAAGTTTTCTTGTCCCCTTACTTATAACTGAGTGTGAGTTCACAGAGTTGGGTCAGAAATACCACTCCACGCATGACTGGACGGGAAAAAGGATGCACTGTGTCAGGTTTGAAAACCACAGCATTCACTGTAACTTTTAATGGGAGGTGACTTCTCGGCTTCACTGGGGGGCTTGGTTTTGCAGGAAGAATGTTGTTTAAATGCAGAAACTTGAAGATGTTCAATAAGATTTTAAAAAAGACAAATTTTCATTTGAAAACACGCATTTAAAAGTCAAAGTTCTCTGATGTTGGTGTACATGAACACACTGTGACAAAAAATATCTGCTTTCTATTAAAGCTAAACAGAAGAATGAAAACAGAATAATCTAATGAATTTTTTATTATAATGTCAATGTCACAGCCTGCAAATTCAGTTAACTGCTCTCAAACCAGCCCTGTGTAGACAAAAAGGAACAAGTCACAAATTGCCTTAGTGAATATACCCCCATCACATGTTCCCATGTGAAAATGTTGATAGTTTCAGCTAAAAAAAAGGGAACTTGAGGCCACTAATCCATGTTACATGTTACAGGTTAGAGACACAAGTGTGTCAAAGAGAGAGTACATCAAAGATAAAGCTGAGAATAAAACCCCATCCTGCGGTGGCCTTAATCCTTCAACACCTGTGATATGAAGCACGCTCCTTTGATGTTGTTGGTTCAGCTGGAAAAAAAGAAGAGACTTGATAGGGAGGGAGAGAAAAAGGGGGATAATAGGCTGCTCATTTAACACAGGGCCACATTGAATGCAAGTTTAAAACGACAGGCTGGTGTGGACAGCTAGAAAAGCACTGTAACTCTTCAATGATATATTTCCGGGAAGGTTTACTGCTCCATCTTGATGATAAAGTATTGTACAGCGCTGCTGGCTGGATATCTGGTGATGTCTGGGGGCAGTAAATATATAAAATTCAAAGCCAGTAGCAATTCATAAAGACACTGAGCTTGTCTGGGGGCTCTGGACATCACAGTAAACACACCCTTCCATGAAGGAGTCTTCTCAGTACAGGATAGTCTGCGCAAACATCTCTGCAGCTCCCATGTGGAAGTCAGCTGTCTTCTTCTCTGTGACTTTTCACTGCCTTTTTTATTATTTATGCTTGCTGGTGAACTTGTCTCTTTGCGTATCTCTTGAGTTCTTTTGTGAATTCTGCTTTGGCTCATCCTAAACTATCCAATTAAAGCATTCACATCACAGTTCTTCTTACAATATCAATCCCTCTGCAGCATAGCCTCAGTGGTAAGTCCAAAGTATTCAAAGACAAAAAGTAAAACCGGGCCAAGCTGTGCCCACAGGCAATTTGTCACCCCATCTTTGTGTGACGATTACCCTTGAGTCTAATTTACAAGAAATTGCAAGGCAGAAACTACTGGAATCAGGATTTTCATGTAATAGCCTCTAAAAAACTAAAAGATCAAATCAGCAATCATCAACAGAAAAGTAGCCTCAAACTAAAAGATTTTTCAGGAAAACAGACTTTTGAAGATGAAGGAAATTGCAGCAGCCACAAACCATTCCAACTTAAAAAAAATCAAGAAGCAATGCTAGTGCAATACAGTCACACGATGAAATTATGCTACAAGAGACAGGAGAGATGGATGAGCTAAGCAGCCAACTTTGCAACTTCAGGATATTTTACCGGTCCAGCAGGAGCAGAGCTGGAAGGACAAAGTGGCAGCAAACAGGCAGCAAAGGAGAGGAAGGGACAAATCTGTACTATTTTTTTTTTCACAAAATGACAAGACTTTGGATAATCCCCAGTCATCAGAAGACACGAAAAAAGGCCAGAGGTCAAAGTAAAGACTGAGAAATATGTAAAATGTAATGGCTGGTCTATTAACGGATAAATATTTTTGAAAAAGCATCACATTTTTTTTCAGTTTTGCAGCCGAGAGATATATACCCAACTATATGCTATCGCTTGTTTGTTTTCAGAGATAGTTTTCTCTTAATTGTGTAGTATCCATAGTGAAAAAAATAAGGTGGAACCTCCAGCTTGCTTTTCTTAGTCAATCTACAGTTCTGAACCAAAAGGATTTTCATAGTTACACATAAGCCAATCAACACTCAGGATTCTTTTTTTAGCCTGCTAATCAATTAACTAAACAGCCATTTCAACACCCCATTTAATTAGGACTACTAGCAGTAGATTGATTTCTATATAGATTCATGAATAAAAGGGAATTTGTTCCTTTTCGATTAGAAGATTGTCTTGCCACATTCATTTGATGTTTTCAAGGTGTTGTTTCTCTTAAGATAATAGTCTTACAATGTTTTAACCCTTTTAAGGCTGATCCAAAAAAATAAGTTTTGTTTTTTGTTTGAAATCTTTATTTGGCAAAACAGAAATAATTTTTTAATATTAATAACTAGTTACCGTGTGATAAGTCAAGATTGTTGTTGTGCAGTCTTCTGCCCCCAGTTATCAGGTATATCTTGTTGTGGTCCACAGGGTTTTGAGCAAAGTTTTTACCTTTTAATGATGCAAAAGGTCTCAGATGCAAAACATTTCAGAAACGGTATGTATCAAACAGGAAACTTATGACATTATAGGGTTAATTTAGTCTCTGTACTCTGCTGTCTGTTTCATTACACTCTTTATAATTCAGATTAAACCTAAAATGGAGATTGTTTTCCACTTATTATGGTTATATGAGTTAGTTTATGGAATGCACAGTGAACTGGCAACCTGTCCATGGTGTACTCTGTCTTTAACCCAACATCACGAGGGACTGTCGCCAGCCCCCCCTCACGACCCTACAAGGAACAAGTGGTATAGAGAATGGATGAATGGATTATTTCTTATGACACTCAGAGATTTGCCTTTCATTCATGGGAATAATCTTTGATTTGCTTTAAGCTTAATATTTAGACATATATTTTAATTTTTGTGTTTGATGTAGTTGTTCTTGATCTGTAGCTTATCTGAGATACTGTCACTTTGAAACCACAGCCGCTCAACAGTCTTGCTTCAGTGATTTTTCATTTTAGGTGATGAGGAATGCGGGGCGGCACGGTGGTGTGGTGGTTAGCACTGTCGCCTCCCAGCAAGAGGGTTCTGGGTTCGAATCCCAGGGGAACCAGAGCCCTTCTGGGTGGAGTTTGCATGTTCTCCCTGTGTCTGCGTGGGTTCTCTCCGGCACAGTCCTAAAACCTGCATGTTAGGTTGATTGGAGATTGGGGAAATTGCCCTTAGGAGTGAATGTGTGTGTGAGTGGTTATTTGTCCTTGTATGTCCTGTGTGTGGCCCTGCGATGGACTGGCAGACTGTCCAGGGTGTACCCTGCCTATTGCCCGTTGACCACTGGGATAGGCTCCAGTTCCCCCCGCGACCCCATCAGGGAATAAGCGGTATTGATAATGGATGGATGGGTGATGAGGAATGCCTTGTGCTGTATTATACTGTATTGTGACATCTTTTTGTACACTGATGATGGTATGTAGCTGACATACCTTCGTGTTGACTGAGTGAGTAAATGAATCCCACACACACACAGTGTACGGTACTTCAAATGCCAGCAGAATGACAAAATCCTTTCAAACCATCATAATAAAAACCTACTGACCACTGACAGGGTTTGCCAGATAAAATCGGTCTCCGGTCCTGCTCAGTCTTAACCACCATAAAACCAGCCCTACTTTTTAATGCTTTGCTATGAACTCAGTATGTTTGGAGGAGGATGGCGATGTGAAATTGGGTGTGGCTTCGCTGTTGTTATGGCAACAGAGTTATCTTCCCTTTGAACCACCTCCACCAGTCAGCGCATGGTGAGGGAAAAAAAATAAATCGGTTGCCAATAACAGTAAGTGAAATACTCTATCTCAGGCATACGGCCATCTTTTTGCTGGCAGTCATATCTCTACATACTAATAAGAAGCTCACAGCTAAACAGATGCTAACCTCAGGCCCATAAAAACCTTATTTTACACCAGCACAAATGTGACAGAGTGATGGCCTCTCTTGTTGCCCCCGGTTCGGGCGAACACAGCACATCAGTTATACCAGCAACAATGTGGCAATAAAGCTGTGTGGCAATGTCTTCCTTAATGGGCTGCCCCTGTTATAAAACACAAGGTTAGATGACATTATATGGTTTCACAGTCAACTGGCTGTGTGTGTGTTCAAGAGGAGTGAGTGCCTGACCTGCCGACAACCCCACCAAGGAAGGAGAGAGAACATAAAGCAGAGGTGCAGATGACACAAGACACAAGAAGCTAGTTAAAATGTCCCGTATGTAGACCTGAAAACAACTCACAATAACAGAGTTTGCATGCTGAAAAATGGATCTGTTCACTAATCATTGACTTAGTCAGAAATGGGAAATGACTGAGATAATGGATTGATTAACTTGACAATTAGTATGAAGCTCCACATGAGAATCCCCCCCCCCCATGCATCTTATCTGACTGAAAGCTCAAAATCAGTCCCCAGCTTCCACCAATACAAAAATACCAGGGATGTTACATTTGTGGGATCATTAAACTCACCTTCTTTTGAAAGAGAAACAAAGGCAAACACTGTATAAAATGGGAGCTGTATAAACAGATATAATGAAATCAGCCTATTAAAGTATAGGAATAATATTCCTATACTCCCATGCCTTGGAGTTTAACCTTTATGTTGTATGTGCTGCCATCTGGTGGTAAAATAAGATAATGAAAACATAAACAAACAAACAAATAAAGAAATATTAAGAAAGGATTAATGTCATGGTTAATTAAAAAAGTTTTTTCCGAAACAGAAACCTATTATAACATTCAGTAAAAAAATGCAAAGAAATTAGTTGGTTTTTAATATGAATAATCAATGTTGTGTATTGTTGTGGTGTTTTTTTTTTTTACAACTCTTAATTAGTTTTCCTCTACAAGACCAGCGAGAAACAGTTTAACCTTACACTTACTTTATCGTTTTTTGCTCCTTAGTGACCACAGTTTGTAAGATATTTATGGATAGATTGGTGGAAAAATAAACAAAGAAAAAGGAATATTCCTTGAAAACAAGAAAAAAAACCATTGCACACACTAATTGTTTTCACTTAGAGATATCTATGGTAACACTGGGGCATTAAAGATTAATAAGTTATTTCTGCACCTTTGTGACTATTCAGAAATAACATTTGTAAGTTTATTTATGTAATTTCTATTCAAGACTATGTTGTTTAAAAAACATTTCGTTGTAAAAAAAACATCAAACCATACCTCTGCCTATGGGTTTGGAACGGTCAAATTGCAGCTAGGCTTAAAAAGAGCTAACTGTTTATGTTGTTCACATTGGGCTAAAACACTTCCGACAGTTTTTAGCTGCACTTGAACGTAACAGCTTTCGCGCCAAGCTCCAAGAGCTAAGTCTGTCCTGAGTGTATGCTAACACCTCCAGCTGTGGTAGAAATCGCTACAAAAGGCAGAAATAGTTGCTCAGTGACCATACAGCTAAATCAACAAAAAGTCCATGTCTATTAATGTATTTTTAAAAGCAGAGGTGCCATGTTTCGGTATAAAACTGCGTGGTTTTCGAGCAGTGTCCCACAGGCTCACCACAACTTTTGGAGTAAGTAGCTACAGGTGCCATTTGGTGCTTTCGTCCAAGTCAGAGAATCAGACAGAAACCTAAATAATGTTATAGAGTGATTATAATATCTCAATTTCTTTGTAAAGGTGATTAGGAAGATTATGAATTATATTATTTGTTTTGTTGGTGTGGTGGATAGCGACTTCACAAGATGCAATTTTATAGGAAAGTTTAGAAATCATGCAGTTAGTTATATGTGACAAACTCCATTGTAACTGTGTATTTTGTTTTTATTCTACCTTTTAGTAGTTTGAAAGTTTGACTCTAAATTTAGCATTTAAAGACGTTTCATGGCACTATATATTGGTATAATATTCTGCTATGCTGAAAAGCTAAACTTTGCCTCTCCAACTTAGCTCTGATTGTACCTGCGTGGCAGTTGTTTGGGTAAAGATGAGACAGCCTGTTTTGATTGTGTTTTCTTTCAGTTTTGGAGGGTGGGGCCATCAAATGCTGGAGGACAGCAGATTACCTTTTCAGCCAGGATGCAACGTGTCCTGATACTCTGAGGTAAGTTCAATAAAAGGGCCAAAAAGCCATTTTAAGCCATCTATTGAGAGCTGTACATCTATGTGTCTGTGTGTGTTTTTCTATATTGTTTTAGGATATTTGAGAGCAAGGATTATCTCTTGAACAAGGTGACGGTGTTCCACAGCCTATTTTTGTCTGCCTGTGAAAGGCGGGAGAGTGTGAAATCTGTGTGCATTGGTCATTATGTGCTGCCCCCATCATGTGTGCAGGACGGTGAGGATCACCCTTTACTTCTTATTGATTTGATGTAAACCTTATTGGATTCTGTTTGGGAAGTTTGGAAATAACAGATAAAACATTTTTGGGATTTTTGCCCTCTAGTGCTGAATTGAACATATTTCTTCTTCCTGTCTCTTGATGTATTGGATAAAATAAAGTTTCTTTGGTTGGATCAATTCAGAGACATTACCAGTTTGTTCGAGAGAGATAAATTATTTTATTTGTCCTATCATTTAAGAGGTTAGAAAGGTGGTTGGCAGGTTGATTTGGGAGTTTGACGATGAGCAATCAGTTGCCCAGGTAATTCCAGCAGAATATCAACAAAGTTGACCACAAACACCGGTGATCTCCTCTAATGGAGCCCCTTGTGTTTGACAGAGTGAATATAAGAGCGTCATATGTCTGACTGAAGACCTCAGCGATGGGGGAGACACCAGAAGCGAGTATGTCAACTCAGTCCTCTGAATATTTTCAGCTGGAACTTAAAATGTAAACTAAAGTCTCTTTGTTTTGTTGACAGCTATGAGCCATCAGATACAGACTCGGAGAGTGAACAGTCTCTTTGTGATCATTGGAGAGGCCCAATTTCTAGATTGCTCACAGGTGAAGTTTTCTATGTGTAACTTTGGGTTACACATTTACTTTGAGCCCACTCCAGTTAGACTACGGTAAATGTTGTTTTGGAAATTCTAAAGCCTGTGCCGACCACAGCACCTGGTTTCTGAACTGGTCTTTGTGCTGCCCAGACCCACCAAGTAGTGGAGGAAAACTAGAAGAAAGGAGGCTCTCAACTGTTGGTCCTTTTTTTCAGCTTCAAAACTAGTAATTTTTTCATCAAATACAGGGTTATTAACAGAAGTTATGATACAGCACAGTGTGACCGCCCCACTGTTTCAGCTTTCTTTAAACATACCACCTAATCCAAACCCATATTTTGAGATTATCCATCCATCCATTATCGTTACCGCTTATTCCCTAATGGGTTCGCGGAGAGAACTGGAGCCTATCCCAGTGGATAATGGGCCACCAGTCCATCGCAGGGCATTTTCAGATTATGAAACCGTCAATTCATACTGTGGGTATCAAATTTAAACATGTTTACATTTAAACTTCTCTGTTTTAAATACTTTCTATAGAATTTAAATGACATAACATATTTTGTGTTAACACATCATTCCTCCTGTGAACTGTGTCCTCACAGGGTACGTCAGCATGGACAATCTGCAGAAATACTCTGGTGATCTTTGGGATTTCTGCCCCAGACATGTCCAATGCTCTACATGTAAAACTCCCCTGTGTTTGACGTAGATGTGAACAAACGCACACACAAACATGAAACACTGACAATGCAGTCTTAGTTTTAACATCATTGCTGATCAATCTGCTGCACACACTTTTTCAGCATACAAATGTGTTCTTTCCTGTTTATTATGTAGCCAGCCACTTTTCTCATTAACGTCCATACGAACACACGGTGTATATGGTTGTTTTGTCTTTATCTGCCCTCACTCTGTGAGCTAACATTATTTAAAGTTACTTGTTGATGAATAAATTAACATTGTAGAGAATGCAGGATTGCCTGCATTGATCCTCCCGTATGATAAGAACTGTGATTGAACCGAGAGGCCATTTAACTGCTTTTAGGGGTATAGAAAAACACTGGACTAAGCCCTCAAATTTGTGTGTGAATTCCAGATATTCTGTGAAAATATTTTAAAGACCAAACCAAAGCAGTTCCCACACAAAGCTAACTGTTCAAATTCAGTTGCCTGTTTTAGGATTTCCAAGTGTATTTGGCAGTGTTTGTGTGAAAAATTTTCATGAAGGCTTCTTCAGTATAAGGAGACATTAAAAGGCAGATAGGAAATGTAGTTTTTGGTGATTAACTGCATTAAATAATTGTTTCTTTATCACTTTCCTTATTTAGTTACTGTACTGTGGGGAAGGGGGGAAATAAGTTGTAATGTTGCCTTTATCAGCAACATGGAGCCAAACGTTTTGTGAATAAACTTACTTTTAAGTGTCTGAAGCCAATATTCTTTTATTTTTTCTATTTCCTCATTTAGAGACTATAACTATACTCTTTATTTTAGAAAAGTTCCTTATTTTGTGACAGGGGTGCCCCTGCTAGTCCCATCTGCGGACTTTCAAAGCAGTACAGAAGCTAGAAAAGAGAGAACCCTAGGCCCATTGACTCTTTTTCCCAGTCATCCCAGAAACAGGTCTGTAACGCTGCTGTATATGTGGTTCTCACCAAAATTGTAACAGTAAAAAGAGAGTTTAACACCAATCACACTGTTGGAGCATATGTTTTATATTTTATGACAACGCCTATACTCTGTATATGCAATGATAACAAAAAAAATCCTATACAACAGGTGTGTAATGGAACGAACCGTCTTACTGTTACTCTTCAACAACAGGTTCTGCTCATCTTATCTGGCCCATTGATGCCATTTTCATATCTGATCTGTCTTGATTGGACCCAGAGCTGCATTGACTAATTGTAAGCTGTTCTCAAAGCAAAAATGTTTAATTTCGTCAGTTTTTATATTTTTCTTAAGTTGGACAGTATGATTGGACTCTGTAAAATTCTATGTTTTTTTCTAAGTAAAACCATTGTTATGAGGCCATAGGGCAAAACAGTTTGGATAAATAGTAAAATTCCATTAGAGTATTGACGTTTCGATTTCAGCGCCCACCCCACCCCCTGCAGAATGGACTGTTCCGCTGCTTATCGACCAATCACAGGCTTTGTTTTGGTACCAGCCCAGAAATGAGGAAACCGCTGGCCGGTGCTTGTTGGTTGGGTTTGTCTTGGGTTTGTACTTTGCTACTTGCAGAGTTTCGTGACGGCGGGGCGCTTCTTTGTGGTCCCGGACTCATTATTTTCGTTCTCGTTCCTTGAGACCTCACCGCCGCCTTTGCAATGGCGCAGGAAAATCTGTCCGTGGTGCTGCACTCTCAGGGAGACCTCAGGCTTGTATGAGACCATAAACTCTCATAACGTCCATAGATTATTTGTAGGATGCAAATGCATCTTCGCTTATATTATTCTGTGTTATAGGAAAATCGTCCCGTCCCAGAGCCCGGACCAAATGGTAAAGCAAATCTATTGCTCTGATCTTCAGGGAGCATATTATTTCAAGCGAAAATGTTTTAGAAGTGACGATCATGTTATGCATTATTGCAGCTGAAACTGAGCAGTCAATCCTTCCATATTTGCTCTCTTGTCAGCTCAAAATTTCCAGCAGGAATGTACATATAAACTTTGGGGCAATTCTAAAAAAGTATTATACATTTCTGTCTTTCACATCAAACTGAAACAAGTTTATTTTTTTTATTTGTGCAAATGTTTCTGCATTTTTTGCAGAAGGAAGTTATTTAGAATTGTGGAAATGTAACAAGTGGTCAGGTATGTGTCCCTTTTCCCAGACCCGTCTGTCCTGTCTTGTGCCTAGAGGTGTTGCTCCAGATGCACTCGGTTGGAATCTGTGGGTCAGACGTGCACTACTGGCAGCATGGCCGAATTGGAGACTTTGTGCTCAAAAAGCCAATGGTGCTGGGCCACGAGGCTGCCGGGCGAGTCTTGAAGGTTGGATCAGCAGTCAAACACCTCAAAGCAGGTAATTGCAGAAATTACTTGCAGAAAGGACTTTCTATTCCTCCTCATTTTCATCTCATATTGTCTTTCACCCAGTGCCATACATTTCTTTTCAGATATTATTGTACCATCCACGTCTTTGATGCTTTTAACATCCTATCTTTATCGTGTTATACGGCTGTAATGATCAGCTGACTTTTTTAAAAGCTGTTTGTCCTGTGAACTTCTTCTTGTCCTTTCAAGGGGACAGAGTGGCCATTGAGCCTGGTGTGCCTCGCGAGATGGACGAGTTCTTCAAAAACGGACGATACAACCTCTCTCCCTCCATCTTCTTCTGTGCCACGCCCCCTGATGATGGAAACCTATGTCGCTATTACACACATAACGCCAACTTCTGTTACAAGTAAACTTTTTTTTTTTTTTCTCTCTATCGTTGGGTTACTTTCCACTAAAGAGATTACTGCACAGCTGCCCGTTTGAAGACCGGTGGCTCCCTTGCCCAATCTTCACATATCCTCTTCAATTTTTCTTCCTTCTGTTGCTTTTATGACTTTTTCCAGGTTGCCTGATCATGTCACATACGAGGAGGGAGCTCTCATTGAGCCTCTTTCCGTGGGGATCCACGCCTGCCGCAGAGCCGGCGTTAACCTCGGCAGCACCGTTCTCATCTGCGGGGCAGGTAGCAAGGAGCTCAGACTATTCAGCTGAGCAACATTTTTGTAATATTCCATCTGCAACTTATTGCAGAAGGCATTTCCCTGCATGCTGCAATCTGACTGTGGCAACATGCTCGTGTTTGTAACGAACATGAAAATCACGCTGAGTCAGCAAGACTAGAGGCTAGAGAAACAGACGAAGTGAACTGTAACACACGTTGGAAGATTCTTAATATTTAACAGTGCTGAGAAAACACGCTCATGAACATTTAGACATGGAGTATATGTCAAGTAAAAACAAATGAAAATCTGAGTGTTGATCTACAGTATTTTATGTGTTTCTCCCCCCCCCCCCCCCCTTTTTGCAGGACCTATCGGTTTGGTCTGCTTGGTCGTCGCCAAGGCAATGGGGGCTTCACAGGTCGTCATTACTGGTAAAACACAACTGGCGCATAAGTGACGGGCTGGTGCTGATGAAGCCATGGTGGCCTTTCACCAGCTGCCTCTCCTGTGTTCAGATCTTTCTGCAGAGCGTCTGAAGGTGGCCAGAGAACTGGGTGCAGACTTCCAGCTGACGGTGAAGAGAGCAGATGGATCCCAGCAGCTGGCAAAGAGAGTGGAGAACATGTTGGGAGCTCAGCCTCAAGTTACCATCGAATGCACTGGCGTGGAAAGCAGCATCCAAACGGCCATCTATGTATGTGGTACAGTAGAGTCGGATGGATTCAGAACAAATGATACCTTCATATAGATCTATGCAAACAATCTCATCTATGATAAAGTTACACTGTCAGGGTGACATGTTTGAACTGATCACTGCCTATTATCTGGCTTGTGATCGTGCCATAAATGCCTTAGTGCCTTGCTATCTGCAGTCTCATAAAATAATCCGGCCTGTGGCTGACCTTCTTTATCCTCTTTGTTCTAAGGGGACACGTTCAGGAGGTGTGGTGGTTCTGGTGGGTCTTGGTGCTGAGATGGCAACTGTTCCTCTCATCAACGCTGCCGTAAGAGAAGTGGATATCAGAGGAGTCTTCCGCTACTGCAACACGTAAGGAAACCTGCACAGCTTTCCTACCTGTGTAAATGAACAGGAGCCAGCCAGGCTGTGTCAGAGTCTAAAAAAAAACATGTTTTCACCGTGTTGCAGCTGGCCGATGGCCATCGCCATGTTGGCGTCTGGTCAAGTGAACGTGAGGCCCCTCGTGACCCACCGCTTCCCTCTGGAGCAGGCGGTTGCGGCCTTTGAGACCACGCGTCAAGGTCTTGGGATAAAAGT
Organism: Menidia beryllina; assembly: GCA_013363375.1. Classification (NCBI taxonomy): domain Eukaryota; kingdom Metazoa; phylum Chordata; class Actinopteri; order Atheriniformes; family Atherinopsidae; genus Menidia; species Menidia beryllina. The sequence goes on from JABUIW010000020.1 coordinate 5,692,524, forward strand.
CATGTTAAAGTGTGACAAGGATGACCAGAACCCCTGAAGTGACCCGCCGCTGTGAAACAAAACAAACCCACTGCGAGCGACTCAGCATGACGAGCACAAACTGGACTCCGACCTCAGAAAGATAACAGAACAAGTTCAAAACACTCACTAATCAGAGCCCTGGGAAGAACAGTCGAGGGCTGTCCTGCCTCCAGAACAGAGCAACGGGTTACAATTCAATAATGCTCAGGAAAGGGTGCAATGATCCTATGACTTTCTGAAAACTGGACTAGAGTAAAAACAGTTATTGAGTAATAATGGTGCATTTTTTTCATGGAAATAATTTTCTGCAGAATCTGCACTACTTATTTGTTAGCATTAGAGGGCAGAAGAGGCTTAAAATGGAATCACTGGCAGAGAACCATACCAGTATGTGCCATTTGCTAATTGTTGTGATGTGCTCTTTTCATCACTGGCATTCAATAAATCAACCTTCTAAGAAAATGCAATTGAGTGGCTCGGTTACTTAGGCCCCCAAGGATAAATAAGAAAGGATCATAGCTGCATAGACGCCCAGAGCGTTTATTATTGTGTGGCACTGAAAGTCTGATTAGGTTTGAATGTGCAAGGACCTTTACATTCAACACACCATGGCAACAGCTGACACCATATCCCACATGTGTCTGCCCCCCGTCCATCCCCATTGTCATGAAGACTATACAAAAATGTATGGTTGAAGTGTATGGTTGAAATTGTTTGCAGATTTTGTTTTCCCTCCCCTTTTGATTTTAGATGGAGAAATAATTTGCTCAATGTAAAAAATAAGTATTGTGGGTCAGTCATTTTCATTAACTTTGTAACCACAGTACCATCATGGCTTGATACTAAAATAAAACCTTACTTTTTCAGGTTTAGCAGTTTAAGTCAGAAAAGACAAACAGAATGAAGCCAACCAGGTTCAGCTCAGGTTTTATTTTCTTGCCACAATGACATGGTACTACTTTACGAGGCATGCACACAAAGTTCATATGGTTAAAATTCACTACAATGCTTTGTGAGGTCTTTCCTTGGTGGAAAGGCTTTTTTTTCTGTCACAGTGTGTGATTCACAGCTCTCTCTCTCTGTCCCCCTGAAGCCTGATTGCCATTTGCGGAGACTAAACCTGCGTGTTTTGTTTTATTACCATGAGCACAATACAAGACGAGTTGGTCTTTATGTACAGACATTCTAACACTGCTTATGGCAATGAGACGGCTCACACAACACTGGTACATTCACAGTCCACTCATAGTATGCATGAGTTCAGTCAGAACGCTAAAGGTGAACGCATAGGGCAGTAGCACACAAAATAACAAAAGAAAGGTCATTGTTCCTACATGTGAGTTCATATCAAAAGCATAATCAATGCATGTTAAGAGTTGCTTGTCATTCAAATGTGTGTGAGGGTTTGTACATGAGATTTAGAAAAGACTCGCCGTTCAGAGCTTGAACGTGCGTATTGCCTTAAAATGCGGTAAATCAAAAAGGATATGGCGTTTCTCCCATAAACCTTTGCTTCCAGCATCGGTTTGATTCACGTGTACAGTACTTTTTCAAACACGTAACTCCACCTTTTCCTCACATTCAGCCACTAGGATTTATCTGGCTTGTAATTGTGCCCTTGCCATCCCTGTGGCCCGCCTCCAATTCAACTGCAGGTTTCAGCAAATATGTACAACGCAGCTGTGGCTCCACCCTCCCCACGGCCTCCACTCACACTATTAGCAAAATATGTATTTACATGGGAAATAAATTAAGAGAGGGGGACATGAAGCTATATAAAATGTATAGCAGGTGGATCATATTGCATTACATGCCTGTAAAAAAATAAAACTGTGACACATTCACTCCATGTGACGAAAGAGCACGGACAGGACAAATAAATAAACAGTGTTCACACACTCGCTGCCTCCCCAGCTGGCTGAGATGGAATAAACCTCTGCTGACATTCAAATGGCTGCTGCATTGTAAGCACAGACAAAGGAGAGATGACGGAGAGCCGGAGGGGCCAGGCCAGCGAAAACAAAAAGGTAAAAATGAATGGCAGCGGCTCCTGCTGTCGTCTATATGTACATCGGTGTCTCCTGTCCGGTTAGAAGCCTGAACATGGCTGCCGGCATGGTCTTCATGTGGATCTGGTGGAAGAAAAGTAGCAGGACTGTTTAAAGAAGCGGCAGAAAAACACAGAAAATTCTGCTTGTAGGTTCATGTGTTGGCTGAGGTTACTTCACTAATAGTAAATTGCACCAAACTAAAGGACATAAAAAAAAGAAAAAGAAGTACAATTCAAATGAGGCACATCTGGTTGAAATCAGCCCTGCCCTTGTAACTCATTAGTTAAAGTGGAATTGTTTCCCTGAATAAGTATTTCAGAGTCACGGCATACAGAAGAAGGAGCTATCTCAGTATTTGTTATATTTCTCTAAATGCCTGACCTCGCCAACGGAGTTGGAGAGGGCCTGGACAATCTTCTCGTGAGCCGTGGCCACCACACTCTGCCCGTTGATCTCGATAATCCTGTGGCCCACACGGACCCCCCCGCGCTCAGCGATGCCCCCGCGCATCAGACTGCATATCTGCAGGGCAAAGACACACACACGACAGGTTAGAGCCTGAAGCCACTGATGAAAGCATTAAGAAAGGCAGAGGGAATCATTCTGACTGGGTGGTTTCGAAACACTGCCCGAGTCCAAACAGCGAACGATTTTACACTGATAGCTTTTCCATGGAACAACACGGCTGATTCACAACACCAAACCTCAACCCGAGTCTGGAAATACTCACGATGCCGTTCTGGACGCTGAAGCCAAGCTGATACTTCAGGTCGGGTCTCTTAATGAGGACGGTGGTCACAGGGGGACAGCTGACAATGTTCATTTTCACCTGAACCTGGTTCTTTAAGCCCTTTATCACAGAGAGGCAAACACATAGAGAGGCAAAAATGAATGTTTTAAACCAAACGGCCGTTTTCTGATGCGTTTCACTGCCTCCTGTGTCTCCGTACCTTAATGATTCCCTGACAGGTGGCAAGCGGCAGCCCCACTAGGCTGGTGTTGTTGATGGACATGATCTGGTCTCCGATGCTCAGCTTGCCGGAGCGAGCCGCCGGGCCGCCGTTCATCATGTTGGCTAAAATAACTGTGGGCAGGATGGAGCCCCAGCCAGACTCCACGATCACCACACCCAGAATCTCTCCTTTACTCTTCTCCAGCTGCAGCTGCGGGAGGCCAGAATATCGACCATTTTAATGATTCATCATGAGCACCACAATCACAACAGCGACTATGAGGCGCAAAGAGAGCTGACTTAGCCCACAGTCGTAAACACTCACAACTCAAGAACATGTTTCACCACAATTTTGAGCCAAAAACATCTGTTTGCTGCAGCCTTTCCTCATCTGATTCATGATTCATCACGATTTGCTGGGGTTGATTTGAGCAGCATGTCGTTCAGTCACAAGTTGTTGGATAACGTGTACAGAACTCATTAGCACTGGAAACAAGATGACTTATGTTGACAGAAGAAGAAAAAAAAAAGCTTTTTTTTCAGTTTTATGGATCGTTGCAGGAATCTGTGGTGTGACAGCAGTCCTGGAGCTCAGCAGTCAAGAGATTTAGAGATGTTTATACTGAGGAGGATTAATATATCTGGTTGCATAAGACTGTCGCTGGCAACACTGCAAATCAATCAGCATCATTGCACCAGTGGATTTATGGTATCGTTGTAATAAAGCAGCAACCCACCTTGATCTCTTATCTGCTGGATTAGTGTAAATTACACTGGACATTGCTTTCTGTTGACATTATATGTAGATTTTCCTCAAGAATCCTTTGTCATTCATCCCATAAACAATGTGTATCCATCCATCCATCCATCCATCCATCCATCCATCCATCCATCCATC
>JABUIW010000020.1:5696455-5801985 GCA_013363375.1 Menidia beryllina
CATCCATCCATCCATCCATCCATCCATCCATCCATCCATCCATCCATTAGGATGACCAAACGTCCTCTTTTGCCCGCACATGTCCACTATTTTAATCCTGTCCGGAGGATTATAAATTCATGAAAATGTACAGTTCACTGTTTATCATGGGACCATAATCGTTTGCTTAAATCGACTGGCGCTTTGCATAGAATGCTACAGTACTTTATTGCCCGACGCGAGGCACTGCGTTGTGGGAAAGTCTAGCGAGACACCTACACACACAGATGTAGCAGAGCAACCAGCATTGGAGACAAAATGCCCAAACAAAAGAGCAGCTTCTCAGACGAACTCACGACGTCTCACGACGTAGGACATGTGGCGGGCTGAGTACACCGTGTGCAGAGCAGGCACATATGTTTCAGTGTCTAATACAGGTGCTGGGGATCTCTAAGCTTACATGGACACTGAAAACCATAAAAAGCTGTGTGAGGTGAGAGTTGAGTGAGTACTTTGTTAAACCTGGGAAAACAGAGGATGCTATAGACCCTTTTTGCTTGTTGAGTTTGTATTGTTGTGAGACTGTTTCATTTATTATATTAAGAGGGGATTAAGATGTATTTTGTTAAGGCTGAATTTTCTAATACAGAAGAGGTCATGTATAGAACATTATTTGATTTTATTTAAATATTTTAAAGGAGGGCTATAATTTTGTTACTGGTTGTTACAAAATGTGTTTTACTACCAAAGTTATTTTTATACCACTGAGGTATAATAAAGCGTGTTCATTAACATCTGAGAAGCCTATCTGAATCCGTCCCGAGGCTGGGCAAAGTGTCCTCCATTTTGGAAATCAAAATATGGTCACACTAATATATATACTGTAGCAGTTTGAACAAAAAAACTTCTTAATCTGTGGTAGTATCAAATAACAGGATATAACATCTAGCTCAAAAATCTGGTAAAAGATAGATCAGAAAAAATGACACTTTGCTGCGCATGGTTTCAGTACAGCGACACAAACTGTAGAGGATCAAGCAGATCCAACGACGTGTACATGGCTTTTTAATATATAATTCTATCATTAGGTCTATTATCTAGCTCTTATTCCCACTGTTATATTTTCAAGTATCCAGAAAAGAAAGAGGAAAGGAAGCCATGAAAGGAAAACTTGAATATTTTTTTAAATGGAAAGCCATCTGCAGGCTAAATGTAGAACAAACTGGTGAGAAATATTCCCAACATGCACCATTTACATTCAAAGTAAGGGAAGTGCTGCTGCTTTTTAAAATATTCATAGGTATACGTACCCTTGCGTGCTATTTGCAACCCATCGCATGTATCAAACACATGCAAGCTGGGTTAGAAAAAATCCAGAAAACTTAGTTTCGTTTCTAAAACAGTTATTTTACTCTTCCTTTCGTTACGGTTTTAATAATTCTGGCGCTGACATGAATCTCCCAGACTAAAATGTGTTCTCAGCACCGATAAGAGGTTTGGGAAGCGGTTTGACAGCCCTGTTCTCCCGTCTCTATACATGACTGGGGTGCTCCTATTAAAGCACTGAGTGGCAGTGGTAGTGCAGCCCCTCTCTGCTCATACAGAGGAAACTGTTCACAGCTTCTAAAATCCCCCAAAGCCACTGGTAATGTTTCCTGGGCACAGAGTTAACAAAGGAGGAAATGCTGCAGCAGGAAAAGCTGAGCCTGACATGCTCTGGGTAGATTTTGCTGCACCATCTGCCTCTTAATCTGTCAAATTAGTTAACAGCTCCAGCAGCTGCGTGTTTCTCTGATGGCCCTGCAGCATGTGTGGGAACGGTGCCGCATTTTTTGTCACAGTCTCTGAGGGTCTGAGCCTCGCTTCCTTAATATACACCGACCTCTTTGCAGTTTTCAGAGTTGGAGAAGTGAATGAGGTCATCGTTGTACATTTCCTGGGTGTTGATGATGTCGCTGTACTCCTTCTGACTCAGGTCCTCGGGGTTGATGCCGTTGGCTCTCAGGAACTCCTGGTAGGCCACGCTGAATGCCTGGCCGATGGACTGAGCGATGAGCTGAGCCTGAAGACAACCGGGCAGGAATTATTATGGAAAACATGTGTTTATGTCCTCTTGCTTTTCTGTTTTTATGGAGCCCCAAACGCTAATCCTCACTGATATGCATATGAATAACATTTCAGCAGTGAAAAGCATTTTGTGTGGCGTCAAACAATAATGCTCTTTGGGGAGCCAACAAATATGTTATGGCTTAATATAAATTGATTTTCACTGTCAAATGCTATTTGTTCTCATTGAAAAGGACAGGTAGAGTTTCTGTTGTGTTCAAGTCAGAGGGAAGGATATTAATGAGGAAAACAGGGTGCAAAAATCTAACTCACACAAAAGGAAGGCATAGTATTACTCTATTGAATGTCAGCTAAAAGAAACACAAGCACTGACAATATCCTGCACACAGGCAGGGGGACTATTATACATCAAACACGTAAGGAAAAGTGGATTTGTCAGTAATTTCTTTTAAAGAAAAGCAGTAAAGTTAAGGATGCTCAATCATTACTGGCTCCCAACCATCCACTGTGAGTTCATTTTTCACCATAACAACAAAATCAAAAACAGGAAACGCTGCACAAAGCCAGCGAATCACAAAAACGGAAACAGTTTATTAGTTGATAGATGAGCGGCTGAATGGCTCCACTGTGGCTGCGTCCGGCCTTTAAAAAACCTGGCTGGAAAAATGAGATGATGAGGAGGCAGATTGGAGTGCAGCCTTTATACCAATTGGCACGGAGAAGGAGCGGCTGGCTCCTCGGTTCCACATTGTTCCTGCTGCCAAGTCTTCCTGAATCTGCTTCAGCAGCTCCATGGGATGCAAATAAATAAATAAAACCCAAACCGCCTAGCCAATGAACATCTCGCACGTCAATGAGTTGCTATGATTGGGAGCAACATTTACAATTCTGGAAAGGTGAAAAAACATCTACATGGTGACCACATCTGTCCTCTCCTCACTGTCTGTAGAGGATGGAGGTTTCTTATACGGCATAAATAAAGAATGCCTTTGTTGAATAACTGAGATCTGAGCGAAATCACGCACGGAAACTCCGAGTCACTTACATCCTCAGACTCAAAGACGTGGCATATCATCTTGTATTGCTTCTTTGCCTCAGGTGCACCGGGGGTGGTTTCGATACAGTCCTGCGAGGCTGTGCGAGGCATTCGGCGCCGCGCCATCAGGACAACAATGTTCCCGATGTCGGCGATGTAGGAGATGGTGCGCAGGGCATTGTCCATCATTGTTTCCTGTCGGCACAGCAACCAACACATCAGAAACGTGGCCCCGGTTGAACGTTTCACAGTGTGAACTTAAAAGCTGAATATCAGTGCAGCAGACTGTCATTGTGATGTTGACATGTGTGACAGCACCAGGGATCACTGTGATATCAGAATGCATGAGCTGTGAAATGAACCAAAATGTACCCGGGATTACATTTCCTGAGAGGAAAAATCCTGTGGAATTCGTCTGATACAGACCACAGGGACCAGGGAGATAGAATTCACTTCCTGCTGATATCAACAAGAAATTAAATATTTGGAGTACATCGGTATTTACTGTTATGGATTGGGTCCAATTCCACAAAACCTGTTTGTATAATCAGCACAGGTCTTGGAATTAAATGTGAAGGACTGATGATTTAGAAAAATCTTTTGGATTGTTTTGACTCTTTTCAGTAATTGAAAAACTCACCCTGTAAACCAATGTGCTGTGGGGTCAAGTGTGAGGTCATCATTAGGCCATGATACAGAACAATGAATCTTAGCACCAGACAATACAATAAAATAGGTGATTAAAAGAAAATCAAGGCTTTGCTACGGCCAAGTAAAATATCTCAGTTAGATTAAAATGTTCTGAAGGGACCGGAAGAGAGCGGAGATAAATTCAAGTTTGTGCCGTTATGTCTTCCATGATATTTTGATACGACTTGTAGTTTCAAATTTTCTCAAATTTGGTTTCCTTTGATCAGTCATATTGATAATTATAAAGAGCCCTTTTGCTGCATATTCAATGTAGCTCTTTGTCCAAGCCAAATTACCTGTTTAGGGTGGAGAAAGAGATAAAAGCACACTCTACAGAAAGCAAGCGGGTCTTTTGATTGCATGCAACACAGCTGCATAATCAGGTTACAGCCCAGTACCGCCTCGGTTAAATGAGAGCATGAGCAGATCTTGTTCATCTGATCAATCTGAAAAGGTGCACAAAAAAAACCCTGAAGTGTTTGTGTTGACTTAATGATTTAATCTTGTTTATTCACTCAGTCTAATTATAGTTGAGAGCAATAATGTCAATTGCATTAAGCATTACTTTATGTTAGAGCTATTTACAGATGATCTGAACTTCAAAAGAATGAGTGGGTTTACTGAGATGACGTTATGTTTGTTCATGCTTATGATAATGTGATGAATTTAATTCCAGTTTTGTTCATTTTATTGACCTTGAGGCATTTTTATTAATAGAGTTAAATGGATGTTGTTGTTCCAGCCCACTTTTGGACTTGTACTCATTATAAATCAAAGTAAGGAACTGGGTGCGGGCTCCATACAGTTTGAAAGTTTTTATACTCTAAATGGCTTTTTCTGAATTGCCAGGACCATTCGAAACCAGATGGAAAAGGGAGGAAGACAGACATGGCACTGCAGTATGTTACTTTCTGCCAGACGGCTGCCCACAGTCACACTCACACATTCTGACACCGTTCAGATGGCCAGACCACGGACAAGCCTGAAATACTGCAAATGAAACATCTGTCACATATACATTTGACTTTTGCTGCTCTGCTCATGATATGCTCCTCCAAACGCCAACTTAATACGCAGGTAAAAGAAAGAAAAACTTCTGGGGAAAGTTTCAGTGAAGAGACATTTATTAAAAAAAAAAAAGGTAAGACACTTAAATAATCTTCCAATTAAAATGTTTTCTTTCAATTAAGTGTTAATTCTAATAACATTCCAATACAAGAGGAGTGCAGCTGTCGTTGATGATTTGCAGAGTTTATTTTCTATCCTCTGAATATGGATATTTGTACTGTGACGTCATGAGATTAAACAAATGCGGGCTGTTTGATAAGATGCTACTGGCGGCAGCAGTAAGCCGCAAACTCCCTGGATGTGTGCGATTAACAGGTGTTTTGCATTTATTTTCTTTTTCTTAAAGTGCTGTTGCTTTTAATCTCACAGGTGAGGAGAGGCTCCGAGCAGAGAAATGATCTACTTACTTGTGAGTCGGCATTGAGCACTTTGATCCTCTGGGTGGAGATGAACAGATCAACCTCAGTGAGAGTCTGAGCGTCTCCATCGGCACTCTGAAGGAACATAAAAACAGAAGAGCTTTTCAAATCACCTCCATCTGATTTAAAATGCTCCAAGATCTCTGACAACAACCTCAGCTATTCACTGTGAGCACTGCTGTCTGAAACGCGTTGGTACGCTGGGCTGAATGTAGGAGCGTTTTGGTGCCGACATTTAAAAAGCATGCATGTTTAGTTTTAGTGTCCAGCTGGGGAAATGCTTGTCAGATGGACAAGTTATTGAGTGTAAAGGTGATGTGGAAACGACAGGGGAAAAAAAAAATTGGCAGTGATGGTAGTTCACATCAGCTGTCCTGGCACAAGGAGCACGAGCTGGCATGTGAACGTGAAACAGCTTAACACTAAGCCCCTACCAGCTGGCTCTTACACCAGCGAGAGCAGAACAAGCCTGAGAACATTTCCCAATAATCACTGCGAACAGCAGACTAATAAATTCTATCTGTTTTAGTTTCATTAAGACGGTCTTATGCATTCATGGTAAGGCCAGGGTGAGGAAGAACTAACACTCAGTTTAATGGCTGATGTTAAATATGGCGCAGCTTCCATTTCGCACTGATACCCATACTTTGTATAGAAGCACAGAAGAATGAAGAGAAAAAAAACAGGTAAACGGGTGTTTCATATTTTTGTTTGGTGAAATGGAAATGGTTTCGGTGCTTTCCATGGAACAAATTGGGACTTTAAATTGAATTAAAAACGTATGGACTTATTCCATTTGCATGGAGCCATCTTTTTCCTCTGGTACAAATCCAACCAGGCCAATAGATCGAATGCATTGATTAAGAGGTTGTCAAATAAGAATTTAAAACCAGCTCCTTAAAAGGATCCATGCACAACGTTTCCTCCGCTCAGCTGCTCATAACATTTTACCAGAGAAGCGAGAGGTTGTTTATAGATATGGATTCCCACCAAGGTGACTCAGAATAAGGAGGTGGGCTATGAGCTGAAAGGAAGTATTTTTGCTAAGTAATTTTTTCACTATATTTCTCATTTGTTCCAGTTATGTCAGTGTCAGTAATGATCCGTGCAAAATACTTGATAGACCTGTTCACATGAGACTGATGAAGCCTACAAAGCAGCAAACAAAATTTTGCTTTCATTTGATTTTTACATTTAATTTGTTTTTTTAATAATATTATCAACAGAATGACTAAAGGCATGTTAACTTTTAGGCTCTAAATGCAGAAATAATTTATCATCTGTCACAAAATGTGCATAAATTGGCTAAATCTGTGTTTTTTTTACAGTCAATTTAAAAACTGATAAATTATGGATTCAACAAACATTCTTAATATTAATAGGTTAAATGTCTTTTTGTATGATTTCTTTCATCAGATCCGACATAAAAATATGCAAAGGCTGTGATGTGACTTCTTAAATGGTGGAATTTTGTCTGAAGTGTAACCCGGATTCGCGTGTTTGGGCTGTTCAGTCATGGTTACATCACAAAGAGTGATGAAAATTTGGAAAGCTTTCAGTTAGCGGTAAGATCAAGAAAATTTTCCAAGACAAATGCTTCTTGATTTACAAGACAATCCGCAATCCTCCTGACAATAAGACTGTAAGATTTTCCAGACTGTGCTGCGGTATTGCACTGTTTTGATGAGCAGAAGCATCCTTTAAACAGTGAAACTGAAACTCTGTTTGCAGTGAGCAAAGGCACGTTTGGAGAATAAAGAGAGCAGGATAGAAGACTTCAAAGAGCTGGGAGGATTGATGAAGGCTTTGATTTGTGCTACAGGCAGAAACTCAGAGAATATTTCACTGCTGTTGAAAAAAATGGATTCAATAGCAGTGAATTATGGACAAAAACATCATACAGTCTGTTTAATAGGTGAAAATGAGTTTAGAAAAAAGCTTTTCTCAATGCTTGGAAGTTTGCATCAGATGATGGATTATTTAAATTTACTTTGCAATTAATACAGGAGATACTCAAGTGAGCATTAGGGCAACTTGGTTGGGGGGTGGTTACCTGCTGGAGATGGTAACACAGGGGAGGGGTCGAAGGATGTTATGCATAAATGATGATGTGTTTTCTTTACAGCACACTGAGGATCACTGAGAAGGCTCCTGTTTGTGTTGATTTCAACACAGCATAAGCCTTTGGCTTAAAATAAATTACTTTTAGGGATAAGGTAATCTTTTACTCACTTAAATATTTATCATAACGGAGGCAAACAGGAAACACTTGGGTACCTCTGTCAAACTTAGACTCCATTCCTGAGCACAAACGTCTATGTGTTAAAACTAAAAAAACAGCGTTACATGCGGTCATGTCCATCCAACATGGTTTCTGTTACCCAGTGGTGATATGCTGTATGGATTCATTTTGTGGATTTCTGTGGTGAAATGTATAAAAAACCTCATATTGTCTTTGTCACGAAAGGCATTCTAAAATGTTATGAGGACTGTCGGAAAACTGTCATCACCTTTACACGAAGCTGAACACATAAAACTAAACGTTTACTTGCAGGGGGAAAAAAATTGCTGCACTCGAGTGCAACAATTTTCACGTTTCATGAGCACAGATAGGAGAGGACACAGGCATTCACAAAAATGCCATGAAAAAGAAAAGGTGAGAGTGAAAGGAGAGTGGCCAGAGGCTCTTCCTTTTGCTCTGTTTATTACACACCGCCTTTTTCTTGATTTTGGCAGCCTTCTGTACCCTCTGGCAGGCAGGTAGGCAGGCAGGTAGGCAGGCAGGCAGGAAGGCAGGAGTTTGGACGGGACAAGGTCAGCAGATATAGGAGCACAAAGAACAGGAGGAAGAGGAGGAGGACATAAAGAAAGTAAATAAAAGCGGGTAAGACAGTAAAGCCCCAAACCATACAGCAGGTGTGCTACGGCTGATCTAAAAAAAACCAGGGAGAGAGACAGAGCGACAGAGGAAGTATGCGTGACTGTTCGGTGCACGTGTGTGTGTGTGTGTTGTGGGAACTGTGTTTTGCACGGCCATGTTGATTATCTGATACAAATCAAAACAGCAATTACAGAGGGTAATAATTGCTTCATCAACAAGCAAATCAAAGGCGTGCAGCCAAGAGGAGACACTGATCCCGTACTGGTGTAACAGCTCTGTTAGGAGGGTCTAATATGGTGCAGTAGTGGTGGATGGATGTTCAGTTCACCCTTCTGTTTTGTTGTCGAAGCACATATATGTAGATCGAACCTACACACACACATTTGTAAAAGTATTAAGGCTACAAGGGAAAAAATAAAGTAACCATTCAGGCTAAGCGTATAGGCTCTGCTCTCACCAACTCAGACTCTAAACATTATTAGCTGAAAGGGCATGCTGGAAAAGAACCAGCAACACACAGAGGACAGGAAAGAGATTAGGCCCTGAGAGGGGATTTAAACTGTGCACTGGAGGTTTGTTCTATGGGCTGCCACAAAAAGAGAAAGGTTTGGACTAAAGAGTTTGGATCAAAATGGATGCGCTTTCAGCTAATGTGGATTCGTGGAGTGTGCCCTCTGCTGAACTTTGATAAGTAATCTATGTAAAGACTGTAATCGTTTTCAAATCTTTCAGAGTCATTCCTTCCATGTGAGGTTCGGTTTGAGCTTCAGACCCCTCTTAACAGAGGTAATGATCTCTTATGTGAGATTACAGATTAGGTGGATGCTTGTCCTTGCCGTCGCGTTAAACGTTTAGCTGCCACTGCAGGGTTGGAAACAGCCTACGGGAAAGAATCTTTTTCAACTTTCATCAGATCGCATGCAAGCCAAACATCTGAGGCTCTCGGCAGTGTCTGCTCCTCCGCTATGGAGGCACTGAGCAGGGTGTCGAGGGGGTAGACGATAGGAAAGAGTGAAGGGTGGGCTGGAAATTAAGCCTCATAAATATTACATCAAACAGACTGAATGTCGTGCCGAAAAGTTCTGCATGAACAAGGTGCACAGCTCTGACACAATTTACCTGGCAAAGTTATTTCAGCTCAGCTCTGCGCTCCGGGGAGCAGCACCACAGCTTGGGTGTACTAACTGATTGCTTCCTTGGATTGATCTGGAGCAAGTAAGTCTGAATGGAGCCTGTGTGATTGCAAAGACAGGGTAGCTGCGTTTCATTCCAATGTGAAAGTTTAAAGCCGCGCTCTGTAGGATTTTGTGACATCTGGCAACAAAAATGAAGACCGAAATGAAATGAACACCACACACATCACGCATGCACTTAGCTGCGAATGACACATGACCCAAAAAAAGATATCTCCAGAGTCACTATTTAATCAGTGTGTTCTGGACTGACACGGGAACATGATGCAGCATGCATCATGGTAGATTTAGTAGAAGAGGAACTGATCTCAAACTTTATGAGAGTCGGGAAAGGCTTTCATGAGCTGTTTTTAGATTTGCCCTCTTCCTGTTCATATAATGAAAATACTACTTAATCATGACCTAATTATACACAGTTACGATGTCAAAACTACAGAACAAAAGAAACTAAGTGACCAAAATATAGACAATATGCTCTGTTGCTCTCTTGCTGACATACTGCAACCCACTGAAATTTCCCTTGCCAGTACATTTATGTTGTTTTCAGATTATAAATAACTTAATATCTACAACTTCAGGCAAATCAGACAGAACTAAATCGGCAGGTATCCCCTACTCAATAACATCTCTTGTCACGGCATGTCAGCTTCTAAAAGCAGGCGGCTCCACAGAGGTCATCCAATATTTAGAAATGCAGCTATGCTCTGCTCACATGAGAGGGAGCTAAAAGAAACTGGTGTCAGGGAGGCAAACGTTAAGCGAAACAGTAGTTCTGTTATTCTGTTGCTCTATATATAACACCTGATCACCAAAGTCACCTGGCACAAAGACCGAATCCCCTGCAAAGAAACTCAAGCAATGCTTGGAAGTCAACCTTTTCTAATAGAAAGGAATTTTGATTTGGTGTTTCTGAAATGTCAAACACAAGCATTTGTGGAATAACAATGATAAATGGGGTAATCAATCTCTTCAACAGTCATTTGCAACAAGCTTCCCTACGCAGTGCTGGCACCATCCAATCGATTTTTTTTTTCGCAAATGCAATGAAAAAGCATCATCTCAACACTATTGCTGAACAGCAGGGGGCAAGTGTCAGCTTGGGAATATCAGGTTTGTATGCCAGCAGCCCTATTATGCAGCCAGCTGAGTCAAACAGATGCCCTCCAGCACAGTCTGACTAAGATCTGCAGCTGCCCTCGAAGTTCCCTCATGCTTTATGTATGACTTTAATACTTTACAACAATATGTATGTCATGCAATATTAAAAAAGAATGGATAAAAATATATCCTGATTTAAATAAAGTGTTGCCGTACATATCAACAACAATTAAAAAGATAAAGTTTCGTGTTTTATTGATGAATCTTTCACCTTTTAAATACAGCATTCGGTGTAATGAGAGACATATTCATCAACTATGTCATAAAGCATGCAGGGCCAGTCATGCAAACCTGCTGAATCTTAATTTCTGAAAGGTTCCTGTATGTTTTAGACACAGTCAAAGTTGCCAGAACTAACTAAACAACAACAACAACACTGGTACTTATTAATGACACCTTTGGGGAGAGGGGAGGATGTCATCATATAAAATTCTCTTTCAGTGTGAGACAGCACTAATAGAAAGGAGAAAACAAAAGAAAGTAAAGAATTTCAAGAGCCACAGCCGAAATTAAGGTTTTAGATAAAACATCCGCAGTGGCGGGGTATTCTTAATACTCTTGTAGCTTTTATAGACAAAACTAAATTGAGTGTATTAAAAAATATAGCATTAAATTATGTCAAGTTAAAAATAATTTGGCTCTATCATCACAGATTATGAGCCATGCACAGCAATTCACACATCAAAAGAATTCAGGGATTGTATAAAAGAGAAAGCTTGAGGTAAGGTAAGTAGTTTTCATTCTATGCTGCTCTTACTTTTAGTTTCCAAAGAAAAAATGCTTTACTGGGAAAATGTGACATGAAAATTTGTTTTTGTTTAACTTTGAATAGCTAGTGTCTTCAGACTGAGTATGCAACATTGTGTTTGCACGCGTGAGTTAATGGCTGTTAGTGAGTACCTTCACCCGGCTGACAGCCTCCTGGGCCTGCATCATGCGTATGTTCTTGGACGGATTTCTCTCAGACAGCAGCTGGGTGGAGCCCAGGTAGTTAGCAGCAAAGATAATGCCATCAATCAGGTCTTCTGGTTCACAGGGTCCCGGGACTGAGAGGATGGTGATTAACAGGAAAGAGAGACAATGTTTAGACTGAAAACATCGCGTGTGATGTGTGTGATGGAGAGAGTGTTATGATTGCAATCAAAGTGTTCTGTGAAGAAACACAGCCAAACAGTGTGGCTCCGGAGATAATGTGATAACAGGATGAACCTGAGCTCGGAGATGGCTGGCGATTTAGAGATTATGGCATCGCAGTGCCACTGGGAGCTGAGATTAATCTGTGTCTGTGATATCAAGATTTCGACTCTAAGATCTGCAGTTCAGAGCATAGGACGTGTTTATGATCTGAAGGACCAAATGTGCAGCTCAGGTCCTGGTAGGCCAGTTGAAAAGGAGATAAAGACTTACAGTATGTCTGGGAGCCTGAAAACAGACCGTTACTTTGAGATGTTATGCAGGATGGGAGTTTTTTTTCTCCTTTTATTACCAACATGCATACAGATTAACTCACCATCAACAAAGCTGGGGAAGGCTGCAACCTTCTTTGTAGGCTGGAAGACAGAAAAGGGATAAAACTTTAAATTATCGGCAATTGGTAAGTATCATCCTCTTTTAAAGATTACTGCCAACTACGGTCTGCTTCTTCAAACATCTTCAAAAAGCATTACACAAGTTTAAAGGATCAAGCAGTATCTCCTAACATAAGGAGTCTAAATAAGGATTACACTCAATAATGGGTCTTCAACAGGCCTAAACTGCTGAATTTGTTTAAACATTTGACAAGAGGTACAATCTGGCAAAGAGCAGCTTTTTCATTTTTGTGAGATCCTTCTGCCAGTTTGACCCAAATATAGAACTTATCCCCATGCTAATGCAAAATACAAGATTTTTAAAATATTTATTTTCCATCACTGCCATTAATATTGCCTCCTTCGGTGAAAAGAATTAGGTGTGCTTTCACTGCAGAGATGCAGACCACAGCTCTCACTGTGTGTAATAGATCGGTGTCCCCATGTACGGTACTGACAAATCAAGGAATGAAAGACCAATTAAATGCAGAGATGGCACATTGTTCATGAATAATATCCTTAATCTATTCAAGAAAATTTACTCTGCTGCTTAACAACAACAACAGACATTTTTACACATTTCACACATTTTTTCCTTGATCGTTCTCTGAAACAAGTGCAGTATGTGCACGTTTAAGTGCACTGAGCTCAGCAGAAGTGGGCGCGTAAGAGCACAAATATTGTCGACATCCCACATTGATGTTGTCGTGGGAGGGGAACGGCAGAGGAAGTAAAGGGTTCACCACATATTCACCAAGCTCAAGGACAAAAGAGCTGTGGGTGGAGCCTGAAAAGGAAGCATCCAACGCTGACATCTCGGTGAAAAATGGCCCTCATAAAACCGCGAGCAGACACGCTGCTCAATCACCACGACGCTATCATGCCGTAAGCAGAGAACATGAGCTGTGGTTGTAATTGCACAATTACTCATTTACTCAAACGGTCATGCACACACGCATGCGAAGCCACACACCAGCAAGATATGCAAAGAAATTGAGCGGCCTCGTGACAGATAAAGGACTCTGTGGGAAATGCTGTGACAGCGTATCCAATTCCGTTCAGTTTGGTCCTGCCAAATATCATGCACTTCAAAGACACAGCCCGATTCAAGCCAATTGCAATCCAGTTCTCTGTAATACAATTAGAATTCAGTCAAATCCTTTCACTAAATTCCAAATCAGTCCAATCCATAGAGTCAGTTCACAAAGGCTTGCCTAGCTAAGGAAACCAGCAGACTGCACCAGAACTCTTTTCGATTCAACAGCCCACCCTGAGCATCCGGATGAAAGAAATCCTTTTCACAGGAAGAAAACTTGATTAGAACCAGTTGAAGGGTAGAGGAAGGAGTGGACGCTAAACTTGTCAAAATGGGACCAGTGATACATGGTCTTACCTCAGGTACATTGTTGTTCTCCAGCGGAATGTTGAGGTCGGACCGCTGCTGTTTCCTCGGTTGCTCTGCGCCATTGCTCACCTGCCAGATCGACACAGAGCAGCAAGTATGGGAGCATAAGAATCATCACAGAATAAAGGAGAGGGGACTGGCATATGCAGAAATCCAACTATTGTATGCTTGGTATAAATAAAAGTGAGACATAGACTGATTATTACTACAAAACCTTTACAAAACAAAACAAATGGCTCACCTGAAACCAAAACTATGAACAAAACCCTATTTGATAAGAGGAACAAAAGCAGGGTGTTCAAAAAGCTGGCATGTTCTTCTAGGCAACATATTCTGTCTTTTATCACGTCTTTCATGATGTACAGTATAAGGACACAGTACATAAGCATCAGCATATTAGCATATTAATGCAAAAAGCCCTCTTGAGGATTCTCAATGATACAAAAAGCACACGAGTCTGTGTGTCCTCCTTTGACGAGAAGAAAACAAAACAAAGTTCTGATCAGTATTCATTATGCTGCCATACTCAGTATTGCAAACAAGTATTTCATTAATGAGATTCGTGTTAGTTGGAGGCATGGAAAGCAAAACTGACATGTTTTTCTTCATGTACAGTACAAAACTACATTTATGTTGACTATCCCAAGTGAATCCAGTTGAACGTTTTGCTTTACCTTGGCTACATTAGGAAGTTTCATCAGACTACATTTCATCATCATTTAATCAGCAGCACCACACCAGTTTTAATTAATTAGTGAATCAACTTTCATAAAACCACCACAAAGACAACTGGCATCTTCTGCCTTTGTGTACATAAGCTCACAATGGGATGTAATTAGTTTTTTGTGAAACGCCTTATACTTTTCTTCTTGGCTTGTGCAGAGAGGCAGCCACAAGTGCACTTTCGAAACATCCCAATGGTTGAAAAGTCAGAGCAAATTAAAACCAAATCATTTGAAACTAGAAGTAAGCTATGACTGTAATGCTGTCTACAACGCTGGGATAAAAACCTTGTGCCAATATATCATTGATAATTCAGCATTTTTTATATATTTATACACTTAAAAAAATGTATGTATGTGGTGTATGGATTAGTGTGAAGATGACCTCCATGATGAGTTTTCTAAATTCTATTTTAACACAACCTTCTGGCGCCACACTATGCTGTGAGGCTCTTATTAAATTCAGTACTTTCCTGGTTCAGTTGAGGGGCATGTTGAGGTGTTGCACAGAGAATATCTCATTAGATAAGAGAAGACAAAATGACCAAATCATCTTGGATTCTCGGAGTCATCTGAATCCGCAGTGTGGTGTACATTTCTTCCAATTTAATCTACTTTCACTGACCCAATTCTCTGTTAGAAATGAGCTTCATGCAGAGAAAGCCTCACCCTGTTCTTCTTTTATCATCTGGCTTTTAGCTGAACTCCAGCAGTTCTGCATGTCTTCCAGTCTACTGATAATGTGTCTACGCAGTGCGTGTGCCTTTTTCCAGGTCTTTTGTCTACAATTAATGAGGGAGTACATTTCAAGGTGATATTGGGGACAGACAATGCTCCATCTAATCTTCGGTTGCTGATGAGAAACGTGTCATTTGTAACTTGTCCTCCATGCCTCACCACTAACATATTTGAATTAGAGTCTTCTGAAACAAAACTGAATATGCTATTTACAAGCGGCAAAACCTACAACCCTTAATTTTTACTCATATTTCTGTAGTGTTCTGGGTGTAGTCTTACAGATTTGAGCTAATCATTATCGTGTGTAAATGATCTTAATTAGCCTGTAATAACAATTCTAATATTTACCAAAACAATTAACCTAAATGAGATGACTAAACTTAGTGTGGCTGTGCTTGATAATTGAAGGAGGGAGTGCTCCGTGTGTTTGATTTAGCAGTGGAATTACCAAGAGTGAGCTTCAGAATCTGAAGTATAAATCACTTATAAGCAGTGCATCAGTGTGACAGGTGTGTCACAATTTATGGGCTGAATGAAAACCACTTGCAGTCCTTCTGGCCCCTTCTGCCTGAGAGACAGCTCACCTGCTCCTGTGCCCATCTCTGTCTGTCTTCAGGGGATCGTGGATGTGCCTTGATCCCCCTCTGGAGGTCAGGGTTGTTGTGGTGCATGGACGGGAGGTTGAGGGACTTGGGCCTGCTGTCATGGCGGTGATGAGCTGGCGGGTAGGAGGCAGCTTCGGGTTTCGAGTGGGAATAGTCACTTGGTGCGGGGTCTTGCGCCAGCTCCTCCGGGCTTTGGTCGGTGCTGCTGCTTAGACTGCCCATGCTCATACTCATCTTAATCTCAGCAACAATCTGATCAATGTCCTCCTCGGCCTCCTCCCCTGTCTCACCCTCCACCACCATTACTTTACGGCTCGAGTACGGAGACACTCGCACTGAGTTTCCATTGTCCTCAGGGGCATAGTAGTCTCCGGTGTAAGCCCTCCCATGTATCCCCTCCTCATCACCCTCCTCATCCTCCTCCTCATTGGGGCAGTACTCCTCGCTCTCTGCCTCCTCTTCGCCCTGTCTGTCACCTTGTCGGGTGTGCAAAGCGTCTTGCACGGCATCCTGGTGGTGCTGGTGGTGGTGGTGGTGGTGGGGATGATGGTCCAAGATGGGCTCTGGTCGTCCATTATATATCTGTTCGTCAGGATCTTGCTCCACCACCTCACAGCGGACCTCGCCCTCTCCCTCACCCCACTCCTCCACGCTGCGCCTCTCTCGTCCTGCCCACTGCTCCTGCCCTTCCTGACCCTCTTCCCTGTACTCCTCTGGCACCTCCTCCTCATCATCTTCTCTCCACTCTTCTCTCACCGCTGCCTCCTCATCTCTCCACTCCTCCCCTACTCCCCTTTCTCCTTGCTCATCTTCCACCCATTCCTCCTCCCTCACCTCCCCGTCCGGCTCCCCCTCCTCAGCCCACTCTTCCACAGCCTCCTGGCACTCATCAGTGTGGGATCCACCTGGCGGCATGGTCCCAGGACATTCTCCCTGGCTGTATTTGTGGCTTTGGTTGCAGTCTCCCTGGCTGCTGCAGTCCATACCCTCCAAGTAGCTGTCATCCTCTGGGCAGTAACGGATGTAGTACGTCACACCTTCATCCTCCTCAGCCAGTCCTGGAGTGGTAAGTGTTCATGTTAGGGATTTCTTTCTGAATACTTTAATCATTACTGAGTCAATATCTTACAATTGAACTCAACAATTTCCCAATGTCCAGTTAAAACAAAAAGAATTAGATGTCCAGCAGATATACCAAAACATTAGATGTATGGTTAGACTAACTGACTAACTTATGACATTTGTGACTTTTCTGTGGGGACTTTCCGTTTTTCAAAGCGTACTTGCGTCAATAAGCCAGTTTAACTGTTGGCTTCTGTCTCAAGTGCACTTTTTGCTGAAAGCCAAAAAGACACACAGCATAGGGTGAGTATGGCCATCAGCCAGTGATGATGCTCACTCTAAGCCTTTTATATTAAAGCACAAGTAATTGGCACGGTTTACTTTTGAACAGGAAGGAATATCATGTATTTTTCGGATATGGTGCCCCCCCTCCTGCTGTGAGGACATGGTGTTAACCACCACACTATTGTAAAGCCCTGTCTGTGTTAAATTTATTTCTTAAATTTGATCAAATCTAATTGATGAAAATTGGCCCAAAAACTCCTTCAGCATGACTACAAAAGCTCTACTCACCATCATCATAGTCCTCTTCATCGTCTGAAGAGTTGTTGATATAGTCAGAGCTAGAGTCATCATCAAGGCTGTCCGCTCCGCCGTTGAAGTCCGCCTCGTCATGGTCTTTGTGGTCATGGTTATGTTCAGGCGTGGACGGTGTTGCTGGTCGCTGATTTTCAGGTTCGGCGTCGGCAGCTTGGCTGCTGGACTGCTGCACATCCACTTCTGAATCTGCATCTTCTTCCACCTGACTGTGAACCACCTCTTGAGGCTTTGGGGAGGAATACTGTGCCTTACAGGAATGGGGGAGATTGTTTGGATGACGTGGCCCTTTGTGGTAGCGCAGTGGGCGTTGCCGTGCTGGGATGGGTTTCAGATCACATGACTCTTCAGGATGAGGGGTGGGACAGGAGGCAGGGCCAGGAGCAGCCATACCGTTTCCCCCACTGGTCCCTGGCCTCCTCCTTTGAGCCATGACTGGCGGCTTACAAGCCATGCATTGTTAGTGCTTTTAACCTGAGACAGGGAAACAAAAAGGGGCAGAGCGTAAGAGAAATGCCCAAGACTAGTGCTAATTCAGCCTTGCCATCACAAACATACAGACACAAGAGGAACCTTCTGCAAAACTGAAAACAGCATATTAAGTTCTCTTGATCAATAAAACAATCAATATGGTGCACTCTTACAAATACTGGTCTCCACATGTACCTCTGCTTTTTCCTTTTAAATTTTTGATTATCTTTGTCCACAAACCCAATATAACAGTTCTGGTTTAAAGATTGAATATGTGAGCTCAGCTAGGAGTTTATGAAAGTAAACTTAGTGATCAGAGCTTCTCCAAGCATTCACATTCAGTTAAAACAAAGAGAAAACTGACAAAGGGGGTCAATACTACAATTAAAAGCACGATCACATAGGTGCTGAATTTACTTTAAACACAAGCAGACAATTAGTAATCCAATACCCATTATGTTATTTCTGTTGCTAATGTATTTACAGTAAGCAACAGAGAAGACATGGGTTAATTCTGTGTGATAAAGAAGGTAACGGGATAAAATGCCTTATTGTGGTTGTTAAAGAGTCCAACCTTCATGGAGGGTTCTGAAATTAAGTTCTCAGAGTTATTTTGTTTACGAGTTTTTCTTTTGTAGGGCTTTTCGTGACTTTCATTTCTGAAAATCATCAGGTGGTAAATAAAATGTATCCGTGCAAACTTTTAGGCATGCGTCTGGAATAAAAACAGCTACTAAAATAGTTGTTTTCAGTGCACTTTGCTGCTCGGATGAAACCATTACAAGAATGAAAAAAAAAAAAAAAAAAAGTATACTTTTCAGATAGATACACTCATAATATTAACAATGTAAAATAATAACAAACAAACAGCTTGCCCAAACTAACATTAGCAAGGCTCCTCCTTTTATTACTGCCTTACATGCATTCCATTTTTCTACATCATACTAAGAACTACCTACAGATGTCCAAATTGGGTATTTTGTACTGTATACAGTGTCATCCATTTTGTCACCATGTCTTCCCTGTTGTGCTATAAAGTTGCCATGAACAACTGCCCTCAGAGGAGTGTCGTTGCTGCTTTCTCATATTTCCCTATGATAATTACATTTTCCATTACAAGTAATTACACTGGTTAATTACCTCCATGCAACCTGCCACGAACACATCTCTAAAACAAGCACTGAAGCCCCACATCAGTACACATGCATACAGCCGGCACATAACTGGCTGCTCCTCAGCCATCCAAACCCAGACACAGAATTCATCGGAGCAACAGCACAAAGAGTACTATGAACACACCTGATGACACGCAGCATCACGTTCATCATATTAGACATTTTACAAAAGCTTTTCACTCCCAGCTTATTAAAATGACAAAAAAAATTAACTGAACTGGCTAACATCTACGATGCTATGCACTGTCTATATCACTTACCTGAGCTAGGATGCAACACAATAGTCCAGCAATCTGTTGTAACAACGAACCCCCTGCTTCCCTCCCTCATGTTTCTCCTCGCTCCTCCCATCCCCCACCAGCTGCTACACAGCATGCACCTCCGTGACTCCACCCTCCCTCTTCCTTCTCATTATATTCCAGTCCCATCCAGCGTGAGCCCAGCCCCACCCTATCCTCCTTCATAGAGCTAAGGGTGAGGATTGGTAACTCAGGGTAACTGCATCCCTTGGGGACTGATACCCTCTGACCTTCTCTTTGTTGGCTTCCTGGATTCACAAATTGCCTTTCTCTACTCTGATATAGTGCTGCGTGACTGTTGCTGTGTTAATGGTTCATGTGATATTTATATGATTTTTTTTTATAAATGTATCTGTTTTTCTAACTGCCGATAAACTACCATGTCAGTTTTTGACGTGTTTTTTTTTTTTAAATCAAATTTGTTTTGTCTGACATTACATTTGAAATGTCCCTGTATTTGCCCCATTAACTTACATTTATACACGGATACTCATACCATCACAGGGATCTGTCACGCTCATCTGGAGTCATAATGAATTATTTAAAAATAAATACTGCCTGTGCGCAGATTATGAGTCAAAATCTCTTGGCTATTTTGTTCTTAGCATAAAATAACCCACAACCCCTTGATTAGCTCTGTTAACAGCTCGTCAAAAAATGTTCTACATTTGAAATCTTGTTCTCTTGGTTTGCTTAAGTATTTTGTCTTACAATCAATTCATAACATTTTCAATGCAAACTCAGCTACATTTGTCAATACAGGTAAAATCTTCCTACATCCATCCAGTTGCTATAGCGCACAGGGTCACCGGTGGGGGGTTGGAGCTTATCCCACAGGTAATTGGACAAGAGGCAGGCTACACCCTGGAAAGATTGCCAATTCATGCGGGGGCCTGGGACTTCCTGTTGTTAAATATAAACAATCATTCTTGGCACTTATGAGAGAATATATGTTAAGGCAGCTGATGGTTAGCAAGAATCTTTAAACGTTATCATTTTGTTTCAGTTTGATGCGGCTCCCAGTTTGTCACTTTTTATATCCGGTTTACAATCATAACTTAGATTTGTTCGCTTCAGACAGAGATTCCACAGGTCAAACAACAAAACCAGGTGCCATGAGACTATCAGGCTATCATATCACCCTGCAGGTAGCTTTGGTCGGCAAAGACAGCTGCTGATGCTTCTATAACAAAGATGGAAATCTGTGAGAATGACCTGCTTCAATTTTATTTCAATTTTGCACTACTTGTTAATCATGTCCGTTCTTTTTGCCAGAAACCCAAAAGTCAGACAAAACTGACCTTGTTGAAACTTGTTTTCAGACAAAGATTGTGTGAATTCATTAAAACCCGACACCAATTTGTTGTTTGGCTTATCCCTGGAGTCATATTTTGATAGAAATTCACACTACTGCTTATCTTTAATCACAGAAAGCATGTAAATATTGTTGGCTCTGCTAGCTCTCCACACTGTTATTCTCTGGGAGAAAAAATTCCCTTTTGCAATGATAAGGATATGTTAGAACATCGCTCTCGCAGAGAGCTTGGTGCTTGAAGTCGAACTTCAATCGTGTATAAAAGCAAACTTTGATGAAAACAAATTTTGACCTCTTTTCATTTCACATTTCAATTTTCTAGTTTCCGTACTTCCTTACTGGCATAAATATCAGACTTCTTCTTGAGTACATTAGGTCTCTTGGATTCACTCACTAACTTACATAACAAATCAATCCTAAATATCCTCTTTGGCTCATTTTATACTATTGCCTTTTCATGTTGGATCCATATTATTGTTCATTTAAACATTAGTGGGTAGGACCTTGCTTGACTTAAATTGAGGGAACATGATAAAAAATGTGTACCTCAAGCAACCGGAATGCCCTGTTTCTTCAAACATTTTGATAGACTTCTCCAAAGTAAACGCTGTATGAAAACAGTACGTTTCTGGTGATTCTGCTGATTATTGCCAAAATACCTAAAAATAACTGTCTTGACACACATAAAGACAGTCTGCACTGACAGCACACCAGTCTGAGCAGAGTAAAGTGTCTTATTGGTCTGTTTTAAACATCTGGAGGCCAGTTTAGCAGGAACGTGTCCACAGACAAACCTGTTCATGTGTGGTAGGAAGTTTAAGTTACTGTGAGATGAAGCTTCAAACTGCACACAGTCACAACAACTCTTACATGAATGTGCATGTCTAGATTGTGTATTCAATTAAAAGCAGAACATAGTCACAGGGGAAGAGAAGGTGCTTGAAAGCAGCAGATGGCTTTGTCAAGCGTGCAAGCCTTGAATCTGAAGCCATGACCCCTCATCAGTCAAGTGAAAGACAGTGAGGCTTTTCCAGTGAAGAGGCAACATACGACCAATGAAAATGAGAAGGATTTAGACGCTGACGATTGTCTGCCAGGCTGTAACTTAGCTATGTTCTTTAACTCTTCTGTTATCCGAGAGTACTACTGTGTCAAAGTGAAAACCACACGGCAGCAACATTATTTCAGTTTCGTTATTATTTCTAGTCAATGTTTGGTAATGTATAAAGGACTAAGTTTTAAGACCTGTTCATTTAAGTCTCTGGATTAACACAAATTTCAAATGTCCCAGCATTCTCAGTGCGTTTTGCTGAGTTCCAGCTGGATGCTGTTTGAGACCTCTGAGGAACTCGGAGGAATAAGCATCTCACAGAGTTTGACTTTCTATGTAATAAATATTTATTTACCTTTCAGCTGTTTTGCATCACTGGGAATTTCTCTGGGTGTCACAGTCTCAGTCTCAGCTGGAATCGTGTCAGGGAAAAGGAACCTTTTATGTTAACTCTCAAACAATCAGCTGCGCTTTCTCTGCTCGTCTTTTGCATCTTTTTCTTTCATCCTTTGTTTCCTTAGATCCTTCCTTATAACATGGGCCACCAAGCATTTCAGAGTCCAATTTGCTGTTGTCAATGCAACACCCACACACACAGACAACATTACTAATTCTGTACACATGCAACAGCTTTTTAAAAACTGTGCCCTGTGTACACCGACTCAGCACAAAGAGCAGAAAAAAAGCATTGTCAGTTGTTCAATTCCTTTTTTTTTTCTTCTTTTGAAAAGTGCGGGTGCTAATGTGTGAACGCAAAAGTATACGAGCCTATGTAATCACACTTTTGATATCATACCCTTACTGCAGCGTAACCATTAGGGCTGAGTGTTGTGTGTTGAGAGCCACTCTTAATCATTTCACTGCAGTAATTCTCACAGGCTGTGAAAATATTTGCAGTGGTTTGCATGTTCTTTAAAGCATCTGATGTTTGTTGAACTGCTCATATGAAGCCAGTGCCAGTTTCCAACTTCTCATTCCCAAAATAGGAGAGCTGCTCATGTTTCAGGAAGACATGACAAACAGACACTGAGTTGATTTCTTCTCATTTTGCTGGGAGTTAGATCGGAACACAGCTTGATCGTGAGATTCTTAGTCTTCAGAGAGGCAGCCAACCAACTGTCAACAAATCTCACATTAGACAAAATCCCTACAACTGCCAGATAGAAGCTATTTGAGGATGAGGGGATTTCTATAAGTCAAGATTTTTGAAAAAACAAAGAAAAGAAACAGCTCTGTTCCATGTTCTCTTATCCCAACTGTGGAAACTATATAGATTAGAAATTCAGGCTGAGGGTTTGATGTTGGAAATTAAATTCTACATACTGACTTTTACTCACAATCATGAACTGATTTACTGTGTCAATCATTTTCTGTGCATTTATATGTCAATGTTCTGGAAGCGGTGCTCGACAAATAATTCAAGACTGGGAAAGAGTGACACCTCTTTAGCTTAAGTGTCCACCATAAACTACAGCAGCCTTCCACAGCCTCCCACTGTCTGAGTTGCAGTGCACAACCACAATCAATATACCCATTCACTAAAGTATCACGTTGATATTTTCCCGCTATCATCCAAGCATCATGATAGCAAGACCAAATTCAGCGGGCCGAGCCATGTAAAAAGTCTTTGATCCATGAAATAACGACTGCTGCTGGTCCCCTGACATCTTTAACAGGGTCAGCTCTGATCACACGATCTTGTAAACATTTTACCGTTGACATTCAACTGCCCTTCCAACCTCTCCAATTTACTGAGCATATGTCGGTTATGACCTCACTATGCTGAGTTATGTGGCAGGTAAATAAGGAACTGATGAATTACACAGAGGCAGTGCAAGAAAATGAGTTTCCGATCAGTTGCCTCATTAAGATTCAGCATTTGTTCTCTTCCCAGTCTCCCACTCACACGGAGATGACAACAAGAGAGACACGTTGGAGCCCGGAAAAGAGGGAGAGCATTGCCTGGTGAGCAGCAGGAATGGCACAGGACTAGAGAACGCTCCCCCGCCACTCTGACTGCCAATGTCCATTTCAACACTTCGAGCACGACACCACAGACACACCCTCCTTGCTTCACCCTTGACTGTTGCCATAGTGACTCTTTGTTTTCCAGCTCAGCCTCGAGGAGGACTGGCTCACCAAGGCATCGCACAACCCCCTGCACAGGATAAACATACACACTCACTCATTATGCACACGGTTTTGTAAGCACAAGATTCAGAGACACTTTTAAGTCAACTGCTCTGAGTAAATCTCATTCCGTCGAAACACTATGAGGGAAAAGAGCCCACCTGGCCAGCCATACTTCATAAAGCACCAACAAAAAGCTGCCACGCAGAGTTGTAGCTTCAAAACTGAGATTTAGAGCAAAGGAAAAGGAAAAAATAAACAGAAACTCCATGGATCTCTATTCAGCTGTAAGACTTTGTAAGCTAACATTACATTTATTTCAGAATAAAAAATCGTCTGATTGCAGTGTCCTTTTTCTTGTGGCATTGTGAGCCTGTTGTGGGGTTAACAAAGAAGTTTTTCTACAACTGTATGCAAAAAATTACAAAGCAAAATATTATCACTTCCCCCAGGATCAATTTAATTTATTTATGCTCTGCTGGCATCGCCATGTCAGCATTGCAGCTCGCCTGGTTCCAATAAGCCAAAATTTCTCTTAAGTAAGGATATTCTCCTCCAGCTCAGTGGTACTTTTTTACAGTATTAATTAGTAACTGTTGGCATGGCAACACAATAAACCAAGACGATTAAATTAGCGCCTACTTGCATAATATCTGTCCGCTTCACTTTTCTATTTTAGCTGAAAAATGCGGGGAAAGCCTGAGAGCCATCAGCCTGGTGTCTCCCTGAGTCATTCTGAGGTTACTGGCTTCACTGGTGTCTTTGTCACGTGCTGCACAACCCAGTGGGAGACTGGACATATTGGACGCTCTTCACGTGCCAATCAAGCTGCAGTCTCATGTGGTCTGTTGCTCACTTGCTCATAGTAGGTCAACGGCTTTACACACTTGTGTTGGATTATATTCGCTTTATCAGGAGATGTCAAATCAAGAAATCCTTCGCAAAATCACAATGGACCTTTTTCCTAATTTTTAACGATAAAATCAGCATTTCCTCTACACTCATGAGCTTTTTTTTAATGTAGCTGATAAATTACAGATACAAATATTTGTTTCTCTGGAAACAAATGTTGCATCTGATCAACAAATGCAAATAAATCACATGTGATTTAAGAATGCCTAAGAATATAGGCAGGTAAGATGGAACAGAGGTCTATGATGGCCTACATTTTAAGAAAACATGTAACACTCCAAAGATTGCCTGGCAACAGGCCCAGCTCACAGAGAGCAAAGCACAACTAAATAGCCCCAAAGGGAGATAGATACTGGGGCAATTTCACAGGGTTTAACCGAAGCTGTCAACAGGGTTTGGTTACTGATGAGTGGAAATAAGTGTGTGAGAGTGATATAAATGAAAGGCATTAACATGTTTTGAATATATAAAAGCAAAACCTTGGAGGGTAACTAGGAAAAAAAGCCCTAAAATCAAAATATTACCAACTGAGTAAACATTTAGTTTCTGATGGAAAAGACAATCCCTCCCAAACTGCTCTTCTTAAAGCGAGAACACCTAAAATGCCTGTTACCCATTTGAGTTGACAATCTGTATGGACTAAAGAGAAACTAATTTTACATAAATGCTTGTAGAAATTTGATCGAAACCAGTAAATTGCTGTTCTAAAGTCACCCAAAAGCATGTGAGCTGATTTATTCTGTAAGAAAATCAACTAACTTAGATAAAGTTTGTTTGTTAGCGTACGTTCCAAGTCCTCAATCAGGCGACCACAAAGATATTTCAGAGGATGAAAAGCAGCTATTTCACACTCTTTAGAACTTGAAAAAAGAACTGGGGAGCCGATAGGACAATAAAAGCAACACTTATCTGTATGCTCCTCCTGACCTTTCATTCCCTTTGAATTGTTGCTTAAAGTCTGAAGAGATGGTGGTGAGAATTGGACCCTGGCTCGCACAATGGTCCACCTGATCCCTCAGTCAGAGGTCTTTCACAATCACGCTTCTTTTTGACACCTCTCTGAAGAAACTGCTCTGTCCTGGGGCCTCAAATCCTCATTCTCTGTCAACTTCCAATCAAGCTTGTTTTTTTTTTCCATCAGCACACACACCCTTAACCTCTTTCAGCTCCTTTGAAATCTAAGAGCTGTGCCAGGTGATTTTGTATTAATGACAGGCAACACTGATTGACAGCTGCCTCATGATTACATATTGGCTGGACAATACACCCTGGTAAAAAACTATTACCCAAAAGTCAGCGCTGATATCAGAGCGCTGCCAAAACAGAGAGGACCTGTTGTCCCCTAAGGTGTTATTTAACACTCACACTCAGAATCCTGAGAAATTGCTGATAATATTAATTGACTGGGAGATGGACATTGGATTCTGCTACAGCACCGAAATGAGAAAGGGATATTGTGCCAGGAAATATCCTGTTATCTTGTTGAGAGACGTGCGGGCCAAGTGGTAATGTTCTGGCCTG
Organism: Menidia beryllina; assembly: GCA_013363375.1. Taxonomy (NCBI): domain Eukaryota; kingdom Metazoa; phylum Chordata; class Actinopteri; order Atheriniformes; family Atherinopsidae; genus Menidia; species Menidia beryllina. Next base: position 5,722,518 of record JABUIW010000020.1, read on the forward strand.
CTAATATAGTTTGATGGCAGGCACATGAAATAACTTCTGGTTCCTGCCAATTTAACTCACCTGAGAGGAAAACAGGTCAACACACACTGTGGTGCTCACCCCGTCAGCTCCTGCACTGCGTTTTTTCTCCCTTAGGTATCGTTTCTGCTACGTGTATTTATTGCTCTAAAATCAACATCCACATATATTTGCTAAAGTGAAAATTAAATTAAAAAGAAAGTAGCATATTTGTTGCTCAGTTTCAAAAATGGGTCTGTATTTTCCAGTGCAAAAAACAAAAAGGAAAAACATACATTGCTGAATGCTTTAGTGTTCTTTGAAACAATTCTATTCTTAAGTCAAATCTGCACTTTTGTATATCTTGAACAAAAAAAATAAATAGAAAATGGGTGCATGCCGGTCTACTTGGTGTGACTTTTTGTTTGGTTGCCGTATCATTGCTGGCCAGCTGACAGGATTATTCACTGAGTCAGTGCCTGCTTGGCCACACAGCACCTCTCCTGAAAGAATGAAAAACAGACCCACACAAAACTTCTTTCTGATTATTAGTCTGGTCCTCTGATGACTTTCGCTTGTCTCAATGTGAACAATTATGTGTGTTTCATACATATGTGTCAATGTGCGCTGGATGGCAAAGTTTCTAAAAATACTATTTTGCTGTAGTGTGTGCCTGATTATAGTGTGTGCAGTGTATGTGTGCGTGTGCATTAGTGTGTGCTTGTGTCTGTGAAAATGCCACATCAATCCTCTCAAAGCAGGCAGTTTCAGCAGAGTGTCGCACCTCTCAGCATCTTTTATGCTTTACTGAACCCAGGGGAAACACACACAGTCGGGCTGAAAGATTGAAATCCTCCTGTCTGCTCTCACACAATGACACAACACATGCCTCACAAGCAGCTCTGTTAGTAGTTCATCATGCCCTCTTAAAATCATCGCAAAATCTATTTCTGTGCTTTGCAATAAGCAAAAGTTTCCTGTTTTCCTTGTAAGTGCATTAACTTTTGAGAGACAAAAGCCATCTGCGAGTCTCCTCTTATTAACTATAAAGCTATGCTAATAAGGTTAGGGAATATTCTCAGACGTGGGAGCTTGGAGAAAACAAAAGACAATAAGCACAGCAAGTGAAGTCAGAAAGAGGAGGCAGGCCTGCTATGAAATAATGTATGATTCAAGGCTATTTTAAGAAGTTCGACTGCTAAACCTAGATTACTTTTGGGAAATCTCCCTTTGGATTTCTCTATAGAAACTATGCCACGCAGGAACGCATTTAGTGCTGACTTTTGGTAATGAGGCATGTTCTGGCTCGGTGTTACACCATCACACGATAGAACAACGTTGTTTCACTTTGGTGAATATCATAAGAGCAGCCATTCAAGAGAAAAACCTGATCACAGCAGTCTCTACATACGTTTATGTTTCGTCTTTTTCTATTTCAGTATAAACCCAAAACAAGGTAAAAGGCAAACCGCCTAAGTCCCCAAGACAGAATAACCACTTGAGGATTCAGTGTAATTTCACGGTGAGTAAAACAACTCACCTAAATTATCCACTGAAATGAAAAACATACAAGACTTTCCTGAAAAAACTATGATATTGTTTAAAATGTATTCAGATTCACTTTATAAAAAAGAAAAAGAGAAAGTAAAGAACAAAGTAAATGTGTGAAAACTCTTAAATTAGATTTCCAAAGTTATCTCACTGTATCAGCGTTGCATGGGATGCAAAATTACAATGCAAAATTACAAAGAAAATGTTAAAGTCTGCAAGAGCTGTTAATATGGTGATACAAAGGCTCAGGTTTATAACCTATTTGTGGAAAGTATATAGCTGAGGTTATGAAGTTTATCTTCATATTGATCGATTTAAAACAGAAATAGTAAGAAGTAGAAGCAAAAAGGGAACTCATTAACAGGGTTATTTGGGGGGATTCTGAAGATTTCGTTGATCCTCAAGTAATCCCATTGTCCATCAAGTAGCTAACTGACTATCAAACTCACTAAATGTTAATTTGGAAAATGTTTGCACAATTTTATTTTCAAGTATACATCAAATACCAAAAGTCAATTTGTAATTAGTTTCTTATCTATAAAGCATATACAATAGGCTGTGCCTGAGGAAATTTAAAACCATCCCTTTAGTCAGATGATAAAAAATAATTGGTCTGAAGTCTGATGGTTTCAATCCTCAAATCCGAAATACATTTAATTTTTTGGGGTAAAATCATGCTTACTGGAGGGCAGGTAGACAGTTTTCACACTTTTCCTTTAAAACTGTGCTGTGACAGGCAGAGTGAGGATACGACTTGCTATTTTTGCTGTTGTCAGAGCTTTAGTTAAAACTCCACCAGCAGTTTTGAGATATTCGCTCTCTGGGCTGAATTTGCAGTCATTCAATCAATTCAACAGAACAACTGCCAGCCTGATTCGGTTCTTTAAGACTTATGAATATGTGTTCTCATAACGTCAGAATCTAAGCAACTTCCGTCCCTGTTGCTTTTACAAGATCATGCACATTAAATTATGCCCAGCCAACTTAATGTATTCCTGTCAGTTATTTTGTTTTACATTGTGTTTTGGCTTCCAGTCACCTCAGTAAAACCTGCTACTTGTCCTTCTTTGTTGAAATCCTGTCTTGATGCTCCTCAAGAGATTTCTATGGACCCCTTTGGGGCTTTAAGGAGAAATGGAACTATTTGCATGAAACTGTAGTTTCACTGAAGACAGATCTTCTATAAGAATAATCCTATATACCTGTGTAAATCATGGTTACTCCAAAATATTTCTGAAGATACTGAGAGTCCCGCCATAACAGAATGATTAGATTTCAATTGATAAAATGTATGCACCATCAGCACATAAAAAGTAGTCATTGAGGGAATATTGATGATTTAATCTATTCATTTCTATTCTGAAAGGTCAAATTTGGCATGAAATAAATCAATACAAAGATGACAGCTAGTAGATTCATAGAGACAGCCCCTTCGGGATAGTGTGCTGACTGCTAATTTCACTGTCTCTGAGGAGATCGAGTGCTTTGGGGTCATTTGAGACAACCAGAACAGAAAAGGGTGTGACGGGGTTGACAAAAAGCAGCGCTGATACAGTGACAACAGAAACCTGGATTACTGCTGCTCTCATTTAAATCCTCTTACATCACAGTGTTCTGCATTTGTTGTCTTGGCTGGACTGTAGAACAACACCATAGACCTACCCCCTATAGGTCCCTACAAGGACAGCTATAAATAAAAAGTTGTCACTTATCTGGGGGCTCAGCAACTGATGTTTCTCTGAGTGCAACTGCAGCTGAGGTTCACGTAACGTATCTTGTGATCATTTGGCTTGTTGGTGCTTAAACAGGGTAAAGGTCTGCTTCCATTGTCAGACCTTCAAAACAACGTCTTCGGTCGCTGTTAGTGTAGATCCCCCAAATCCCAACAACAGCAGAGTGCAGGGACAGGGTTTATTTGTGACTGGATTCTTTATCACCAGTGGAAGTATTCTGATGAATTTAATTCATATTAATTATAAACAATTTGCTCACTTCCAATTACATTTCTTATTTCTAAAAAGTCTTTCCAGAATACAGCAATTTTGTATATATATATATGTGTGTGTGTGTGTATATTCAATAATAACATATAACTGACTTAATAACTAACTAATAATTAACAGTGTTAAACACTAGCTTATACTTAAAAATAGCACACAAATTAACGATTCTCTGTCCTTCCCTTCACACCAAAGGATTAAATCAGAATAAGTGAAGCGTTGGCAGACTGGGCACAGATCACCGAACCCAAGTGGTTAAGTGAAATTGCAAATGCAGCCATCCACAAAACATGTCCCATTGAATTTCATTTCATAAATCTAAACATGCATGGATTTCCCATAAATACATCAGTGACATGCGAATGGACGGAGCCCTAATAGCAGCCTCCTTACAGAAGTGCCCAGGCGTTACAATGGTTGAGCTATTCTATAGTCATTGACATGGTTCTGAAAAAAAAAAAATCCTCTGGCAATATGGATCGTATAGTCAGGTCCATAAGACAATCTGTCCTTCAATTCCATTGCTTCTATGTGGTCAAAAAGCAACAGTAATCATGAAACAAAACACAACAAAAGTAAGTAAATGGTTTCTAACAGATGAAAGAAAAAGGTTGATGATTGACGACATCCAAGTTCCTACAATAATAAAGACTGTTATTCAGTGTTGAGTGTCATGATGATACAGAGTTCTATTAATTTTTCCTCCTCTAAGAGGAATGTGATTAATAAATGATGAAAGGGAACATTGTTACAAAGCTCACAGTTATCAGTTGGAAATGCTCAAATATTCTCACATCCTCTTCCCAAACCTGGTAAAGCCTGTATTAGTTAGGTATTTGTCTGCAGAGGCCCACATCTGTACTAATTTATGTAAGAAGATTATCTCTGCAGGTCAGTCTGGCTAGCATGAACTCATGTTCTTTGACTGCATGAAATAAAAAGCATAAACTATAAAAATGTGTTCAGATACTTCTGCTTTTTTATATGCAGTTTCATGAAATAACTTCAAGTTTATTTCTCACCAAGACAACAAAAGGTACAGATCTAAAAGGCAGGCCACATGTGCCCTAACTTTGCCTTATAAATTGGTCTGTATAATTAGAGCCAAATCGTTTTCCTTTTTTGGGGGCTTAATGATTATATATATCACATGTCAGTATTTTATATGAAAACCCAGGTTTTCCTCTATTCTTAATTATTCTATTTTTGCCTGGACTAAATCAATGTGTAGTAATACTGTCTGAAAACAAGTCCAACCTTAGCACAGATTAAATTGAGCTCTATTTGCTCTTTCAAACAAACTGAATAAAGTAGCAGAATAAGCTCAGCTTTATTCTTTAAAAACTCAGACAGCATGGTTTTGCCATCTGCCATTAGGCAACATGTCACAGCTCATACTCGAAGACTGAGCCCTTCTTCTGACAGCCCCAAGGTTCCTCTCCCCATCCAGCACAGCCACAGCTCTCACACGGGTGTCTGCATAATGACTTTTTCGCCACAACTAGCAGGGGTTATGGTGATAAAAATGAAGAAGGTCAGAAACAGACGCGAGTGAGATAAGATGAAGGCCATTCTGCAAAATAACACAATACCTTCACAGTATATTACATTATGTTATTCCTCGGTCATAAAAAATGGATAAATGAACACATGTGTGGCTATGTAATTCACATTGAAAACATCTCATTCACACATTCTCTGAATACAGTACAACAGATAAAGCAGCTGTAGAAATGTTCTGTGATTCCTTCTAAATTAAACAAAGAATACATTGATTAGATTTCAAAGGTATTATAGTTAAAGTAGACATATATATAGACATGTGAATGATGTAAAATCATTACTTTGACTTTCAAAAGGTCCTGGAAGGCCTTAAATAAACTGAACCATGACATGTATAAGGCCTGAATGGGCACCATAAGTCCAATTCATACTGCAGCACACTGTGGTATTTGAGAAAAACACTCAGCAGATCTTTATAAAAACTGTTCCAACTGTTGTTTTTTTTTTTGTACTTTTAGCTTGTTTTGGGGTTCACCAGGAATTCTTCAGCCATCACACCCTGACTATAATAATATTCACTGCAGAGTGATCAGTATATTAAACACAGTTACATATTAAATAACCTTTATAAGTGCATCAGGGACTCCTGAGATGAAAATACTGTATTCAGAGGTATCCAAATAAAACCAAGCCAACAGCTATTCATCACAAACCTGTAGAACATCTCCAGATGGAAATCTGTCCCACTGAAATCTATCCTGCCTCATCATTCATGACAGCCAAAGGCTTGCAGTGTTGTGTTCTCTTCGCCTGGCATAAGCTGTTCACTGACTTTGACAAACATCCAGTCAACATTTTACAAGGTTGCTTGCTGCCATGCTACCATGACCTCCTCTCCCAAAGCGATTGCTAAGCGGTCTTCTCTAAATCATAGTCCTAAGGTTGAACAGAAGATTAACCGCAAAGGTTATGAAGGGAACAAATCAATCTTTATTTAAATAAAAAAGTGGCACAATTTCCTGAGGCCTTGTTAAAGTATATGACATATGCTTTGGTCAAAATATCACTTAGCTTATGCACATTAGCCAGCTTCTCACCCATACTGAAAAGCAGCCCTCTGGCCAGACTGTTTTAGAGGTGGGCAGTGAAGTACAGCTGGTCACTCCAATTTCACCTTACTCTTTCCAGAGCGAGACCAATTTCTTCTTTCTACAATCCCAACAACCCGGGGAGAAACCAAGTTTGTTGAAGACATTCAAATATTAAGGCAAGCCCTTTGCTTGTTCATTCTTCTTTGGCTAAACAGCTTACTGTGTCATACAGGTAACAACAGAACCTTTCTATATAAACACAACTTCATCGTTCAAGCAAGTAGAATGCAGGCAAAAAGAAAATGAGGCTGGAGCTCAGAGGTCGACCCAAGCTGATGGGGTGAACCTGACAGATGACACTGGCCTCCTCAGAAGCTTCAAGGGTTTACTGATATTTTCAATCCTTGGTGGAATCTAAACAAAGAGTAAGGTTTGTGTTTCCTCGGTGCTGGTAGTACTTGTGCACTCTCACAAAGAGAATACAATATATTTTCCCCTTTTAGGAAGAGTACATATAGGTAAAAAAAACACACAAAAAAAACACTTCAGTTGAATCCTGTAGGGCCCCATATATTTTGTAACATAGCAACAGAGCAATGGGTAAGTAAACAGCATCATAAGCATGAGAAAAGAGCACACTTTGTCTCTTCAAAGCCCAGATAAGTATTCCACAGTTTAACTAACCTTAACCTAGGCCAAGGCTAAATATTCCAGACCAAACCATTCCTCCACTCGCCTGTAACCTTTGAAAAGCCTCCTGAGCCAAAAGCAGGAAGTACATGATACTTTTTGAAGCACCCAAACGCTTTGATTCCAGGCTTTGGCACTACTCTGCAGTTTATTGCAATCTGCTGTGAATTCAGTGTTTGTTTCGAGGACCACAGTCTCAGACAATGTCTACGGCTCACTTAATCTTTTCTGGTGGATTATTCAATATCTTCAAATCCTCTCTGAAAATACGGCTTAAATTAGAAATAGAGAACACCCATCCCCAAATTGTAGGCAAAATGTAAGAGTTGCTTAATATGGAAAGGCGGTAAAAAAGGCCTGGTTCGATGTTTGTTATAAATATTTAACAAAGAAATGAATAGGTTAACCCGCCAATCAAAGTAACCAGAACCCATTATCTCCCTCAGTTTTTTTGACTGCCCTTTCAGGAAAACCCAATATTTGACTTTTATCTTCAGCTTCTCTCAGCGTCAATTTCTGGATATCTGGACTGGCTGTGAGGGTGTGTAACCTTGGACCCTAAACTGCAGCCTTTAAGATGATATATGCCGCCATTTTTATTGTTTCGTGATTTCTCATGGTAAGCTGCTTAACTCACATAAAAACTGACATCTATTTTGAATGCTTACAGCTCTCTAATATACAGCCCGTCACTGTGAACACCATGCACTTGTGCCAACAGATTAGCAACAAAAGGTTACGATCAACACCTCCACGCTGAAAGCTCCGCAGGAAGGACAAAATTTTGACACACACTTTGCTGAACTCATTGACACCTGAAATATAAATCTTTGGAGACCTTTGCACAAAAGTCCATGCGCAAGGCTGTTTCCGTCTTGCTCATTTGGAGGACACACACCATATTTGTGCTGTAAATACGCAACTAAATGATTAATTAAAAATAATTTGTTAACCAAAGTCTGGATAAGTTTTCCAAATCCATTCTTAGTCATTTGACAGACCACAGTTTCTTTCTTTCAGCATCCATTTTTGTTCTGTGGTGACCACAGAGCTGGATTCTGTACAATAAAAGAGGCTTCACACATCCAGATAATGTTATGGTTGTCAGCCTTCACAAGCCCTCACAATGGAGATCTCACTAAGTGGTGCATCAGCGCTGGTTGTAAACACCACTATATCAACCAGAGTGTTGTGTACCGGGACATGTGTGTGTTCATGTAAAACCCGAGGGGTCAGCTTCAGATGATCACTCACATTTTGGATTTTTACAGCCACTGTAGAAAGCAGAGCTGACAAAGAGTATTAACCATCTATTTGCAAAAAAACCCCCAAAAAAGCTCAATATCGCTGTCACATCATTAAAGCACAGCAAGGTCTGAATATTCATATTTGCTCATATAAGGAACTCCAAACTGTAAAATTAAAAAATAATTATTTTGAAGACTGATGAAAAAAGATTACTTTCTGTGATTTAGAGCATTTATTTGTGTGTATAGCCACCTTTAAAAAATCAGCCAAATGTTTCTGAAACTCTTGATGCCTTCTTTCTTCTTGGTGCACTAGATCTGCTCTGAAGACTTGCCGTAATGTGTCTTTTTCCTCATGTCAAACATAGAATCATGACTCTGGAGCTGACTCTGGAGTCAAAGACAACAGATGTGGGGCAGGAAAACTGGCACTGTTTGGGGAACGAGTCACTCAGATGTGATTCAAACAACGCTTCCCAACAAGTAGTAATCCATGGAAACACATCCGTGACTATGCCCTCGGACCTCTTAGTTTACAAAGTAACAAGTGGGTTTCTGTCTCCTGTGTTGAAGTGCTGAAAGGCACAGTGTTTTGTTTTTCTGTTTTTTTTATCTGTTGAAGAGCAAAATGAGAGAAAGCGGATGTCTTTACACATGCAAAGTAACCCTGGCTCACCTGCAGCCCTCCCTACAGTGGTGATGAAGTAAGGAGGACCTCATTTGCATATTCATGAACCCTCAATTATTTAATAGTGACACTGTGTACTGCTATATTTAGGACATCATCTGCTGACATAAACAAGTTATTCCCTTTCTGGTTTTGTTTGATTAATTTACTTCAACTAGTTACATAATTCGATAACATAATTCACAACAACAGGTGTTTCAAGATCAAGAAAATACTTTTTGGACGGTATGAATCACACTATAGTCAGGCATTTAAGTCTTAAATACCTTATTTTACCGTTCGTAAATGTATACATATATAAGATAGATTCATGAAAAATCACTTCAAATTCACATCTTTTAAATGCAAGATAAATGTTGAATTATACTTTTTTCTTGACTTGACAGAGTGTACTATACCCCCCAAGTTATCCTTGAGTATCTTAATCTATCGATTTCATCCACAAAGTCCCTTCTTGCCACACATCTGGCACTATAGAAAAAACAACCATCTGGTTGTTTTCCGTCAGATTTATCACACCAATGATGAACTATCATCTGTGCTGTCCATCAACAGACGAGGCCAGGAACCAAACAGTCAGTGGCTCAGAGGCAAATGTGGTCATCAACTCTGAATAACCGCATCAGGCCATACAACTGAAAAACAATTACCTCTGCATCAGGTTCAGAACTACTTTGCAAAAACGCCTCAATGTGTCACGACAAAGTAAAAAGCAATAGTGCCTACTGGATGTGAATTTGTCAGCAGCAGGTGACGAACTCTGTACATCTAAATGCTAATGTTGAGCTGCTCCTCAAACAAAAGCAATGAGCTGGCTTGGCATAATGCATCTGAAACTTAAGTGATGACATATTGTAAGTGACAGGGCACAGAGGGAAGGTCTCATCCTATGACTTACAACACAGCAGGCGGGAAGGTAAATTACTACATTAAGGTTACACATATGCTTGTTTGAGTCCACACACAAAATGCAAGGACAACTCACAGCTACACTACCATTCCAGGTTACATCTGTCATATGCCCCTCTTTTCTGTGATAGTTCTTTATGAATTCAAAATGTAAAAGAAAGATAATTCTTATATAATTCACACATACCACACTTGCCAACTTACACTGAGGTCGCAAAAAAAGGGCTGAAAAACACACTAAAAAGGGACTATTACAGCAAGAAAAATTGCTTTGAAAACCATAATAGCTGAAAACCAGTGAGAGATTTATAGATTTATCTCTCCGAAAATGGCTACCACTGAAACAGTTAAGCTCAAGGATAAAGGTATCAGTAAAAGGAATATGGCTTCCTGACATGACTCAAGTCTTCGAAGGAAGTGGGTGAGATCAAAAGTTATAAATCAATAAAAAAAACAACAACAACACCAAAAAGACCATGACTAGTAAAAAAAGATCCAATGCATTTATTACAAAGCAGTGTGGCAATGTCCATTTATCGCTTCATTATCACCAAGCCATGCTCAGAGCATTTTCTTCATGGTTTTTTCTGGCTGTAAGAGCCCGAGATTTATGCTTGTGGCCATATTTATGGTTTCTATCTATCTATGATTTTATGTTGCGTTCGACCTGTCTAGGATGTACATCGCCACTCACCCAATGGCAGCCTGGATGGGCTCCACCACTCAATAAGACCCTGAACTAGACAAAGCTGGTATAGAAAATGGACAAGTGGATGGGGATGTTTTATGTTGGAAGAGTGTGTTGCACTGCACCACAAAAGTCACAGATCAATAACAATGCCAAGCTTTTGGATCCAGTAGCACACAGATGGAAAAACAGAAAATACCCCGTGACTTAACGTTTGCTTTAGTGTCTTGAGACATTGTTCGGATTGTGAATGCAGTGACAACATTTTAAGTTGATATGAGAAAAAAAAAATAATAAATTCAAATCTTCGGAGAAAATAAATGATACTTAAGAATATAGAAGAGCAGAAAGAGTGGAGATGTGGAGACGTTACACAAGTGTAATTCATATGTTATCAGTTATGCTGCCCAATCCAGAAGTGGCAGCGGACTGATCCAGTTAACGAACAAGACTGTTTCAAAGCCTCTCTTTGTAACTCTTTGCCGCCTCACAGCTATTCTTCACTGCCACCCATGATTAATGCAGCTATGAATGGGTTTCTCTTTCGCCAAGCACTGTGGGAGAACGGTCTCTTTCGTTCTTTTTTTCTTTGCCATTTTACTTTCCACCCAATGTGACCTGATTTAGTCACACAGTGTGAAACTGATTTGGACTCATTTGAATGCTAATACCTTAAAGAGAGGTAAAATTGTGTGTGTCTCACGTCCCGGATTCTGGGAAAAGACAATGAAATAGAAAAAAAAAAACTGCTTCGAATATTTCATTTACAAGCAAAATATTCAGAAATATAACTAACACGCTCGTCTTGAACGGTTGTGAAAGAAACCATAACACATTCCACCTCAGTTGTGACATAATTGACAGCTCCAGCTCATCAGTAATGGCTTATGGGCTGCTATTCTGTGTTTTTTTTTATTTTTATGGTTGGGTGGGGGGGGTAAATAATCATTCTGTGAGCTGATGTCAAATATGTGACTTTCATGTAGATGCAGCTCAGCTCCTAATAGTGCAGTCACTTCAGGATCCTCTTGTCTTGTCTCATCAACACTCTAATTTGAAGTTTTTGCCACAAAATTAAAGGAAATCACAAGACTAATCAAGTATGAAATTTGTCTAACTTGATCACTTCTGAGTATATCATTGTCCTAAGAGGAAAACAATAGCTTATTCAAATAATTTTCCTTTCCTTTGCTTCTACTTTGTCATCTTTTATTGATATTCTCAGCTGGGGAGCTGCTGTACGTACAGATGTTGAATTCAGTGCCTCTGGATGACTTATGATGCGGCAGTCGATGAATGAACCGGTATGTCTAAGAATTAGAATCTTAATTTTCAAGTGGTCATTTGTGAAACAGGGCTAATTTGACAAGTGTCTGAGACAATCAGAAAAATGATCATATAGGAACACATAAGGTCACATTTGGATAGCATTGCACAAAAGCCATTATATGTTCCTAACCTAAAGAAAATCATCTACTGGAGATATGTCTGATTTAAGACCTTATGTGCACCGTGCCCTTGGTCTTTACGCCAGAGGCATCACAATGTCAGTCCGAGTGCTCGGGAAGTATAAACAACACATCTTTCTAGCCTGCAGCATTTCCAGCAAACCTCTTCATGCCTCAAAAAGTGACTGCTTTGAAATCCATTATTTGAAGGTATGGTACACAGCTGTGATAACAACAAAGTTGCAGTTGTACCATAAAAGAAAAAGAAAAAAAGAAAATAGTATCATATCAACAATTTCCACCTATATGAGGGTCCAGCTTACATAACCGTGCATATGTTGAGTAAACTGGACTCTTGCGACATGAGGATGTTAAATCACAAGATTGCTGAATGGCCATGTTCCGAGTAATGTAACATCAATGATTTGATTTCTTTAAAGGTGGTGGATACCTTTTTTTTTTTATTTCCCTCCTATTTTAAGTTTGCTACTTTCCTTTTACTCTCACCTGCTAGAGGTTAGGTTTAGCCATTAAACCTGCTTAGAATTCATGTACCCGCTTTAGCTTTGAAATTGTCTTTTCCCAGAAGAGTATACACTGTCACATAAGACACGCTGTAGTAGTCGTGGGTTGCAGTTTTCCTTGTGAATCATAAAAGAAGCCAAACAAAAGGTTGCCATTTCGTAATGATTCATCCGGGATTGTGGCCCTGTTGCGTTTATGCGCATGGAAAAATACAACTATAACATGATTTCTGAGAGCGAGCAGAAAATATACTGTCTTCTTATTACCGCAGCGTGGCTTGAGGCTGTCGCCTCATTATGGTCCATCCCAAGACTCCAGCCTCATAACCTATAGCTGCAGGATGAGCTAGGGCCCAGTGGGTTTGGGGAACTGCAGGGTGCTGCAGGTGCTGCACGGAAAGCTGCTCAAGGTTACGGAGAGCATGAAACAGAGCGGGTGAAACTGCAAGACACACAAGTGAGAGCTGACTTACAGGGAAGAACAGCTGAGAGGAGGAAGACTTCATAAGGAAAACTTGACATATACAGTACACTGCATCCTTTTAGATTCACCTGGGATTGGGAGATCTTTCACAATGTTTAAACCCTACTCCAATGTTGATATATCCAATAAAAATCCATCTTTTGAAACCTACATTTATTTTTTTCAGTTTGTTTTTATAGATGATTTAACCTCTAAACCTCAGCCTTTTAGAAAGGAATAACCCAGCTCCTTGAATCTAGTTGATGCTTACACTGAGGACAACTCAATTTAACAATGTTGCACTTTTTTTTTCAAGGTGAAATTTCATAAATAAATTGTTCTGGTATTCCCTTTCAAAATTAATCAAAAAATAAAATTCACTTCTATAAAGAGTCATCATGAGATTACTACAAAAGAATAAGGCACATTTTCCCTCACATCAATAAACATTTTTAATTTACAACAGAGGTTTGCTCATTTGTATATTTGGATTATTTAAAGCCCAGTTTTCGCAAATTCTCGTAAGAAGTCATGTTAAATTAAACCCATCAGTGTTTTCATTACTCTAATTTCCCATGCCTGCTCAGTAGAATTAACACACACATACAAATTAGTAGATCAGTGATAAGCTGAGTGCTTGCTTATTCCAAAAAATAAGATTCTGCCGACTTCTGCCACCAAAATCTAAACGTACTTTAACTTATTTAGCAGAAAAGTATGAACATAATATATACAAACATATTTACCTATTACATCATGATAAGTCACAGAGAATGTATCCTAAAGCTGAATGAAACTCTTCCTGTGTGTTTACAATTACTGTTATAATGAACACATTTCTGTTAATCTTAAAATTGTTGAGGGTCAGCACTATGATTAATAGTGATGAGAGAGAAACGAACAAAGACTCGCCCTGTTAACAATGAACAGCCCATGGGGATATCAGTCGAGTACAAAATGCATCGGTACTAAAATGGCACTAAAATGCATTCTGCATGACTAGATGAAGACAGATGCTAAAGACTGAGTGATACAAAGCATAGTCTGTTATGTGTTTCCCGCTCCCTCTGAACAAAGAACATCCACACACAATGCCTGTCAGCAACTGTCCTTCCCTGTGGCTAGGACAGAAAAATAAACAGAATCATTACCAAGCATGGTACCCAACACAGGGTGCAGGTCTTAATGGCCTGGTGAACCAGTATTTTTTACAGAAGAGAAAAGAAGGAGGGGGGGGGTGGGAGGACAGTTTTACGCCTCATATTCAGCTTTTGGTCCTTAAGAGAATCCAACTGAATATGTCACTCAATTGTTTTGGAGGTTTGAAGTAGTATAAGATGCATTCTTAATTAAATATGAGGCTGTAGTGCTTGAATAAGCCATTTATAAGAGAATAACTTAGAGGAGCTGGCAACTGCCCGAGGAGCCCGATGATTTGGACCGGTAATACCACCTTATAATTAATAACCTCGCGACTACATCAAATATTTAAGGCCCATATTCGCTGTATAGTCGGACTACAATCGATTCATTTAGGCGTAGACTGGGATGCGCATGGATGAATCACCGAGAAAAACTGTGGCGTTAGGTGTGAACACACTTCCCGGCGAAGCTTCTGGCTTTAAACTGAGTTCACCGATGAACGTTTGCACTTGAGGAAGACGAAATGTCTATTTTTTCCCCGTCAAAGCTCAACGCCCTGATGCTGAGGGCAAAACCCACAGGCTTAGCGATCAGCATCCGTCCGCTGTCCTCCGGATGGCTCCGAAAAGACGACTTCCCTCTCAGTGGCCACAGAGCGTTTCAGCGATGCTCTCTGGTGGTAAACTGAAAGCTTGTTGTTGTTTGTTTGTTTTTTTTTAAAGCGAAACAATAAACGTTGCCTTACCTGGAGAATGTCATATGTTGATAAGTCACCTCCTTTTTGGATCGGGCAGGGATGGGGCTGGCTGGTAGCGCATCACTGTGTTCCAACGACGGCCAGCGTACGGAGCGCCTGACGCCGGCGCCCCGGAACCAGCATAACGCATAAACCTGCCCACTGCAGTTGTCTGCTGGAGAAAATGACAGCCCGCTGCACCCCGCACGAGCAGCGCGAGACCCACTGTGTAGTCCGGCACCTGGTCCGGTTTTCAGGATGGTCAAAATAACTGCCCAAAACGGACAGCACCAGACGGCTCAAATACTGAGAGGTCTTACAGAAATAACACAGTGAACACAGTATGAAAAAACTGGTACAACTGCAAAACGTTATGTGATGTTATGTAATTTGGATTATCAAAAGCAGTTCTCAAAATCGACAGAACTTGCATTTTTTATTTATTTAAAAGTTTGTATGTCTATGATTTTCTTTTTTTAATGAAAGAATGATTGAAGTATGTTTACAAGTCCTTAAAAAAGTAGGTCAATGGTATGAAATTTCTCAGTGGGAAAACATAAACAGTTGAAGAATTTCATCACATAATGGTGATCAGAACAGAATAGAACAGATAGACCACTTAGTTGGGCTCAAGTACATTTATGCTGCCATTTAAACAATTTATTCAAGTAATTCATTCATTATCCATACCTTTTATTCCTTCTAAGGTCACTGGCCTTATAAAGCTGCTTTTTTTAAATAATTGTTTTCAATCATTAACACTTAGTAGGGGTTTAGGGTATCTTTGATGGCCCTATCAATGCTAAACATGACATTATGGATTTGCAGTTTTCAGTGTGGTACTTTTTAACAGGTCAACCCACCAAACACCACATAATACAACAACATGGCTCAGATGTACAGGACCTTATGTCTTAAAATGGCTTGCCAGCACTGCAGACCTCTCGCCCACTGGAAACATTTGACAAATTGCAAATTAGCCCCATTGTTTGCACAGTTCAAATGCTATAAATGAAATTCAGTATTGTGCTGCAATGAATATGCCCTTTTTTTGTTTGCAAGGATGTGCCACCTCCTCGTTCTATCTTCCATCTCAGCATGAAAATATACTGCCATCTAATATGCTCCCCCACACTTGAATTTTTTTCTGTTTATCTAAAACTTTCTCTGGACTGTGCTGATATGAACGCCCTGTTAATCTGGGGTTGGCTTTTAGATACATCTAGCCTTTAAGATTCAAAGAGAAAGGTTCAGAGAAGGCAATTTAAGTTTATATTTTCAGCAATGCAATTATTTATTGTCTCTTTTCCAAACTGTATGCATTAAAATGAATTACATATTTACTATGAGTGTTTTGCATGGAATTTTTTTCATACTAACGTGCACATATTTTCAAACAAAAAAACAGGATTCCTACAGAATCTTTTTAACTACCTCTGGGCCGAGGCTGGCACTGCCACCGTGTGGTCATGTTTGAGTATTACAATAATCTTTTTCTGAAGAAAATCACGAAAAAAGTAGCTCCTTTTGAAAAGCTACATTGGAAACGTTTTGTCATTTTACCCAGTTTCTTTTTTCTCCCTTTATGCTTCAATTAAAACAGTGGTTAATGATTTTTCTCTACTTTCTGTCTTTCATTTGTTTTTGTGGGGGGTATTTTTTACGATGTAAACTGGCACAATGTCACACTTATTATTTTTTTACTTCTTTATAAAATAAAACCTTTTCCGGGATTTTTATCCTTTGAAACTTGAGTTGGATTTGAAATTATTTATCAAACCTTACATTTTGAGAAAACCTTCTGCAAACTATGGGTATTCCTCTATGTTAACAATTACTAATATTGTAGTAGGACAAAATAATACAACGACACAAAGGAAATGACAATATTATAAATCAGAGTACATTAAAAACGTCAATACTTGATAGTATTGATCAGGTTTATTGCTAATCAATATCTCTTACACTCAATATTTTTCAGGAAGACCTGGTGGTCTGTAAACATTGGGATCTCCCCCTTGACGCCCCCATAGATTTGCCTGCTGATCGGCCTCAGTATCCTCAGCACCATGACCCAGTTTTCCTTGTACCCACTCTCTTCCATCACTGAAACCCAAAATACATAATTGTCAACTTCAACAAATGACAACCATAAAATAGTCAGACAAGATATAATAAATTTGTAAAAAGATAACAGTGATAGTCTAAACAGTCCTAAATATACATTAGCCTTTGATCTACAATCACATATATCTTTTTTTCTATTATTTCTGTTTCCCTCTCACCTGATGACCTCCGCAGCCCATCTGCCTCCTTCTCCTCTTCGAGCAGCGTCATAGTTTCCTCTGGCATGAAAGTATTTGTCAGATTCCTTCCAATTGGACCCCCTCATATCAAGGTAGGCCCAGCCCATATCATAGGCTCCTGATCAGAGAGACAGCAACAGTCAACATTTAGCAAGAACTCAATTAAACATATCCAAAAACACAATATTTAACAACTGGTGTGCAAAGTACAATAGTGCGTGAAGTGAAAAAGACCCAAAGAGGGTATAGGATCTCAAATTGGCCTAATTTTTTACCTTGTGCAGCTTCAACAGGAAACTTGTACCATTGAGCCTCGGATTCCACAATTAAAATCAGAACAATGCCGGCCAGGAGCAGCTTCATGGTTACCGAAGGAAAAATAAAAGGTTGCTGTGATGTTATTTCTTTTGTATAAAAGTCTGAACTCAGTCAGCAGAGTTTAGAGCTGTCAGAGGAGACTAACTTACCATTGGTGACTTCTCATCTTTTATACTCCACTGAGCATAAATGTGAAATGTCTGGTAAACACAATCAGGGCAATCCGAAATTGTGCAATGCAGTTGCTGACAAAGCTGGAACACAATGTTACACCTGCACATAATCAAAAGTCACATCTAATCCTTGTTATGGCTTCACATTTTATCTCTGCAAAATTCACATGAAACAAAGGGAGAGTGAAAATGTTTGTGGTATTGTTTCTGTTTGAGACACCAAAGGACAACAACATCAGCAAAGCATCTTACCTGATTTATTGCAGCTTTGTTTGGCTCAGTTTTCTCTTGAGGCTGAGTTAAAGATAAGTGAGTTCACATGTTCAAATCAAAGGTTAAATAAGTGAACAAAATCCACATTTTACCTTTTGTAAACAAAACAAAAAAAAAAAAATGTATTTCCTATTCTCACAACAGCCCAAAATGTATAATTAGGCACATTTTTCTAATGTAAACCATTGACAACGATAATGACAATATATGTTATTAAAAATTAAATGTTTTGGTCAAGCAGGTGCTTGACAACACCTTCAACTTGTTTGACTTGGAATCAACCAAGTACGGGCTGTTCGATCTGGACCTAAACAAATAAAGGTATAACAAGTTACAAAACGTCACTGTGCTGTGAGCAGTAAAAGCAGAGCAATACTGGAAGATTCCAGCAGGGATCACTTTTCAATACATGTCCTATGAACACACGTTTTCCAAAGCAATGGGGAAAACTGCTACTCAAAATAATCTTAAACATTTGATGCGCCCCTTATGAGGCCCAAACTCAGAAAAAATATAATCTGTAGCCACTGCATATATACAGTCCATTTCAAGCCAGTTAAGATCTAATTAACTGTACATTAAAAATCCAATCAGGTTTGAAAATTTGAATTTGAAAATTTGAATTTTCAAAAACCAATTTGAAACTTTGATTTATTACAATTATAACTTAAAAATACCACAAAAACAACCCTCATATGCTTGGTAATCACGGGGAAAAACATTTTGTGCAATTCCACACAAAGGTTCAAACTTTCCTGAAACGTTCTATTTGCTCTGATAACGTTCTGACCTTCGGTCACACAACAAATATTGGTTATTGACAAAGCCTGAAAACTTTGATCAATAAAAAAAAAGCTCAACCGATATCATCTGAAACTCTGATCAGGTCCATTTAAAAAGTGTAAATAATGATAATTTCATGAAATAGTTAGATAAATTCCCTTTGTCAAAAAATCAAATTGAGTCAGACACAACGGCCAAAAAACCATCACACAGAGAAAAAATACATTTTACCCATTTTCTAGGGCAGTTGATCTTTCTTCATCAACTAAATCTCTATGGGTCTATGACAATTATTCTAAATGTATACAGAATTTCTCATTATTGCTCTGTTTGAATATTTAATATACTGCAGAGTTTCTTAAGCCACTGAAAGCATTCAGGCTGTAGCTCCTTTCATGTGATGTGAAAATAGACGGGGGCTCTTGGGTGTTTGACATTGTTTGAAGAAGTTTTCAAAAACTGAAAGAACAATTGAAAACTGAAGTTTTAGAGGGTCAAAGAAGTTATTATTTTTATATCCCAACTTTTTTAACAAACGTTGTGAAAGTTTAGTTTAGTGTGTGAGGGAGGAGAGCATGCTTTCTCTATCATTCTCCATTCACATTAAAATTCAAGGAAAATCTTTGACACAATCTGTGATATGATAAAAAGAACATGACAGGTCTGTAGTTTAAAAATTCAATCAGCCTGAATAATATTGAAAAGTTCATGGTATCGGCATTATTTAAATTGTGTGACGATTGGAAACGGAAGCAAAAATCCAAATTAGTGCTGATCTGCACAGGAGATGTGGACAGAAGTTTGAATTGAATCTTTAAATTGACAAATAATGTGTCAGTAACATAACAGATCATGGATTCATGATTTCAATGAATGATGACTCAATGATGTACTCAAATAGACTAAAATGATCATTTTCCACCAATCTGTCTAAACTAGTCATGAAGGCAAATTATATTTTCAGACTTATTGCAAAAGGTTTTCTGTATTGTAAAAAACAGATATTTGCATTTTGACACCTGTATTAAGTAATACCGTGAAACCCCTTCTGTCAGCTCTTATCTGTTTTACAGCAGTTATGTAAATAAAGACAAAGTACTATGATCTTCCGGTCTTGTAAATTACTTTTTAAAGCACAATAGAAGACTGCAAACAAACAAATTGTTGACGGAGAGATGTTTGCTCTTTCGTGAACATGACTTCACTCGTTCACTGTCTTCAGTGTCTTCTGTGAAATCCCCCATTTTGTCATGCACCAATTTTCTGGCATCACTGAAAGAAATAGAAGAAATAAAAGTAACAACTAACAACAAAAAATGGTGGTGTTCAATGATGATGATAAAAAGAGGTACATCTCAAAAGGAAATTTGCAGACTACTGCGAGATGTTAATCATAGATGGGTTATCTGCTGTTTTATCCCATCTATGAAACAGCAGATAACAATTAACTAAAACAAGATTTTAAAATGTCCAACAGTAAATGTGGTGCTGTGTAGGTTTAAAATAAGAAGCAGCTGAAACTGTGGTATATTAATTGACAGATGTGCCAGAATAATGTTCTCAAGCATGCAGCAGCACCACTGCTTCATCACTAGCAATAATAATGTGAGACGATTGTAGTTTTAACGGCCCCAGACTACCTGGAATCAAGAGTGCTTCTGACTCTTCCTTTCATTTAGCTGATGAAACAGCATTACACAGACTGATCAAACCTGTCAAAAGAGATTAGACGAATGCAGCTGGAGAACAGAGTTGGGGCAGTAGCCGTTTATGATGGAAATGTTCGGCGGTTCAGAGGAGAAATAGTTACAGAATGGGCCAAAAAAAGACTTCCTACACATACAAATTTCCCCTAGCTGAAAGCATGTTCCGTCATGTCCGGTGTGTATCGTACTTCTTGCCCAGTGAAAACTGAGATAGGCTCCAGCACTCTCCAACTCCACATTGGAATAGGTGCGTATGGAAAATGGATGGATGCAGAGGGAGGAGATGTTTAGCATTGTCACCTCATAGCAACAGGTTCCCCTGGTTGCAATCGTTGTTGAGGCTTTACTGAATGAGATTTGTACATTCTTTGTCTATTTTTTCTGTTTGTTCCTGATAACTGATGCTTCTGAATAGACCCC
This sequence comes from Menidia beryllina, assembly GCA_013363375.1. Taxonomy (NCBI): domain Eukaryota; kingdom Metazoa; phylum Chordata; class Actinopteri; order Atheriniformes; family Atherinopsidae; genus Menidia; species Menidia beryllina. The sequence continues at coordinate 5,743,175 of JABUIW010000020.1, forward strand.
TAAGAAGAGTTCAGATGTATAGGTTTCAAGCTTTATATGAAAATGACGTTTTCTTTCCCGTATAAATCATCATTCTATTGAGGTTGTGTCAGGAAGACTTAAGGCAATTATAAACGTCATCTTAGTAGATTTAGTAGTGTAGATTTGCTCATAAAACCTTCCTACACAAATTCTAACTTTTTTATAGAAATGCTTTGGGACATAGTGTTTGCAGATAACCCATCTTGAGCCCTTAATACATATTTTTTTACTAATTTACACAAAATTTGGTACATTTCGTAAAACAAAAATGTTCCCTCTAGAAGCCATCTTACCGCAAACATAAATAATAAAATTGTAAGGAATCAAATATATATGAAAAGCTTGCAGATGGACCCTGATCTGTTCAAAACCAGTACCAGGAGCTCAGTTTCAGCACCCCAGAGGACCATCACTGCCTCGAGAGCAACACTAGAGGCCGCCAGGGAGCCGTGCAGCACGCGAGGCTCCGGGTGAACGTGAACGGTGAGTAAATGTTCCTTATCGACTGTGTGGGCCTATTGGCTGAAATGGCATGATGATAACAGAGAAAGCGCACTGGCTGCTCGTGACACCGACTCGAATGTAACGCGTGACAGAGGCCCGACACGTGAGCAACAGATCGAACGTAAACTACAACTTCGGGAGGGTTGTGCGTAAAAGGCATCCTCGCAGACATTCTCACAATAAGCCCCGATTTGCTGATCCCGTAGTCCAACAAGCACAGCCAGGGGGACAAGGCGAGGTCTGCACATAGAGTCCTGTCATGTAATACTTCAGTTTTCCCCCCTGCTCTCTGTTACTAAAAAGTGTAACAGAAAACACGCCTGGAGCCTGGCTCTGAGCGAGCACGCGTCTCTCCTGGTTTTTGTTATTATGAGCCACAACGCCTTGTGTCAAAACAGATAGGATCCACGGGGATCCCCCACTTTGTATCGGCTCAGATGCCATCACAAGCTGCTCATTGTGAGACTGGGAGCGAACGCCTCTGTGTGCTGTGATGAGGACCTCTGGTGAAACGGTCAGAGACGGTCAGCCGTACTTAGCGCGCGCGGATTCTTCGCCTCAGCTCCGAGTAGACGACCTCCTACCGACTTATTTCGCGTCACCCCGCCCGTCTGCCTGCCGTCTCCTCCCTTAAACCCCTTCTTTTTTTTCCTGCGACCAACCCTTTTGTAGCCACTGTGGGCTTAGGCAAGACATACGCCGAGAAAAAAAAGTGATAGAGCCAAAACAGAGACTCCCAACATCACATAGGCACCTGCTCCAACAAGAGAAGGAGGGGTGGAGGACGCACAAGTGCAGGCGCGTCTACGCGTGCCAGTAGGGCAAGATATTAAGCGGGGAAAGGAGCAAAAAAAATTGGAATAAGAGTTTATCCAGATAACTCTTTGGAAGAGTGACCAGCATTGCTGCAAGAGCAAGACAGCCTAAATGAGTACGTGGTAAGAGGAGTCATGCATCTCAACAGAGAAGAAGACAACAACAAAGGTAAGCAAAAAGATTTGAGTGACCATCAACAGACCATCGTGTTCCAACCTCTGGGCTAAAATGCAAAGCTCTCGCGTTGGTTTACAGATGCCCTTGAGTGTGTCATGTTGATGTGAAGAATATGCTGGGGGTCATTCCAACAAGCTAATGGCAACTGCCGTGCTGCTCCGATTTCGCCCCGCGCCTTTCACCAAAACGCACCGAAATGCACGGCGGCTCGGGGTGTTGCATCCCACTCAAGGTGGCAGGATAGTGGCTGCCACTTGAGCACTTGTTGTGCTCTCGCCCTCGAATCCACCGTGGACCCCTCGGTCGTTTTTTCGCACGAGGTGACCTGAGCATGCACACACAAGGTCATATTGATGGGCAGCCTCGGCGCGTTCGCGCAGCTTCGGGGGTCTTTGTGTTGGCGTCCGCCTCCGAGACGCCGCGGATGTGTGCCATCCGTTGAGATCGGAGGGGAGAATTAGAGAGCAGACGGCGTGTACTGACACGAACCCCCTTCCACAACGATTTGTAAGGATATCTTTTCTCTCGATCTAAAGGGGCCACACGGGATCATTTTTACTCCGTGGCTTTAAACTGAGGTCGAGGTCACCCACTAACACCTGATGCTTTTTGGTGATTTGCTCTTGAACGTCTGTCGGCATGACGCAGCCTCACTCTGTTAAAGAATCCCCCAAAACGACCACTCTTGTGTCCACCACACCCACTCAGTGTAAGTTAAGATTGGTCTTAGTCCCTGTCATGCAGTATGCACAGAATAACCACCATCTGATCTATCACATGTCTGTCCCACAACTCTGCTGTGAAAGCAAGCAAAAGACCCCATGAGACATCAGCACTACACAGCTAGTCCTGTCATTTTCTACTAGTTGAAATACTTCTGGCACCAGAAGTGTTTCCAGTTTAGTTTTAAACTCTCAGTTCTCTCACATCCCAGATCCTGATGATAAGGATGTCAAATTTAAGTCCATTCATTTTGCAACATGTCAAGCTTTATAGGGGGCTAATATCTTTGTTTTCTAGCAGCTGCAAACATGCTGTTTAGCGAGGAGTTCCCCATGTGGCGAGTGGTGTCCTGCACAGCGGCACACTGCATCAGCCCCCATCAAAAATACCTCGCAACCTCATTACCAGATATGGGTTCAACAGGGACAAAAGATGAGTCACCAACTGCAACTAGAAATGATTTCATGATGACAGGTGTGTCTGTCTGTGTGTGTGACAGTCGGCGTGCCATTTTCTTACAGCACACGTTTTACAGAGATGCTCTGAATGTGGGGACTTGCCTCTCATAAGTTTTCATATTTATTGTCTTGTGGAAAATGTCAAGGTTAGGTTCAAAATGAGATCATGGCTAAACTAAGCAGAAACTACATTTGGTGTGAGAATTAGCCTGAGGTGTGCACACGGTTGCCTCAAATAAAGTTACACAAATGTGACTTTTCATGTGCTGATAAATCTCTCTCTCTCTTTTTTAACAAAGACATTTTGTTAAGCTGCAGGATTTTGAAACATAGATGTGCAAACTTCTGCAATTGAGAATGGAACCCAAAAACCAAAAAAAACAAACATTTTATATTGTTTTTATGCCGAGTGACAGTGAAGAATAAAATTAATTATTTTTTTATCATTTCATTGCATCAAACTTATGTACTTGAAGAAGAACATTTTGTCAAACCCAGCAGTGCACAAACAGGCTGACAATTTCTACGTCTAAACCGACTTTTTACAGACCAAAGTTTTTTAAGGTTATAAATGGCTTATTCAATTCTTCCTTTTCCAATACAGATGGTGCTTTGTGCTTGTAGGCTGTCTGTCCACTGTGTCAAAACGAATCTAATCAATAGCTCAGACTGATTGCCAAAAAGTTGTAGCTCAGCCTGCAGCTTTAATTGTCAAGTTGTATTATTCTGGTTAGCTCAGCTAGCAAATTTTCTGGTAGATACAATCAATTTCCACATTTATTTTAAGAAAGTGTTCATCCTCTAAGGTGTTTTTCATTATTTTTCTTCTAAACAAAAGCGACTGTTCATCTCAAAGCCTTAGAAAACATGTTTGAAAAACGGGGATAAACATCTTGGCAGTGATTAATTGTCTTGTGAGTAATGAGCAATTTGAATATGATAGCAGTCAATCTTGATAATAGGGTCAGTTTGTGCAAATTTTAGATAGTGATTGAATTTTGTCCTAATTTTTTGTCTTGAAAACAACATATGTTGCTGTATTTTGGTCTCATAGTACTTTCCTGAGGTATTTACATGTGTCAAAAAGAAGTAGAAATGCCTAAGCACTGCATAGGCATGTGCTTAGACTTAGTTTGTTAATATTTATTAGATTCATAATCATGCATTTATTAAGGTTTTACATTTTTCAATCTCAACTTTGGGCTCGTTCATGCATGTGTGTAGTATTTTAGGGTGAAATAGTTGAATAACAATAACAGTTAATTAGCTATTACAGTCACTATTAATGAAGAATGTCCAGTTTTTTACAGCCTGTGATGGTATATTGTGATATGTTGTGTGTTCAGGGTAAAATATAAAGATATCCAGTTCAACTTAAAAGCTTGAATCTAAACATACCTTTCTGAAATGGTCCATATATTAATAAATAGACTCAACAAGGGTTTCATGCCAGTGTGCTGAACTGAACTACTCAACTACTGAACTGAACTACTTACAAATAAAATGTTCGTTTGATATCTGTGCTAAATTAGCTAAATGAAGGTACACCGTATGAACAATTGTCTGGAGGTTAAGTTTACTTAAAGAACGTTTTGGAGTATGTCTCATATTTCATTGATTAATACAAATAATAGCAAGAAATACTCGGTCCCATAAAGTCATCGCCAAACTTTAACATACAGCATCAATTATTCAAAAAGAAACTTGTGTTTAAAACAAATGGAGCAAGTTGAATTTTTAAACATAATTTTGGCTCTACAGAGCATGTTAGGCACAGTGTTAAACAGTCACAGAGGATAAAGTGACACGATCAGTTATTGAACTAATCACAACTTTAAATAAATGAATAGGCAAGTTATTTTTCTTTCCCTTTGTATGTCTACTAAGTAACTAAGCGTCACCCATAGCAACGAAGATATTCAGTTAACTTGAGACGTACTTTTGAGGACTCTTGAATCAGTCCGCAGATATCAGAGAGGTACTACGCCCCTTATGCCTCTAATTCCATGTTACCTTGGAGACATTGAAGATATTGAGACAACTGGACAAAAGCACAAGTACGTTACAGGAAGAGAAGATAAAAAAAAGAGTAGGCATTTACCGTAGTTTCAGTTTAAGTTTAGCAAAGCGATCAATTTATAAAAACATGATGTTGTATATGTTGAGTTTGACATGAAGAAGTGATTTTCACATAATTAGTCAACACCAGTGATTTCACTCTGCATTCAGAAAAGAGATATGAATTGCAGTTTCCCAGAAAAGAGAGCAGGATCTCAAAAGGCATAATTGTTTTTCATGAGAAAAAAAGTTTGCAACATATAACCAATTATTCTGAAATTTGCCCAGTATGTTTTTAGAACCAATCCCTGTTGGTGCCAGTTAAGGTATTTAAATTGTTATGCAGTGATATCAGTAACCAATGCTTACAAATATGCAGACTTCTATAATACATATTCCTTTGGAAGGGGCGGTATTGTTGCATCTAGATTTTGGGGATATGCAATTTTCTGTAGTTAGTTTCTTAAAGTCTGTTTGCAGTGAAGAAATAGAACAGGTGTTGATGTCAGGTATCAAGAAAGCCATATGCCAGTGTGCAAGGTAGACTCATTAAGCTTGCACATGGGCAGTCAGAGATAACCGTTTAATATTAGTCGTATTCAGATTCAGCGGGAAACATGTAATTAATTTCAAAACTAATTGACTGGAATCTTATTAGTGGTTTGAGACGAACTGTGAGAGAGAATTGGGAGACGGAGCAGTAATTAACAGAACTGGAAACAAAGGTATTTTTACTCCCTTTTTTTACTGTGAGCCTCAGTGTTGGGAAGTAAGCCACTTAGATTTACAGACTCAAGAGAGCGGACAGCGAGGACATGAAAGGAGAAATATTTCTCTGTTCTACTGAGAGGAGCACATATTTGTAACCGAAGATTAATATGATAGAAGATCCCATGAAAACTATGAGTGAATTGAAATGTCTGGCAGTAGGGCAGGGGTCAAAGAAAAGACTCAATGTGTCACAGCGAGACAGGATTGTGTGTGGTGAGAAGGACTCGGCAAATAAATTTCACAGTTTGAGGAAACTGTCACATCAATTTTCCTTTAGGTGTGAAGTTTTAAATAAAGGAATCAACAGCAACCAGGCAGATTTGTGTGGGCCTTGTGGAGAAAACTGTAAAATCCCAACCTAAATGTCCATTATAAAATCTAACTACTGAAGTATCAAATTGACATCTTTTTGAGGGGTTTCACAGAGCTATTTTTTTATATATGTTGGACATGCATCTAAATTGTTCAAGTCTAGATGTTTTTCTCTTCTGTTGACCTCATCTGGTTGGGAAGAGTTTAGTTGCCGTTTTTTAAACATAACATAATTTAGGCAGATACTAGGTCTTGCACTCTTACATAACTCTGTTTCGATTTTTTTGCACTAAGGTCAACATCCTGACTGTTGACCTTCTGACTTCGGTCGGGCTCTCAAGTGGCCCCTTTGACTATATCTGACAGTTTATGATCTGTGATAACATTTGGGAATCTGGTTGAGGTTGCATCAACAAAAGTACTGCTGTAGCAGAAGTGTGGGCTGAAAATGTAACTGACAGACATGGGAGGGGGGCTGGTGGAAAAGACAGAAATAGATAATTGGAGACAGGCAGAAAGGAAGAGAGAGTTAGCATAGATTTGAGAGAATATCAGTTTTATGCATCCTGGTTGTTTGTACTTCTCAAAAGAGAAAAAAAGACAGAAAGATACAAACACTTTGTATTTCAATCAGTGAATCAGTCAGTCGTATTGAATGAACTTTATTCTCTAGACATAGTCTCTTTTAGAGTGTCTAGGATTTGTATACTAAGGATTATTCATGTTTTTATATCCTGCAAAAGATGCTTCCTAGGGTTATTTGCTTGGCAGACTGCAGACTATGCTCATGCATCTTTTAAAGAGGTTTACATGAGTATAATCTCTTGTAGTATTAACTGCCCCAAAAAGACTGTAATGAATACATTGACAGAAATCTATGATACACTAATGTTCAAAACCTGTTTTCAGCCATTATTCTACACTATTTGCCCGTTTTATCCACTTGAGTCTAACTGAGCACATACATGCAAGAGAGTGCAGATCCCAAAATGCATGATTGAAGTGTTTTTTGGTCTGTATTAAATAAGCCTGATTTGTATGCAATTTCACTTGCTTTCATATGTTGCTTTGTGTCCATTATTTATTAAAAATCAACTCTGTTTTTGCTATGAATTAGTCAATTTTCTGTGTAGAGGCATCACAGGTTTTGACTAGAATAAGATAAGTTTCACTGTTTTGATTCCCTTTGGCTCTTTGCATGGTCAAAGAGATCACAATCTTTTCGTGACGTCAAGGTAGAATTTTGGTATTCTAAATTTGAGCAAAATATTCCTTGAGCTCTACAACTACAAAAGTTTTTTTGCTGTAGAAAAAAAAAAAGTAAATGGAGTGACTAAAGTCAGATTTTATAGTGGCACTCTCCATGGGGTGACAGCTATTAGTTCGCCTGTCACCCCATGCAGAGTGCAGGATTATAGGAATTCAACCAACTTAACTGGCTTCAGAGACAGGCTCTTATACAGTCCTTCAAAAAGCAAACAGCTTGTTGCCCCCTTTGCAGCGATGCTGCATTCTGCGGCAAAATGTTGTTTGGTGCAAAGTAAGGTTGAATGGGCTTAACAGAAATCACCATAAAAAGAAAGAAACATGTAGAAAAAAAGCAGAAAGAACAAGGAAATGTGTGGTGATGAGGAGACATGAGCAGCACAGGATGACTTCGGACCATAGCTTCACTTGGTCAAAAAGCAGCCTGTTTTATGACGCTGTTAAAAACAAAAAAAACAATGCTGACTATTGACTGAAAAATGGTTAAAAAAAATAGCCGTCTTAAAGATGGGAAGTGCGCTAACTTTGGCAATTGAGCAACAATTCCAAAAATAAGCTCTTAGCTTGGTCCTCTCTTTGTAAATTTGAAAATCTCTTATGGGAGAATTTGGACGATTAGTTCATATTCAACAGATGACGTTCCTATTGTCTTTAATATTAAAAAAATAGCAGGAAGCTTGATTTAAGGGTAAGACATCCCCTTTACGTAAAGTTCATTTGGGTTTGGAGTTTGGTGTAAAAAAATCTGTGGATGTTTCAAGGTTTTTTCTTGTCAGAATGACTGAATTATAGATGTCTTTTTCACTTGTGTGCCACATTGCCAGGTGCTCAGGGAAGCACCTGGCAATGCAGCCTGCTCATTGAAGAAAGGAAGGACAAGAGATTCAAAGTGAACGATGTCCCAAAAGTCAGTCTGCAGCAGCGAGAAAAAGTGGTGATTATTCCATTGCAGGAGCTACATATGACGGGGCAGGTATGGTTTAGGCATCTTGTTTCAACCCACAGAGACCGTGTGGGACTTTGAAAGTCACTGAAGACGAGTAAGGAAGAAGGTCATTTGTGGTTTGTTCTCCTGCCCAGAAAGAAAGCTTGAGTGAGGGGTCTCTGTCATATTGATAGTAAACTTGGAACTTGGCTCTCCCTATGTCATTGAATGAGCCGAAAAATTAATTGTTAAGGATGGATAGATGGATGGATGACAAAGAATGGGAAATTATCCAGATACAAGATATATGCACCCCACCTTCACAGAGAGGGGTGAACAGGATATTATAAGAAGCGATATCAGCAGTCTAGCCAGGAACAGATGGTGAGACAGAGCTACGCACAGGCAGGATCTTCCTGCCAATACAGAACTGACAGAGAACAGTGTGAGCGAGTACTTGCACACACATACAATCGCATTTTTTGACTTGTAAAAGTCTTCATGAGGAGCATCAATGATCTCCAACGCTGCATTGGTGTCAACTGTCACACCCCTGGCCCTTCATTTTCCCTCTCCTCTTTTGTCCGGCCTCTGCTTTTCCTCCTCATTTCTCTGTCACTGTACCAATGCAATTTTTGGGGTTTTTGTGGCACTCTTATCCACTCTCCAAAAGTAAAGTGTTAGCATTATGCACTTTACTTTATTGACAGTGTTTTCATCTGAGACAGTTTGGGGTTTCAGTTCACAGTAAAACAATTTAGTTGGACTAAATTATTCATCACAGGTAGTCCAGAAGAAATATAATTAATAAGCTAATGCAAAGAAGCTCTTGGGGACTATTAAATGTGCCGCAAATGTTTAGTTCACAGTTAATTAGATTTATAATTTGTCTGATACACATGAGAGATCTTAACCTAAGTACCACTGTGGGGCAGATCAGGCATCAGCTGGCGTCCAGGTTGCATGTGGAGTTCTGGGCGTCCTGGGGACCTGTTACAGTCTGGGACCATGCACAGAGACCAGCTGCAGCCCACCTTGATGGGCACACACCAGCTATTTAGGATCTCTTCACTTGGTATAGAAAACGACTAAAAACGAATCCTTGCTTCGCCCTGCTCTGCTCACAGTGAGAACGTGGGCACCTCACATATGCTTTAACACAAATGCAACCCTGATAAGAGATGAAAATAGAAAAGTAGGCCACAGAATTTAACATAAATAACTCACAGAATTTCGCTGAGCTTGTTCAGAATTATAGCAATTTTGTGTCTGATTTTCTTTCTCGTGTTTTGGCAAGTGGTGGAGCGAGGACCTAAATTAGGACACAGCCAAGGGGAACTTGACTTCATTTATTTAACACAAACCAAAAATGCAGCCAAGTCTGAACACCAAAAACAGAAAAACCTGTCCTGACAACTCTGACTGAACCTTCTTTTTTCTTCGAGATGAGAAAGTAGCAAAAGCGGGACAGAGTACGAGTATCCAGGATCCTTAAATACTGCGAGGAACTGATTCATGATGAATAAATGTGGCCAGGAAGAAGAAAACCGATAAAAACAGTGAATAAGAATGTGGACCAAGAAAAAAATTCTAATTAAGGCAAACAAGAGTTACCAATTCAAAGAAATAATGTTACAAAGACAAAATGTGAGAACACTAAAGTGAAAATGGACTTTTTGGTTACCCTTCTGACCAAGACCATTTACACATTTCTCAGCCAGTTTAAATCCAGACATGCATGAACTATTAAGTGTCCTACCATTAATTCTGTAGAATTGTATCCTTACACTGATCTTTGCTTGAAGAAAGACACCAGCATGTGCTCGGCCCGGTCTCTCTCTCATAACTCAATGTGAAACTCTGACAACCATCAATAGCGAGACCGCCTATAGACAAGTGTGTACCTTCTTGATTATATCAGCTAGATTAAATTAAGTAATCAAGTTGTTGAAACATTACAAGCTTGTGGACATAAGTTGGATTAACCAGAACTGAAGTTTCAAGACAATGTGTCTGAATGCTTACTCTGTGTGAAATATTAAACGATGTTTTTTTTTCTCTCCCTAGTCTTTGTTTTTCAGACCTTTAGCCATGCTCTGATGAAACTCAGTGGGTATTTGTTTTAAAAGGGTTCTTGTTCACTAAATGACTGACATGTATTCCCCTCAGACGTGATGTCAACATTTACCCTCCGTGCACCTGACTGGAAAAATTACTGGGCTGTCAAAGGCCCAGCTCAGGGCAGCCGATCTGGGAAAAATCTGAAAATTTGCTTTGCATTATTTACCAGAATTTTGCTCTGTCAAATCCAGGGTGAAATAGAGGTCACGCTACAGCTGAAACGTATCATATTAACTGTATGAATATGAAACTATTAAAATGGGTGCCCTAAATTGCTCCCCATAGTTTGCTATTTGATCTAGCTTTTAGCTGCAGGGATCAGTCAATTTCTGCTCTATGTTTTACTAATTCATGTAGAAAATCTCTTGCGTGGTAGTTTTAGCAGGACTGCAACAACATTTTTTTGCCTAATATCTTTTTTTATCCTTCAAAATGTCAGTTTAACCATTATGAGAAATAAAAGAGGTTCAGACCTCCAGGGGTGTATTTTTTTGTGCTCATGAGGCTCTAATGGAATCTGTGTGTGTGTGTGTGAACTAAAATTTGTCATCAGATTTGTTGTGCACATGCAGTCCTGCTTATTGGAACTGAAATAGATAAAAAGTACTATACATGTTTTCACAGGGAGACAGAGATTTCATTCACTGAAAACAGTGTATATTTTGCTCTGTCAAATAACAGTGTCTAGCAGACTTCATTTTGAAATGCACTTTATAAATATGTGCATAACAGCATATTTTAGACTTGCAGTTCTTTCTCAGGCTTGAGCATTTTCATTGAACCAATCAAACAAGTTCAGCACGTCCTCTGTATTCTTCCTCACTATAAATGGGCTGATTTAACTTGATTTGCTAAATTGAATTCATGGTCTGTAACATCATAGATAGAAATCTGTAAATATTTCACTTTTTCATGTGGCAATGGAGGTGCCAACCAATCAAATGATCACGTGCCTGACCCCGTGAGCAGTTGTCTGTAGTGTTCCACTTGTCAGACCTTTCCATCCTGGAGCAGTAAGACAACATGTCCACGCTTGCCAAGCTATCAGACCCATGATGATGAGATTTGCAGCGCAATGACACAGAAAGCGTTTAGTGATCCAAACACCTGCACTTGTGAAGAAATGATTTAAATGAAGTGTACCAAAAAATGCCTAACAATGACATTTTGTCATTGACTTACAGGGGATTGGTGCCACTTTTTCAGCTTTGTGCTTTCTCCTCCGTTCTACCCTGCAGTTTTGGACAAAAACACAATATCTGGCTTTACAGTTCCTAATCAGAGGTTAAGCTGTAACTTTAGCAGACTGTTCTCCACGAAAGCCTTCAGCTGTCAGATTCACTGCTCTGTAGCCTTAATGGTCCATCTTTGCTTGACCCCCGTTGATGAGAACAGTGGTCTGTACAACTGCACGGGGTGGCTAGCTTTGGGTAAACCAGAGCCTCCACTAAGTCGGTCGGTCTCAGAGCAGTTCAGCAGCAGCTGAAGATGTACAGCAGTGTTTTCTTCTCCTGATGTTTTTAGGGCATGTAGATGACTCAGATTCAGTCTATGAGAACAGACAGGACAGGCTGTCTTGTAGATTTAAGGAAAAAAGGAATTCTGAGCATATTTTATTTACATTTACTTATGTTGCTTGTTGTTTATCTTTCAGTTTTCTTACAGCTTTGGATCCAAGTGACTCCATATTCCTTCCACTCTGCCTTTTGTCTGTGTGCAGCACTACTCCTTTGGATTACTATAGACAACAATGTGTCCTTTCCTCCCTTCACTCATCCATAATCTGCTCACCATAAATTTTAAAGTAGAAACGTTACAGATAGAATATCAAGTGCCTTTAAAAGCTTGGCAAGACCTGCGCACCCTTCCAGTACAAGCTGGCCATATTTTCCATTACAACCGAACGCCCACTAACTGCACACTTCCACTGATGACTTCAATTGCCATATTCATGTTATCAGATATCCATACAATGTGCTGTCCTCAGGGGAATGAGATGGAGAGATGTGACTGAATGTGTTTGTTTGTTTACAGGTTCGCATAATGGAGGGTCCCATCCTTTAGTAAATGAAGCTGTTTGCTCATGCTTATGTCTCTGTTTGCAATGAAGTGTGACAGCGTCCGCATTAGTTTCTGTATCAATGTCAGGCTGATGTTCTCGACCCCAGCTTTCCTTTTTTCCGTGCTTTTAATAGAGTATTTTGTTTTTCTCAGTGTCAAATACCATCATATGTGGAAATACTTGAATTGTGGTGATCAAAAGAGTCTTGGAAAGGAAAGGATGAGACAGGAGGAGGATGGAGAGCAACACCCTCTGGCACTCCACTGAGGAGTTTGGAGAGACTAAGGCAAGCACAGAGGTGATGGTTTTTGAGTAAGGATGCGTTGAAGAAACAGTGAAACTGAAATAACTGTGGTTATTCAGAGTCTAAAAATAAAGAATTAAATACCAATTCTTCTACAGTCATCCTCTGAAAGCACTGACATTTCCACTCCTATGAATCAACCCATCATCACATTATTCAAACTCGTGTTTATGATCTTTGCCTTGACCCCAGGACACATGGCTTGGGTTATGTCATTCTTTTTTTTGTGCTTGATTTTGAGGTAAATGGTGAGGTTTTCTTTAAACCTGAGATCAGACATCGCATGCCCATTTTTGTGCACGTTATGTAATACAAACCCTGCCTCTACTATGAATAAATTTGCAGACAGCACAACTATTTTGAGCTCTGTAATAAAAAAAAAGAAAAACTGCCAGTCTGAAATCACTTTTGTTAAGACTCTTTGTTTTTAAACTGACTCAAAATGTCCTCAGATAAAAGTCGGACATTTTAATATTCCTAAATGATCCTTCTCTACTAAAATATTTTCTTCTCTCATTATGAGCATCACACGTTTTGAGCTTCAATGACCACCATTACTGCACACGCACAATACTTTCTGGGTCAGTGATGACACAAAATGTCGTAGCAATGCAGCTACCATTTAAAAAAGGTTACAATTTTTACTAAATCTTTAAACATACCTAATGTTGTTCTTCTGCCATTTTTAAAATAATTTTATTAACTGACCATTAATTCAAAATTGAACAAGTGAGGAAAGAAAGTGAGGTATTTAGAAATTTGTTGAATTGTGCATGTAGCACAAAAAGAGAAGTCCTGCAGTTAGTTGGGAAGGTTGTTTACTTCCAGACATTTATTGTCAGTGAAGGTCAGAAATAAAGGAGAGAAGACTGGACAGCTGAGTAGGTTACATAGCTTGTGAGTGTTTGTTTAAAAATAAATGCTTTGAATAATTTAGAAGAGGCATCCATGTAGGTTATTTTTCCTGGTTGGATAAGAAGGAAATTAGAACACTGAGGTCTATGAAAAGACAATCACATGAATTTGTCTAGAAAGTAGGGTTGTCAAAAAATTCAAATGTCAGATAACAATAGATGCAACATTTTAGGGTCCAAATAAATAGTAATAACAGCAGCCATACTAGTTTCACTATCATTGATTCCTTCTTTTAACCACAACAAACAGGAGCAAAACTCAGAGGTGACAATGACTTAAATGACTCCCAAAACGGTCAGTGACACACATGTCGCCTTAGCAGCCTGCCAGTTGTCAGCTGATAGTCCCTATCATAAATTAGAAAGCATTTTGAGTGACGGGTCAATTGCATTCAAGGAAGCAGAACAATATGATGATTTACCCATTTCAAGCTCTGAGAACAATTACATGAAGAAATAGTATGAAACTGTAACGCACTGTGTGAGGTAAAGGTCTGTATGGTCCGCTGCCCTCACCAACATTTGTGGAGATAACTCGTTTTTTGACTCAACCATGAACCCTAAACATGGGGCACTCCTGCATGCAACAGCTGCATGATGCATGCATTACACTGTTGACAACACTACCATCAAATGAGTTATCTTCACCTAAATTCACCAACAAAAAATTTTTTCGGAAGGAAATTTAAAGAGAATGATTTTCACAAACAGAATGCAGTATGTATGCAGCGTATGCAGGACACGGCTTTGCCAACCCAAAAAACTTCAGTTAACTCCACGTATCATAATTCCATCTCAGCATAACATTGTGGTACAGAACTGAAAGTTGAGCCTGTAGAATGACCCAACTAGTTAAATATTTAACCAGATGATGAGTATTAAGATATAGGAATTTGGCTTTCGTTTTCTGCGATTTCACATTAAACTACTAGCGTTTTACATTTTGAAAAACTACTGTATCATAAATACACTTTAAATATAAATATAAGTTTGGTCATTTGTATGATTTTTTAGATATTATATCTCTATTTATAGAATGTGTCCATATTGTATCTATCTCTCTATATATCATTTGTATGTATTCAAACTATATCAATATCTATTTTTTGTGTATATATTATATCTATATATTTTTGGTCTATATGATGTCTATAACCATAGAATTTGTCTATGATCAGTTAAGAGGACCAATGCCGTAAGTGGCAAATGTTCATCTGGTTGTCAGAAGCATTTCAAGCTGTTAATGAAAAACTCATGTCCTGATGACCTGTGGTATAAAAACAATTGATTTAATATTGTTTATCTTGTCCACCCTAGTTTAAAGTTATTGGCATTGGAGAAAGAGCTGGTTAGCTGTAGTGCCACAGAAATACTGGATTTATCTCATTCAGTATGACTGCAGATAACATCACAAGATCAAAATTCCTCCATCATATATTTTTCTGATGAAGAATAATGTCTCAACCAATCAGCTCCTCATCTATCTCTTGTGACACATAGTCTCTATTTACCTCTGTATTTCCCATCCGCTCTTTGTGATGTTGTGCCTAGATTGTTGGAACTGGAACTCAGAATCATGAAACAGTGGTGTGCTGCATGCATCACTGGGGCACATATCAGTGACAGAGACAGATAAATAGCAAAAATAGCCAAGTAGAGGGTGTGAGGTGGGGAAATGGTGTGCTCATGTAGGGCTTGTGTGGATGGAACGGAGATGTGTGCTTTTTGATACTGTACTAAGAGAGAGGACATACAGAAAAGCTAAAGACTCCAAATCAGCTGGCGTTGGTTCTCTTTTTTCTTCAAGATGCCCCGCTTTTCATATGCAGCTGTCGGATGGGTGAGATGCACCTTTTACATGGAACCTAAAGCTCAAAAAACACATCTGAGAATAGTGGTAGGCTTTAAAACAAGAGGCAGTGATGTAGCCTTCTCTAAGTTGGTGCAGATCCAGACTGGTGTTTCAGTAAGCTCACAGAGCCTTCAGTAATCAACTATTCTTTTTCTTCTGTCCTCTACACCCTTGAAGAAGTTACTGCTTGTTACATCATCTGTCAGAAGCTTTGATTAGCTTGGGTTTCATTTTTATTTATCCGAGAGTTTCAACACTCACACATCAGTGAGATGTTTCTCCGATTTTAATGAATGAATGAAATTCACTTGGGAAAGATAACAGCTATTTGTAATAATAATAATAATAATAATAATAATAATAATAATAATAATAATAATAATAATAATAATAATAATAATAATAATAATAATAATAATAATAATAATAATAATAATAATAATGGGAAGTTTGAATCAACTACATTTCAGTTACACAAAGATAGGGGCAAACATGAGCCTGGCTCTTTCTCTTTTTGTCTTTAAGGGAATGAAAGTCATTGTGCAGTTCAGGTCTTCATACATAATCACTTTCCAACAAGTCTTGTTTGATCCAGCATGTTTCCTGCACCACAGTATGATTAAGATAGCAGCCAATTTGTCAATCCACATGAGGACTAATTGTTTACAGCCTGTAAATGTGCCATTTAGCTGCTGACTGAACACAAACGCAAAAAAGTAGACTACCATTTGTTCATTTAAGTTGTTTATCCCAGACACTCTAGTCAAATTAGAAACCAGCTAAAAGTTGAATTGAACTCTGGCAGAAACTCAGCAATAAGTCACTGTTACCCTCTCTTTTCTTTAAGCCAGACAAAACAAAGCAGACAACTTTGCACAATGGCAGGCAAATCTTCTGTAATGATTCTGCTTTTTTCACATGCTCAGGAGAATCTGGTTGCTCGCTAGAGCAGTGATTAGCTACATATTCCTCTCTTTTGGCGCATGCCCACGCATGCAGATGTGTAAATCACTTATGAGACATGGGAGCACCACGTTACTAATTCACTAAATCCAATAACGGCTTTTGTAAGAAAGCCATGCCACTGGAAATCATTCATTTTAAACACGTTAAGATGAAACCAGAGAAATACAAACTCATTTGATTTTTAATTTCTAAAATATGTCATAAAAATATTTTTCATCAGAATGATAATTAAATAGTTTATGGCAGATTTTCCTTCTCTGTTTTACTGTACAAGCAAAATGAAGCCTTATAGTTATTGTCTTCAAACAATGAGTCTTCCTTCTGTTTCACTGTAACAGTATCCACACAGCAAACAGTACTAGGAAGAAGGCATTTTTCAATGTATTTAAAATAAAGTATATCATAGGTCCTTTATCAGCATTTGGTTGCAAGTTCTATTAGCATTTATATCCAAATTCTTATATCTTTGGTTTTCTAAAGACTGGTATTATAACACCTCATTAGTTTATACTGAAACCATCTCTGCTCTGCTCACACACATAATTTCCCTTAACATTCAGATGAGATTCACAGCAGAGAAGCAGGAATATTTCAGCAATCATGTGAGACTCATATATCAGAGAGAGGGGCCTTGATATGGCATAGTAAACTTATGCTATTCTATAATATCTCAACATTTAATATTCAAAGCATCTGTGTGCTCATCCCCATTGTGTCTTTTTCTGCACTGGAAACAACAGCACACTGGAGCAGCAGGGGATGTAAAATGAACGTATGATGAGCAAGTTATATACAGGCAATGTGATGTGACACTGAAATGGTTGAGGTAAAGGAGGTACAGGTGGGTCGTTCTGCATTGATTCAACACCCACCTTAATTCTTTTATCACAACGAAAAAGCAAATCTGCAGGTTTCACAACGCTTTAAAGTGATTTGTTTATCCTAATGATATCACTCATTCCACAAATATCACATGAAATATTTTTCATTTTAACAGAATTATGCCTTCTTATATGCATCAATACCCGTACTACCAATCTTTTTGATGGTCATTGTAAGGAACCATACACATAACGCGCAGGAACACAAAATGTAAATCTTCACAAACGTATTCAGCATCCCAGGTCCAGAAAACTGAGAAGTTCATGAGCAACAACACCAATCAGCTGGTAATTTTAGGGCCTGCCGTCATTTGAGTTGTTTATGCAAGCCTTTATAAATGGCCTAATCTTAGTATAATTACATTTTGGTTTATTAGTCAGCGTTGCTCATAGGTTTGTAAGCTGTACAATTACAAGTAAATATGTACACACACATCTTCAGACAAAACAATAAATTATTCAAAGTGGTGTGATTCTGCAAGTGGTGTCACAGAGCCTTTCTGTTCAGATCCAAGATTAGCAGGATATTTCAAAGTTTGATTCATCAAAAGTTCACTTTCTAATTTTATAGCTAATTCTGGGTCATACTTTTCCCGCTGTCATTTCTCTTTACTCCCTCTCCTTTTATTTCTCAACATCTCTTCCAGCTATTTGGTGAGTCACATAGCATGTCTGAGTGATTATTCACATTCACAGACTCACAAGCTCAACATTGCACACATAACCTCACTTAAAAAATATGTTTTTATGAATAAAGAAAAGGAAAAAATATTAGTTAAAAGCTCTGTGTCTGATACTATATGCATGTGCTGAGGGACACATACCGAGCTCTTATAGATTATGCAGAAGTTAGATAGTTGAAGAAAGGTCAAATCACAGTGTCCTGATGGATACGTCTCCCACTCAGCTGGTAGATGTGCAGAACCTAACTCTCATGGATATCGTGGCTCCAATCCCTTTTCCAGTTTCTGAAACTCATTTCTAGAAATAACACTGATGGGGTGTATATTTTTGCATAAAAATCTTGTTATCTTCTTAGAGATGGTGCTCCTTCCAGTGTCTGGCTTGGGGCCTTCTGAATAATAGGCAGTCAGACTGCAAACACCTGAAATCAACTTGCTTATATGTGAGACCTCGGATGCTTCATCTGAGTGGAAATGTAGCAAGCCATGCCACAGGTTGACAGACAAGCTAATATCTGTTTATTACGTATTTGTGCTATCTTTATTATGCAATTAAATACATAAAGTCCTAAATATTTCTAAACTCTCTGATATCTGAAAAAAAGAAAAAACATTTCTAAAAACTTGTAAAAAAAACAACTTAATTTTCTCATCACTTGTTTGGACAGCTCGACCTACTAGTTTCCCCGTTTTTTCCTACTCAAATACAGTATTTATGCATAGTCTACCCCAAAACTATGTGAGATAGATATATCTCTGCTGAATAATTAAGTTAAACTTTTATCAGTCTCAGGACCTAACTGAGGACATTATGTTACGTTTCTCACAAGAACGTTTTGCCATCGGGAGACTTACAATGTTTTCTACACATTTTGTCGGGTTGTCTCATATTTGCCTATTTAAATTCACAAGATCGTCATCTCTATCCTATCTGTTGCATTTGTGGGTAAAACCTGTAATTCAGTTGAGTCAGTCTCAGCGATGTAAAAGAATTGTCTGGCATGTCCGTGTTAAGGTGCATTAGGTTGCCGTCAGCATGCCCCTTGGCTATTGCAATGTAGAGCTCAATGTGATGGGCTGAACTTCTCCTATGAATTAGATATGATATATTAGAGGATGCTTCGGAATGAATAATGCTGAAAGATTCATTTAAACACTTTACCTTTAATCATAGTAAATTATTTAATGTACGCCAAAGTTGATTTTACAGAATCTGAGATAGATGAGCCATTCAGGAGGAGACACTTGTTGGACGGCCATTTGGGTTCAGGAGTAATAGTGTATTTTTTTGTCTTTAAGTTATGATGTTTCAATAAAGTTAACCCACAACTGTTTTTTCCCCCTTTTTAAAGAAACGTTGAGATAAAGAAAAAGTCACATGTGCCGCGCTCAAATTAGTAAACAGATTAAATCAAAGAACAATGTGCTTTTACTTGCCATCTCTCGAAATAGGACTGGCTTTGGATGATAAAACTGGAAGCCGAGTCCTACTACTCACCAACAAAGAACTGCCATCACCATGACATATACAACATTTTATAATTACATGTCTGCAACAAATGAGGTCACGGCTGGAAGATGAAGAATGGGTGTATTGCCTTAGAATCAGCATGTCTGATATCCCCTGAGTAACCAGTTGCCGGCAGATGCGATGAGGCAGTCATCAGACAGCTGTCTCCACACTCGGTGAGCAGCAGATTTTCCCTTCTTTTTGTCCCGGATTCCTTGTGCAATCATTTCTACTGCTCCGATTATAAATATCTGGTGTAATACTGACACACCCTGCAGCTGAATGAATGTTGGGCTCTTATCATAGAGCAATGAATGGAGAAGTGAGATTGTTTTAAATGACCACACATTATCAGTAAAAAGCAGATTACAAATCACAGAATTATTAGCACAGGTTTGTCAAGGCTGATTTACACTTTATGATATATCATTGACGTACAATGTTTGACAGACTGGTATCATTTGTATCCGATCATACATATCCCACACACATGCTGTATGATGGAACTGCTTTGATTGACATAACAATGCTTCTTATGACATAACAATGCTCCTTATAGCGATTGAGTACTTTCCTATCGACCCAAAAAACATTGGTTGCACTTTAACTATCCTGCATCATAGTAACATAATTAACGTGCACTTTAACAAGAAAGGCTGAATTGAAAGAATACTCTCTCATTCCCTTCATTTCAAATGTTGACCAAGAGTCTGTACCTGCAACTGAGGCTAAATGTTCTGAATGTCGAGTTGAACTCCTTTATCTATGCCTGTAAGGCGTAGGGCGTTGAGAGAGAGCAGTGAGAAAAGAAATATCAACATGCTGTCACCTACTGTTTTATCAACACAAAAAGGAGTAAGGTAATAGTCTTTCGTAGTCTTGCACAAAAGGAAAATGCTTTAAAAAATATTATTTTTTGTCACGTTGAATTAGAGGGCTTTAATGATAAGGATAAAAAAGGGATTGATAAGCACTATTAATAGAAAAGGTAGATCATTGTAATCAGTAATCTGTCCAGTTCCAAAGTCTTAACCAAATATGGTACTTTCTGGCTTTAATTAAAAAGAAAAACAACTGCTGGCACCCGTCTGAATCTTGTAAAATATGGATCTTTAAACACACTCTAAGTGCTTAAATTAACACTGCAAATGCAAAGACCATTGTTGTTTTTTAATTTAAATTACTGACATGAAACTGTCATCTCATTTGCAGCAATAAATAGCAATGGGTGAGGTATTAACCATTAAAGTGTAAAATTGGCATCATCCAACTCTCAAGGTCCTCTGTCAAAGGCTTCAGTGTCATTCTCCGTTGAGAAGTAATATATCATCGAGGAGGAAAGCAATTCTCAGCTTCTAAATGTGAGATTTGATTTAGTCTAAGTTAAACCCACTGAGGTCAGCGGACCAATCCTCTTCCTCTGTCAAGATCCAATGAGGGGTTACTCTGAGAAACCATTCATCCATGCTGTCATCCCTTTCAATGCAGGGTTATTAGAATACATGCTGGAGTCTGTCCCACAATGCACTAGGCAGAAGACATTAAATACCTTGAATTTGCTGCCAATACATCACAGGGGCTCATGCAAGCAAACACATACACAGTCCCCGACAGTTTATTTGCAACGTGTGCTGTGATATGTACACGGATCAGCAGGTGCACATCACTGACTTTAAAAAGATTTAAATTGTCCAAATGCGCGGCTAAATTGACTTATTATGCAAAGTTACATCGTTTATCTAGCGCATGCAGCGGCTACAAACACAGATGGGTGAGAATTCTCTATTAAAAAGAATTGTGTGGTATTTATAGGCGGCAGGTGGGTAATTGATGAATATATGCTGAAGGGGTTGATGCAGGCTAGTGTATTCTCAGAGGACACCCTCACAGAGAATAGAGGAACGTGAAAACTTCTCAGAGGAGACGTGTCAACGGCTGAGCTCAGCTCAATCACAAAATGAACAGGGCTCATAGAACACCTCGTCATTTAGCACCTCGTAATGCTCTATCATTGCAAAAGCCCTGGATACATTTTGTGTGGGCAAATACTTGTGTATTATTTTTTCCTTTTCGTCTTATAAAATAGCATTTATCATCGGGAGAGAAGATGAAAATCCCCTAAAAAACACAGGAAAACCTGGAGCAGACATATTACTTATGGTTGGGTAGACAAATTGTGTGTTGTTGCACTTAATTAATGAGAAGTAATCACCCCACTGACTTTTTTCCCCCATAACTACAGCATTAAATTAGCAGGCTTGCCGCTGAAGCATGTGGAGATTAAATGAATATGTGGTTCAATACACAAGATGGAAAAAATAATTACTGTAAATACATATTGCAGTTTACAATCACTGTCACTGGGAAGTTTAAAAGTTTCGACATTTAATTGATAGGCCAACAGTGGCATTTGGTGATTCTTAAACTAAAAGACACTCATTTAACATTAAAAATAGCATCTGCCAGTGAAGATTTGAGGATTTTCTTTAAAACATCTGAACAAAAATAAGAATAATAAACTAACAATTGAAATTGTGTGAACATCTCACAAAGCTTCTGTTGCTGATAAAATTCTATTAATTCCAGGCTAAAATTTGAAAACAGGATGTCCTCTTTTCTCATTGCATATCATGTACAGATATGAAATGCGGCAGTTTCAACAAGCTGGCTGTACTTAACAGATCAGTGCGAGGCCATTTGAAAATCCACGCCGCTAATGAATTAATCATACTTAGTATCATGCTGTTACATTCAAATTTCACATCAATTCAAACTTGCTGCGATAGATTTCCTCCTTATTTACAGTGAGAGAAAAATAGAATACGGCTTTAAGTCAGAGTTATGTCGCTTAAACCGTCAAGCTCCTTTCGGGATTATAGCAGATTGAATAACACAGTAAGGCTCACTTGCTCACAGGGCATGTATCAGGCAACAAGAATCCAACTTATGACTGAGGGAGGAGAAGAAAGCCGGATGGCTGGGGGTAAGGGGAGAAAATAGGCAAGAAAATCCACAATTGGTGAACTAAGGGCCTGATAAAGGCCTTTTCACAGCTATTGGATTTGAAAATAAGAAAGCCAGCGCACCGTTTTTAATGTCTTCTATAGGCTGTAAAGTTAGCCGTTACAGCACATCATCCTGTGTGTGACACACCTACAGATTGCTAAAAATACAATATTTTGGCAGCAGCATTGTCATATATGTCAGCATGGCCCCTCTTAAAGGAAACAGAGCCTTACTGACACACAAACACGACCCATACATTCATATAATGTCCTGAGACGATGTAAAATGCCTTCTGACACATTTGTGGCTGTCGACAAAGCACAGGACTTTTGATGGAACTTTTTTTGGTTTACCGATGTAAAACAATTTAACTCCTTTCCCTCATCATCTCTTTGCTGATGCTACGATCCCCAAAAACATAGAATATTGATTCCCACTCAGTTTATGTGGGTAGTTTTGATTTGACGTTCTCAATATTTTTTGAACTGCTGAGCGCAAATTCCCATGAACATACTTCAGCAGGAAAAGTGTTTGTGTGTATGCGCCTGTGTGTGTGTGTTTTAAGCCTTGAGAGTGTTACTCAGCAGTCACAATGAAACTATTTTATGAAATACAATGACATGATATTTCTGTATGGATTTGTTTTGCTGTGAGATCGGGCTGAGATGACATTTCGTCGTGATGACAAGTCATCAATCAACATAATTTATCTTCCCTTTGGTTTTTCATGCCTAAATTCAGAGGAAGGCCTCAGATATGGTTCAAGTATTCAGTATTATTTTCAATTCCCTAAGAAAAATCCAAAAAGTAGCACATTTCCGCAGCAGTGAACAGTTACCACAGGACATTCCTAACTTTTTTATTTTTAATAAAGTTTACCTTGCTTTTTCGCCGTTAAGATTTCACAGTTAAAACAGAGACACGATTAAAAATTGAAAGAGACAAGACACTCTTATGGCTAAATGCTTCTATCCTCCTCTGGGTTCATCCTATCTCAAGCAACAACATTGACTCTTAAATACTTGCTGGCAAGCCTCCAAGTGGCTTTTAACCAAGAGAAATCTCTTTACTGGGGAATGTAATAAAAATGCAAAACCAATTCTAAATGCCAATGGGTAAATCAACTCTAAAAAAGCTTTTCTGTTTGCGGTGTTGATTAAAAAATAAGTCACATCTTTGCTACAGAGATGAATGTTTCTGTAGGATTAAAAACTGAAAGTGATAGTTTGTGTCAAAACACTGAAAAAAACTAGACCAGCATTTAAGATTAATTAAATTAGTTTTAAGGTCTGTAATATTACTGGTTATCTTTGCTCTTGTCTTCATGGGATTAATGACCTGCTTTTATGATCTATTAATGTTATAATTATGTAAAACATGATATACATTGTGGTTACAAACTCTTCTTCGTATCTCTTCAAACTAGATGTAAAAAATGCTTTTTTGGTGGAAATGTTTTTTATCATTCAAGCACTGTTGAGATGAAAAGCACTCAATAGGTTCATATTTCTTGAACATCAAAGAGGAAGACTGCATTTATATACCCAATCACCGGAAAGTAAAAATGTCTATTTTCTATTGTGTCAAACCATCCAACTAATTTCTGAACAGTTCTTTGTTTCACGGCTGCAGGAAACAGTCCTAACGAACCAGACAGCCTCACTGGGTAGCGAAACAGAATGAACTATTTCCAAAAGGAAAAGACAACCTGGAACACCTTGTGCCTCAGAAAATAAGGAACAAGCACAAGAGTGCATTAAGTTTCTGTAACACTTTTAAACAAACACCTCCAAAACCCATATTAGTAACCCTTCAGATATGCATGGTCCCTGCTAATGACAGTTTGCTATTGAGCACAGATTCAATCAATGCACTGATTCACCTGCATAAATCTGTTAATTTAACCTAACATGAAGGATTTATATGAGAAGCATAAAGAAGCTTATTGCTGTATCTTGTGGGTTCTACTAGTTTCCCATTGGTGGATTTGCTTGCCAGGACTGGTAATTGTCTTTGTCTATGAGAAGAAGTACCCCTGATGATTTCCGTAGAAATAGATGGCAGAGAACAAGTTTTGTACCGGCTGCAGGCAACTGAGGGTATTGGAGAAAACTTGCTAAGCGTCTTACCCGAGGGCGCTTTGACATGGGGTCACAAGAAGAGAGAACTGACCATCCAGCTGGGAGATGACCACTGCTGCAGGGCTCTCTGTTTTCATTGTCTGGTTTAAACTGAAGAAGTGAGAAATCCTAAAAGATTCAAACAGTAATTTAAGCTCTGAGCACTGCACAACTGTTCTCATTGTCAGAATATGGGGTGGCAGAGTGGTGTGGTGGTTAGCACCGTCGCCTCACAGCAAGAAAGTTCTGGGTTTGAGTCTCGGGGGACCAAGGACCTTTCTGTGCATGTTCTCCCTGTGTCTGCGTGGGTTCTCTCTGGCGTCCTCCCACAGTCCACCAACCTGCATGTTCGGTTGATTGGACATTCCAAATTGCCCTTAGAAGTGAATGTGAGTGTATGTGGTTGTTTGTCTTTGTATGTCTTCACCTCACCTCTTGCCCATTGACCACTGGGAGAGGCTCCAGTTCTCCCCGCAACCCCATTAGGGAATAAGCGGTAACAATAATGGATGGATGGACAGATGGACGGATGTATGGATGTCAGAACATGTTCGAAAATCCAAAACAGGAATCAACTGAAACATAACAGTTGACACATGCTCAGTTCATTAAAAAGGGGTCGAATGAGGTTTTCACCTTAACTTTGAGAATATCTGAGCTGTACTAGGAATACTTTATGCAACCACTGATATTTCACATCAGAAATTCAAAGTTCTGATGAAATATTCAAGCACATTAGGACAGAAACAAATGTTTTTAACACTGCATACGCTTAATGGAATGATACCACGGTGAAGATGTGTCATCATTTAAGCTAGTTTAGCTGAGAAACAGCGCTGTAATTTAGAATGAGTTTCTTTTCAGGATCTGTGTTTTTCTTTCTAGCCACAAAAAAAGTCATTCCCAGTGTTACACCCTTATGTGGGCGTAATTCAAGTTTCGAGCTGCTGAGAGGTCTCCTGTTAAAACCAGACATTATCGAGGGGTTTGTGACTGCAGGCAGGTTTTCAGACTTATTAAGAGCAATTTTTATCATATGTAGACATTTTGTGACATTCTCATTTAACAAACACTTAATTATGATATTCTGTAGCTTCAATACTCATTCCACAATAAGAACAAAACTGTGCTGTAGTCCAGTTCAGCTCTGCATTTCTGACCTTGAGGCCGTGTCATCTCTAATCAGGGCCTTATTAAACAGTGATCCTGATGTGACGGGTGGTGAGGCTGTGTTGTGTTGTTAATTGGTGCAAACCGCAACATAACAGGCTCTCCTTTTCAAACAAGGAAAACATAGTCTTACTTATGATAGGGAGAGTCCACGCTCACCACAATATGTCCAGACACACGTCCTAAAGCTTTCTGTGCAACTGTCCTCATCGCAATTCACCCTCTGTGTCTATCTTGCATCTACGTGCTCATGCATGAGTGAAGTTATAGATTTATGTCTTTCCTGAGTGTGCAGGAGGAGTCCCTCGGTATCCTTGAAGCCACACAGGTGAAGATAAGAGAAGCAGTGACAGCCATTGAGTCAGGTCCTCCCAGAGAGACCGTCAGTCAGAGGGGCTAAAGGAGGCGCATCCAAATGGACGTCCCTGTCAATGCCACTCAGGTGTGCAGTCCATCATCATGTTGTGGGGCAGGGTTAACGCTGTTCTCAGGTCTAAGTGCCAGTAATTTAGTCATAAAACCATCCACAAGGGCCCCATAAAGTGTCAACACAGTCCAAAATACTAAGCAGCGCTCACATTTCTCATTACTCCCTCATTACTATAACTAAACGAATTAAACATCTGCTGCTTGGTCTTTATGAGTTCTTTGGACCCTCTTTGGAAGATGTGCTTCCATATGCAATGTTTGACTTATTTTGTCAGTTTTGGCTCATCCCAGGCAATATAACCTGTTGGGCTAGGCAGGAAGAAATACATCTAGCTGCAGTGTGACCTCGCCATATAGGTTTCTTCATTGATCAGATGTAGATTTATTCATGACATTTTGAGAGTCAATTCCCCATAAAGTCAACACCTTGCGTTGTTCGTGTAAATATTACATTTAAAGAATAGGCACAAGTGCATACGCATAAGTTTATAGCAACAATAGTGTAAAAGTCAGCATGGTCTTTGCCTGACCCAAACATATTTACACAGAAATACGTGAGTACATCAGTTCATTTGTAGCCCTGCAGCACTAAAGGGGCAGGAGCTGTTAAATGTACAAGAACTTCACTCTTGCAAAAACTGAACGGCTTGTCCTCCATTGAGCAATGTTGTAAGGTTGTTATCATTATGTATAGTGTGCCAGGAAGCCAAGTTATGTAGTTGCTTTATGTAAGATCGTTGAATGGAGGAAATGTTAGTGTTTTAATATAAATTTCAATGTACTTTCCATTCTTTAATTTGAGGGGTTTTTTTTACACAGAGAGTTGAAAGGTAAAAAAGTGAAGAGATTTAACTGATTAACAATTGACAACAGAAGTGGCAATAAACCAAGAAATTGAGAAAAATGAGAAATTTAAAAAATCTGGATTCTTACATGGCTAACACATCCCTTCCACATCAGTTACCATCCCTTACTATCACCAAATTGTATTTTTGTGGCTCTTTGAGCCTTTTCAAATTAACTATACTATTTAGTCAACTAAAGCTTCTTCCAAAAACTGAAAAATTAAAGATTCCACATGTTAACATGTTTATATTATGTCCGTAAAGTAGATTATACAAGAACTAAGACACTCCAGTGTAAGTGAAAAAAACAAAACCCTTTTTCATACTGCCATAAAAATTGGGACATCATGTGAAACACCTAACATAAGAAAAATCATTCAGTGTGAATTACTGTAGTAATTTTTAGGACCCACTTTCTCAGTCTTATATTGCAGAGTATAAAAATATTTTCAGTTTCTGATGTTGGTTTATCTGAAATCTGTACATGGTCAAATTCTTCAGTCATGAAAATTCACATGCAGCCGCTCTGTATCATTGGCATAATCTGTATCAGTGCAATCATGAAAAGTCTCCTTAAATTGTCCTTTTTAATACCATTGAATTAAGACAAGTAAAAAGGACATACCATTCCCAACATTAAAACTTGCTCACTTTTTCTTATCGGTTTCACTACCTCTTTGACTATTGATGTCATGACCTACTTGATTCGTAAAAATTGTCAAAAAAACTGTGTTTTTTTTGTAGATATTTTTTGGGGATCTCTTTATCTTTCAAATATTAGTTGGACAGATTTGAAAGGAAAAACTCACTCAGGTTCTACAGCATGCATGCATATATTTGTGCACCTCACACTTGAGTGATCCTTCACGGCAGCTTGCCTGTGTCATCTGTCTGACATTAATCCTTTCTCAGCTTTACATTCTTCAAATCAGTGTGACAAAGCCAGGGAAATATATAGGACAGGATGTAAAATGTGCCTTGTCCTGTATGATGCGCTTAGGCAGGTTTAAGGCGTGGGCAACTACATTTTCCTTCTCGGGCTTTTTGTCCAAGTTTCCCGTGCTTCTCTCTGCCCCTACCTTGTTCTGTTTATGTAATTAAAGTGACAGAGTGTTGGCTTTAGAAATGTCAGTCACACGGCTGCAGGGCATGTGCTGGTAAATGTGCCACTGATCAGTTGTTGCTATGGTACAGATGAAAATAACATTGAAAGAGTGACATAAAGTGAAACTTCAGGTGAAGCTTTTTTTTTTTTTTAAATACCCTTTTGAATATCAGGGGCCTTTGAAACATTAAAACTGTAGATCTGATTTTCTTAAGGTAGTCAGTATAGATAACAAGAAAAATGTCTTCATTTAGAATTATGACCACACATGACTTTGACAGAACTGTCTGATATGTATGTCAGAAAGTTAATTCTTCTAATAACTTTGCGATTGCAGTTGCAGCGCCTTCTCAGATTGCTGTGTGGTTCAATTAGTCTTTATCTTTACTATATGAATATCTCGACAGCTATTGATTAAAAGAACACTACTTAGATTCTTTTCCACCTTAAGCTGTCAGAGCTTTCAGTCCGGGGATTTTCGTCAAGAAGGGTTTCATTGGTTACCTCCAAGGAGAAGATTAAGTAAAATTGGTCTGATGAACTATATATAAAGTAGCTATTAAAATTCATTATTCCCACAGCTATAGCCAAAAAACAGCTCCACTCCTGTCAAGTACACAGTAGTTATGGACTCGACCGCACAACACATTTTTATCAGATCGGTCCAGATTGAATTGAAAGAGCCTTCAAAGGGAAATTAAATTGCAGGAACAAACATTGTAACAAAAAAAAGCAAAGATGAAATGAAGATCAAACTCATTTGGCAAACGGTTTGAATGGGGGAAGTGCGACAGAGAGAAATGTGTGGGTAAGAAATCCACAATCTCATTGTGGATTGATGGCATCACATGTCACAGCTATAACAAATGAAGTCTCTCTGTAGACAGCACTGCTGGAAACTCACTGCCAGATAAACAGAAATGTTCCTTCTTTCTACAACGTCCAAGATCTCACCATCTGTTGTCAACAAGCACAACAATCCTTCTGCAACCTCATTCTGCCTCTAAAGTCTCGCAGCCGTACAGACACGTTTGCCATGTCTTGGTAAGAAGAAAAAAACTTGCATAATGGTTTTCCTGCTGTCTCCTTGTGACTACTCCAAGCTCATTCAGTGAATATGCCCCCACAACTGTTGGAATTTAAGAGTTTTATCTTGGGAATTAGCTCCACTCTGGAACGCTCAATCAATTTCTGCCTTCGAACTCTTGTTGGCATAGTCATCCAAAATAACATCTTAGAAAGTGCCCAAATTGCCAGTGGAAATCCTCTTAGCAGCTCTGCGTCCAGACCACCTCAGAAAAAAAAATCATAAGAGCTGCTGCAACACACATGCATGCCCCTCACTCTGTTAATTTTGCTGAGTCTGCACTACACAACGGCGCTGGTTTTGACTCAGGTTTACCGGCTGCTTTGCGGGGCGTGGGTACGTATCATACCAAATGTGTCATAACAAGTTATTGGACTGAAATGTAATGTAATGTTGTGCATTGACTGTTCCCTGAACAAGAGGCATGAAGGACACTTGTCTGGCCCGCACTATCAGTTTCTCAGAGCAGAGCGGCTACATGGAGAATGACTTTGATGATGACACAGCTGGGCTGGGTACTCACACGCGCCATCATGTAATTTACCTGAACGGTGTGACTGGATGTGCCTTTAGCCAGGAAACAAAAGGTCGTGGTATCCCATACCATAGGTGTTCGTTCCTAGCTCCCTCCTTCAGGGAACAGTAGTCATATGCATATACAACAACTTTCTCTTAAGCAGGAACTGCATGACCCCACAGTCCCGCCACAGGTGTTCTTTTGGTACAGATTGACTCACCATACGTAGCCAGAAGTCAAGATAGACCACTGCCTCTGCTAGATTTGTTCTGTCTAACAGGGATAAAATAGCCATTTCCTAATGACAATGTTGGCGTTGACAATCGTCTCAATCATTTTTGTTTCTCACACAATTCCAGCAGCCACTACTATTTTATTAGGGTGAATTGGTAGTGGGAGGCTTTACACTTTTTGATAGGTGATATCAATCCACCGAAAGTTTACCACGTTATTTTGTGACAGACTGAACTTTTGACCATGTACAGGCCTCATTAGATAGCTCATAATGGACCTTTCTATGTCTGGCCATTAGTGGGGGTGTGGAGGAATGGGAGTTGGTTCTTGGTAACCGAACAACAAATTCACACACAATTCTGTAACATATACAATAAATGATCTAGTTATTCAATCCTGTGATGGGTGGGGTTTAGTCTCTATGGATTTTCCTGATACAATATATCGAATGAAATGGGAAGATCACACGCCTTCTATGAGGAAGCCTCTGTATTTTCTGTAGAAAGAAGAGAAATAAGCCCAGACACAAGGAAAAAGGTTAAGGAGGCAGGACAGACAGCATAAGAGGTGCACCGCAATGATGTTTTGCAGCTCAAGATTAGAATTCGGTCATCAACTATGTATAAACCCAATAGTCTGAATGAAAAACGATGATATGATAAATTGTTTATTAAAAAGTCACAAGAGGAAGATGAGATGTTAATTCCAGACATTTCAAATTTGGTATTTTAAAATGACAGGGTAATTTATGGGAAAATTGTGACTGTAAATTGGCTGTGTTAAAATTCAATTTATCTAAGCCTGAATCAGAAAAAACATGCACAAGTTTCACCCAAGGATCCGAAGGTTTCGACTCATCAGTCAAAGTTGACTAATGAGGAACAACAGTTTTTTTCTCTCACTCCCAAGGTGAAGCCCTGATAACAGCCGATATGCTTTCGCAGACAGCAGTCAACAAATGCTTAATGAGGGATTTCTTCTGGGCTCCAGACAAGCTATCCTTCTGTCATGTGCAACTGTCTTTAACTCAATGCATGTGAAACACCATGGGATGACAACTCGCACAAAATGAACGAGAGGAGGATAAAAGTGGCCAAGAATATGCAGCCAAATGAATAGACTTTTGAGAAACTGTAAGACATGCTTTAAAGAACAGTTCCATGCCCGTCAAAGTAGCCTGCAGTATTATTCTTCCTGCGTAATGGCAGCCATCTATTCATTGTGGACTGTTACCAGACATGTGTGAGTAACAAAACTGAAATTCCTACCAGATCAGGGGAAGTTATTGTAAAACTCAAGTTCATCTTTCATCTTTTTTCCACGTCTGGAACTTAATTTCTTCCAGTAATGTGATTAGTTGGAATGAATCTGTTTCCCTTTTGTGATTGTTTTGTTTTGTTTGTGCTATCTTGCTCCACATGAGTTCATTTTTTTTGTCTGTGTGCTGTTTTCTGATATTTCTATCATCTCACTGTCAATACTGACTGTCATCTGTCAGTCAGTTTACAGAACTTCATTGACAGAAAGGTTTACAGCAGAACAGCTACTTCCTAAACTGCTACTGATATAAATCATCAAAGGTTCCCATGTAAAAAAAAAAGAAAAAGCATGTAGTAATGTATTTATTACAAGTAGTACCTGTGCAAATCAAGGTTAATGCATGTAATTAGCATCAATCTCCTGCAAATATGTTAATCATCGCTCTCAGTACTGTTCTCTGTCACCATTATGTCTCTTTCTTTTCTACATCTATGTGTGAGTAATAATGAGTCTTCAGTTGTGTCCATTTCCCCAAAGACACACAGTCAGCGTCGTGGTCTTCCTCATTAAAGACACGCATTATTCCAATTAAACCAAACTTTGATTGTGGGATCTTTGTGCAACAGATGTCTCAAGTCTACAAACCCACCTGCCAGTCAATTATCTTTGGTTATGGGTCGGTCATGGGTCTGTGATATTAAAGTCCCCTGAGACTACTGACAGCAGCCTATTAGATTCTCTTCTCGTGAGCTGAAACATAGCCCATAGTGTGTTTAGTCACTGTTTCAGCTGAAAAGCAAACTCATGAGTGTTTGTTTTTAGTGTTCTCCTCTGTGGATTCCAGTGACAGCCACATTTCTCTGAAGGACACAAATCTTAATTATGTATTGAACTGAAAAAGAAAAATACTGCTTCATCTGGAGGGTTGCCAGTGTGGATGCCCATCCCCTACAGACTTTGGCTTGAATAAGAACCAGGCAACAGAGCGAATGCTTTTGACATTTCAGTTGACTGAGTAACAGCGATGCAAAGTCATAGTGATAGATTGGCAAGAGTGTAATGTCAGTTGGCATCATTAAGAGGATACATAGTTTTCAGAAACTGGAAATATCAGTATCAAGTGGATTGGTTTTGATATGCATTTAAAAATATGCAGACAGGAAACATGTAAATACATGTGGATTATTATTTGGATTCATTTTTATGAGCTTAATGAAGTAACATTATTGATGGCTGTCTTGCACTGAGAATGACAGTGAATTGGTCATCTTGAATTTTTATTAAAGAGACTACACTGAAGAAATGTACACTTTTAACCATTTAACCATTCATTCATTCATTCATTCATTCATTCATTCATTCATTCATTCATTCATTCATTCATTCATTCATTCATTCATTCATTCATTCATTAATAATGGCAGTCATTTAAATTCAAAATGGCTGAACACATTTGTTTATTTTACTTCGAAAACTTTTAGTCTACATTCAGTATTTTGGAACGGAAGCGGCAAATGATGACTGGATTCAGTTTTCAATTTTGCTCAGACAATTTTAATAAAAAAATGTTTGCATTTCATATAGCTGATGACAATTTAACAAATGATTTATGAGGCAGCTAAATGCTCACCATACCAACACCTCCCCAACATCAGTTAAACTGAACCAAGCTTCTCCCTATGAGAAAATGGCCCTCAATATGGCCCCTTACTCTACTTGCCAAACTGCTGCCATCATCATCATCATCATCATCATCATCATCATCATCATCATCATCATCATCATCATCATCATCATCATCATCATCATCATCATCATCATCATCATCATCATCAATTTCATTATTATTCTCATTTTAAGCGCCAAAGAGTCCAAATCACAGATGGCTGAAGCAATCTTTTGATACTGTAGCACAATTTCCAACATAAGCATGCTTTTCTCTCTGGTATTCTGTTTAATTGGCAGCCCATCTTCCTCCCACTTGTCGGCACTGTTTCAGCAGAGTGTCTGTTGTGCCAGTCAAGGGTCACCTCCTCAGTGGCTGTCCTCTCCATGTTCTGCTGACCTGCAGCTAGAGCGGCTCCTCAGGAGGTCTCCAGTGACTAATAGTGCTTATTCTCTCTGTCGTACCTCGTGCAAGCTCTGGGGCTGAGTGAATAGAGTACAAACACATAAGCACAGCAGGAAAGGAAAAGAAAATCAAGATAAAATAAAGGCATATTTGGAAAGGGATGTCGTTTCCCCAAGAGCAGAGACTGAATTAGGACAGAAGGGAGAGTTTAAGAATGAGTTTCAGTCCTCTCATACCTCAACTTTCATGATAGCTACTCCTGCTTCTTCTTCATAGAAAGCTGTGAGTGTCTGCGAAGCTGAGAACTAGTTTGACTCTTGGTGATTCATATCGTAAACTGTATTTGATTTCTTTTCATATACTCATAATCAATTTCGATATAGCTCTTACGTAGTTGTGGGAGCCCTCTTTCAGGATTTTTGTTGGTCAGGCACATACTGGCACATGCTGTGCAACTGTCATCTTTGGCAAACAGGAAGAACTGCATGGCAGAGAGCACATCAAAACAGCCATCAAAACGCACAAGGATGAAACTATTGCACGTTGAAAATATGCCTGAGAGTGAAAGAGAGAAGTTGCGTCGGGATTGCGTATTGCGCTTGCATATTGTATGACCTATTCAACAGCTACTCCTGCAGAGCAGTGGAGCCATTTTCCAGCATGACTGAAACACACATCGATGGAAGCAACAGTTTTGATGTCATAACTTGTTCTCAAAGTGATTCATTTAGCAATTCTAGTCTAAGTTGTGTGCAAACATGGACATTTTCATCATGTAGTTACATCACTGAACATTTTCCTAGATTTTCAAGAATTAAACAGGGATTTTATTTTATTTCTTTTCACAGTATCTTGTTACTTTTTCATGAAATGCATCTGGGATTACTGGGATTTTCAATTGTCCTACCTCTCGTGGGTTTAGATGTGAAGCATAATTACTTTTTTTCATTTTTTATAATTCCACATTAACATGTGGGCTTGGACTGTTCTAACATAATTTGTGGTTTCTTTTGATGTAGTTTATCGTTATCATCACAAATCCTTTGAAGCAAATTGCTGTCACTATAGATCAGTGACATAGGCCATCTACTGACAGTCACTCAGGAAACAAACTGATATCAGCATCAATTAGATTTACATGGAGGAGAATGTGAGAAGCTGAGGAAAGGACCTCACAGCATGTTTATTAAATTCATTTTTCAGATGAGCATTTCTGTTCATTTGTGTGGTAAATGACGTAATAACAGGAACGAAAATCATGTCAGAGACACAGCAAGAGCAAAGAAAGGATTTGCTGCAGGGTTCCACTGAATTTCATCCTGTAACTAAATGTGAAGCTGAATGTTTAGATTACATTTGGTGATTGATAAAAAGAAATACTGATCTCAGACTGCATAGCTGCCTAAAAACTAAATGTAACATTGAGAGGACAGAAAGAGTGCGTACTTCAGTGATGGTTAAACAGTCTGTTTACTCTTGGAGCCATGGGAGGGTCACAGCATGAAACCAAACACAGCGCCGCAGGGGCTTTATCTGGAGTTAATTCACATTTATTTAACCTGTCATGACCTGACATTACATTATTACATCAGCACTGCGTGCACTACTTAGAGACAAGGTTTGACCTCTCTATTTTTATAATGCCACTATCAGCACTTAAATACAGCGTATGAACACATAAACTATTTAAGAAAAATAAGTGAATTAATATCCAAGCTTACTTAAATACTAATGAAAACTTTTATGTGTCTCAAGATTGGCCCAAAAAAGCTAACTGAATGTAAGAAATTGTAGTCACCTTTGACAATACGCTTATATAAAGCCGTATTGCCAAGCTAGCTGAGGGTTCACTAAGTTATTGCCACAAACAAAACGTGACCTCTTCAGTTCTTAAACACCATTTCATGATGAAGGCCAAATGCCAGATTAAGACATTGTCAGGAAATATAAACACGTAACACACAAAAGAAGTGTCTGACTGTCTCACATAGGGAGATGCTCCATTTTGTTTGGGTGAAGATATATGCCATTGCAGAGTGACATACAATGCTAAATATGCACATTGGTGGATTTACTGTAATAGATTATTTTAGATGTTCAGCACTCAAGTCTGACAGAATCTTAAATTTCCTTTTTTTCCAGTTAGGCAATTTTTGTAAAGTTGATCCTCAAGCAGACTGCCACTTTGAATAGCAGATATACTGTGCTTCTGAACAATCATGTGCTTTGTTCGCTCATGAGCAGAACTGAATGTTATTTTTACTTTGTATAAAACTTCTGGAAGGGTTAAAGTCTGCACAATGTGAGTTTTCAATTTAGCCTCTTACAGAAAAAGTCAAGGCTACAGTGCTTACAAAATAGTGCTTTGGCCATCTCTATAATTGGATGAAGTTCTCTTAGAATATCTTTATAACCGACAAACTTTATCGAAGCATTTATATCAAAAGCGGGAAATTTGTGCTAGTAAGTTTCCGTTTTCCTCAACAAAACCCTTTCTCTTAAAGGAGACATATTTAGCTGTAACTGTATTTTCTCCAAGGTATGGCTGGAACCTTTGTGTTTAAAAAAAATCAAATGAAATTAAAGGTAGTGCAGACCTTTGTCTCCAGCATTAATGTTCTGCAATGGAGAATGTGTCAAATACTGCCTCAAAAGATGAATTTCCTGTTTTGTCTTGACACATAATGTTGGCAATGTGGACATCTTAAGTTTTTGAGCATTTATTACTCACAACTGAACAACATTGGGTTGAGGATTTCTCCAAATTGTTCTCTGGTTCGCCACCAGTTAGTTATCCTTCGAAAAAAATATATCAGGTAGCAGAAGTTGGGGTATTTAAAGTCTCTGGGTGCATGTTTTATTCTGTTTTTTGTGTAAAGTTTTCCTCAGGTTAGATTTAGTGCCTGAGCTTCCACAATTCTATCATACAATGCATTTTCTGTCAATTTCTGTTTGCTTGATTTCTCTTTTCATTTTAGTTGATTGCACATGTTTCTATGCCAGATTTTTCTGCCGTAGATGTTCATAGTGTGGTGATGTCCCTGAGGGTAGAGGATCTTTGAGGGTATGATTCATCTCTTAGGCGAAGTTGTAGTTCTCTAGTGTTGGCACTAGAGATCATACCGATTGCAAGCGGAATTTAGAGGGCTGATGTAACATACGTGTGAGAGCTGGACCACTACGTTGTAGCACATGCAAAGCTTCTTGAACATATAGATAACAGAGATTGAATACACTTGGAGGTCTATACATGAGAGAAAAAAATCAACCTTTATTGCCTGATTCTATTTAGATGAACTGGCATCATGAGAGAGGAGACACAAAGACTAAATACATAAGGGAAGGAAGGATAATGAGAAGCAGGTTAAACTAATCAACTCAGGAACAGCAATCGCACAGCCAGGAAGCACACAAGGACAGTGTTAAAATGGAGGAGAGGGGAATACTTAAAACATAAAGGCACTTTGATCAAATAAATGAGACGTGGGATAAGATGAAGATAATTTATTCACAGAAAGAGCATTTCAGATACAAGAGCTCCACTTGACTTGACTTTTCACACAATAAAGAAAATAATGCGAAGTCCGCCAATGAGTTAAATCTGTCCGAGTTCCACATACTGCATCGTAAACATCTCCAGATGTACAGATTTGACATGCGCCTGGGGCTGGAGGACACTCTTCATGGCGCTGAACTACAGGTTTATTGAGTTATGATTATTCCATAACAATGAACTCTACCTAACAGTGGAGAATACAGCATATGGTGCTTTTAAATTGTGATCCAATAACAGAAAGGCATTTTAAAAGTTTTTTTTAACTGAAAAACAGTAATATTAGTGTGTGAGCTAACTGAAGGCTGAAATATCAAATCAACAGAGAAAAGAGACCAAATGCTGGCAGGGTGTCAAAACAGACCATCTGATCAGACAGAAAGAAAAAAATGGAAAGGCAAGTGGGATTCCACATGTAAGACAATCAATTAGAAAATAAGTGAAACTTGAATACGATGAATACTGAAGTGGCTAATGCGGTAGTAGGGAGAAGGGGAGTGCATAGGTGTAGGGAATTAGGTGGCTGAAATTGTTGGGAAAATTGGAGGTTACTGCAGGACATGATCTAAAATGACGTGAATGCTAATAAATGGAGGAAAAACTGGCAGATGGAAATGAATTAATGGTCTGAATTGTGACACCAGTAATATGGTTTGACAAGAAATTGGTGCTTGAGAGGATTTGGAGAAAAGGCAGCACTAAGGATGGATCAGCAACAAGACTGGCCATTAAGTGGGACCGGATATCTACCGGGTATTAGATTATAGTCTGTAGGTGGATATGCCATATGTCATATGGATAATAAAATCTGATATCCTGCTATTTTTATATTTTTATGTATGTTTTACTTATTTAGATTCTACTCACAGCGATACAATGTGATTATGCAAATCAGCAGTGCACGGCTGGTGAAGGAGAGAGTATGGCTAATGTCCATGAGAGTGAGCCTTTTCGTAGGATTCTCCTCATATG
Organism: Menidia beryllina; assembly: GCA_013363375.1. Lineage (NCBI taxonomy): Eukaryota > Metazoa > Chordata > Actinopteri > Atheriniformes > Atherinopsidae > Menidia > Menidia beryllina. The sequence continues at coordinate 5,780,868 of JABUIW010000020.1, forward strand.
AAATGCTCTTCCTTAAAGGGCAATTTCAAATAACAAATAGAAAGACCGGCTATCTTTTCATTAGGCAAGTAGCCATAACGAAATGATGAGTGTTGATGAAGACCCTGTAAAGATCGTGGTTCAATCCTTGCAATTATATGCTCTTAATGTTTGTGCGAAAAAGGAAGAAAGAACATTCCCCCAAAAAGAGTCTGGCACAGGAAATGGAAAATGAATAATAAAAAAGGATTTTTTTTAAAGCCTGGGGAAGTAATAAAGGCCATTTCAAAATATTACAAGAAAGTTTGGCAGCTTGGAAGCAAAATATAAAGAAATGCAGCTGTGTATATATAGTTCACTGAAATTACAAGTGCTTTCCAATGTCCTTACCAATGTCCTTTCAGTAAAGCTTCCACATTGACCAAAGAGATTTAATTATTCTTAATGGGCTCTCACCTACTCATGCCAACATCCCATAAATATCTAAAATGAACTTATAAGATACATGAGGCCAGATGTGAAAAACCCCTCTTTGACAGAGGATTCTTTAGACTGCTATCGGTTTAAAAATAGCTGGACAAGAAGATATGTGATGACAAATGTCAGATGTCCAAAGAGACAAAACACTAAGTTTAAATCGTAATTTTATTACTCTCACAATGTGTTGTGGCCAAAAATAAAACTGGATGAAAGGTAAGATTAAAGGAAGCGAAGCATTATTGATGCATTGCCTCTGCTTTCTGTCATAATATATTTTTATTTCGAGTCTCCTCTCTCCGTGTCTCAGAGCGGCTCATTTCCCCTAAGTTAATTCATGTGAGTTATGACCCACCACTGCAATTTCATATGTTTGTACATACAGTATTTACATAGATTATTCCAAACAAATGGACAAGTTATGACATTTTGATTCACTTAGTTGGTGTTATGAAAGGGGCTTATGTTTCACTCTCAGTGTTCCAGTGTCAGCAGAAGAGCCGCTTTAAATGCCGTTTCCCTCATATCGGTTTGGTGAGGATACAAAATGTGCCGTGTAGTGATAGATGTTAGATGTGTGGGTTTTACATGTAATATTGAATGTGAACAGTGAGGTTTTAATATTCCTTCATCTTATTTTTTAGGTGAAAAAACTACATTTGGTGAAAACGTTCTCATCAAATCACGTGCATGAGTGAGTCTGTGTTTGCTTTATAGAAATGTAAACTCAGATATCTACCAGAAATTATACATGACTGCGGACAAATATATAATCTCTAGGTCTGAGCAAGCAGACCCCATGCCATTTTTGAATTTCCTTATATTGTGCCAAATGCTAAACCAGGTGTATTAACAGCATTTAAAAAGGTCAAAGGTCAGAAGATCAGAGGTTTCTTGCATGTGTACGATTTTCTGATCGACTCATCCCGTTACTGTAAAATTATGGGGTGAAAGATTACCTGGAGTCTGGAGACTTTGTTTTCATCTGAATTTGAATTGTGGGGCTTAACTCTTAAAATGATCCTGTGCATAATAACCTGCTGACTAAAGATTTGTCAGACCTGTGGCTCCACTCAGCATGTCTGACAGCAGAGGGGAAATTCTCATTTCCACATGGCTGTTTTTTTTCTGACTGGAGAATATATTGGTCTAATTTGACAAAGGAAAGATTGAAGCCATTTATCTGTTCAAAGCGAATACGTCTTTGAAAGCGAGGTTACCGTTAAACAAGGAGTAAAAGAAAGATAAAGCTAATCCTGGAATGCAATGAAAGAATACCCTTATCAAAAGACTTAGATAGCATACTTTGGAAAACAAACATGAAGCATATGAGAAAGGTTTAGAAAAAAAACAAAATCTAGAAAACAGCTCAGCTTGGCCAATTGACTATCTCAATGGTGACCTCACAAGTTTTGAGAGGTTGTGGGTGTGCTACCTGTGACTTTAAGAGGAAGAGGAAAGGAAATATTTGGGTGCATCTTAAAACAATCACTAACTGTATTGAGAGGAAATGATCCTGTGGTTATGAGCTAATTGGTTGCCTTTCTGCCTTTGCACTTTGAATTACACAGTGAATAACTGAATGAATGGTTTGGTTAAGAGGCGGAAACCAAAAGAAATATGGAAGAAAATAGAAGGCACTGTGGAAAAAAACACAGATCAACTGTCAAGACAGGAACAAACTTTGTAAAGGATTTTGGAGACGGAGGAGTGAAAACGGGGGCTGGTAATTGCACGGTATCTGGCCTCGTGATATTATCTCTTCCTAACATGTGCACATTTCCCTTTAAAACATGCAGGGAACATGAGCAAGAATGTGCTCCAGTGCCTTTATGTCTTTTCTGCTGCACCGATTTAAATTTCATCTGTATGTCTGACTGATGAAAGGTGCCAGATGATTTGGATAAAAGGGGAAAGGAAGGAAAGAAGGCGTTGCTCCTGAAAATTCCCAAAGTGTAGCTCTCCCTAGCAAGCGTCTCATTGTCACACTGCATCCTTTAGATGGTTCACGAATGAACGTATGCTTTAAACTTTAGGAGCCTGAACAGGACAAGTGTCACAAATAAATGCACTAATACCCTGGTCTTTATGTGTCTCTGTCTCTCTCTTCCCTGTCTTTGTCTCTCCTCCTCAGGCTCAGTGTCTCTCAGTGTATTCCTGCTTTCTGTTGCATTCGTAATATGTGCTGTTTGGCTGGTAGCTCTTTGTGGCGTCTGCACCTGGTGTCAGCGTAAACTGGTAAGTAACAGTATTTCACATTTCAACATAAATTTTTCAGTGCTGATTTGTGCTTAAGTCATCAATCCTGTTTAGGTGATCGTAACCTTTTAAATGAGAGTAGATTTGTTTTTAATCTATTTAACGTTCAGAGTATTAGTAAGCAAATGTTGCTAGATTAGACTTTAAAAGTAGCATCTCTTTCACAAAGTAATAAAAGGGAATGTCATAATTGTCCTCATGGTTTTGGCGGAATTAAAGGCAACTTGATACTGTTTAAGATCTTGGCAACTATTGTTGTTTAGCTGTGGTTTGGTTTCAGGTCTATTTCTCACTGAAGCTCCTCACAGCCAGAAAAAGTATATTACTACTGTGTCACAAAACAAATGTTCAGTTTGAAGCCATCCACCCACAAATATAAAATAAGACCATTAAAACTAAATGTCTCTGAACAGAACCGTACAAAAAATATTTATTCCTTTTAATATTTCTTAAAAATCTATGTATTTTCAATAAATTGGAGGAAATGAATGTCAGAAATACCACGAGATTCAAACAGGAGTCTCTGTAGTGACAGAGCTGCAAAAGGCTCCACCAACATGATATGTGTTTATGGATGAAAAACTGAAAAAGTTTCCATAACAATTGTATCTGCTGGTCGAGACAAAAAAGGCACTGGTCCTCTGAGAATGTGTTGAAGATGTTTGTGTTGTTCCCGTCGCTGCAAGAAGGAAATATGCAAATTCTGCACCACAGATATGATTTTTTTTTCCAGCAGCATTTTCATACAAACTTTGCAGCTGGGATTCTATAATAATTTCTCTTCGGAAACCTGTCTTCCCACACAACTAACATTTTTCCACCCACCACATTCTATTTCTAAGTGTTTCGGAGCAAATGGCCATGAAAACGAATTACGGTTGTCTGGGGGGGGTCAGGTTTTTTTGTTGATAACGCTGCGACCTTGTTGAATGTGTGAGTTGAATGTGGACTCTGCAGTGTTGCTTTGTCGTGTTTTGTGCAAGTGAGAGGCTGCATGTTGTGCCATGACAAAAAACATTAGTGCTCCTTCTTACATATGACTTTGTGCGCTTAGAGCTTTGTGCTTCATAGCTTTTTTCTTCCGGCCCCGAGCACCATGCTAATGATTCATATGGTAATGAGAATGACTCTGGGCTTCTGGCTGCTGAGGCAACTGTAATTCCTTCTATACATTGTGATCTGCTGGCATTCCCGACACGCTGCTCTGTTTTCCTCCTTTTGGTCTCCGTTTGCGTGGTGAGTGCAGCACAGTTCTTCATAAAACATACACAAGCTGAGAGTAAACTGGGCTATTCAGATGGAAAACATCTATGGTAAATAAGAGAGAAGTTGCCAATAAAACCTTAAAAAGCATTTTTCTCGTCTCTTTGTTTATTCTTAAGTTATCCATTTTTATGTCTTTGTTTTTGTGACCCACTCCTGCTGATTCTAACTGTCGGCTATGTCCGTTTTTAACTTCATTTCCATGTTCGTGTCATGAATGATTTTCTTTTAAGGATCGTTTATCTCTTCTCTTGACTACTGTCAATGGAGTTTCTATTCCATAATCCTTGTCATTTATCAAAAGTTTTTCCTTTTTTTTTGTTCTTTGTCCTCTGCACACTTGCAGCAAATTATTATCTTAAAAAAACAGTAATAATCAACTAATTATTAGTATTATTATTGTTTCATTCATCATGGTTACATCAACTCCAAATTGACTACAAATTGTCACAATGGGGGTGTGTGCATGGAAAGGACCCATTGTTCAGAAATGTGACACAAGATACTTAGACATGACTAGTTTTATCACTAAAAAATATTTAAAACAGTGCCAAGAATAACAGAACCCAAAGGACTGAGGGAAATTATACAAGGCTTACTTGGAAATACACAGGCATAGAGGGGATGGACGTGAAAGTGATGAAGACCTTACAATGAGAGAATGAAGCCAGAGTGCTTTTATACACTAAAAAGAAAAGTGAGTACTGAATGAATGCAGCAGGGGCACAGGGAACACGGATGAATAGAGCTGACACAAAGAAAAAGAAACAGAGAAAACTGTGGACCATGAGTGAAGGTGGCTGACACACAGGAAGAAAATGAAAGCTAAAAACTTAACCAAGAGCCAAGAAAAAACACAGGACAATAAAATGAATAAAGTCACAATGAAAAGTGAAACACGATACAGAGGGCTGAGAGGAACTGATGGAATCAACAATAAAGTAACACAGATAATAAAATAAAACAACATAACTCAAAACAAAGTCCAAAAAAATTCAATCTCACGACACATTTAGAATATTCAGGCAGGTAAGTTCTGTACTCTTATGATAAAGTCACGTTAGTCTGAGAGCAGTTAGTTGAAACACCTTTTATCCAGTCAAATTATTAATTATTATCCAGTATTATAGTACAGTTAAAATGACAATCTGGATTTTTAGCTGCAACATTTACTTTTTTTTTAAGGTCACAAAGGCATTTACCGACCTTAAAAAGAAAGATGTTACATTTTCTTCATGCAAATTATTTTCTTGCTATTTCTCATCAGAAGAGGTTAAAAAAGAGTCTTCGGGGAGATTTTGGAAAAATGTGCACTGATTGCAGCCCTTTAAAAACAGTTTTTATTCAGTGTCGTTTGTAGACGACAGCAGGACTTTCAACTTCCCCTTTTTTACCAAAGTCCATACTTCAGGGAGCTCAGTGAGGTATAAATGTTTTTTCCTCACAGAAGATGAGGGGAAATCAAACATAAAACTGACAGGGTATGAAGTGGAGGAGGGCCAGACAGTTGAACTTGAAGGGAAGATATAAGTCTTTTTAGGAACTTGAGCAGGAAAATAGTGATGACACCAAACATCCATGGTTTGGTCTGTTTACACTGTTGGTTATAAGCCTTTTGATTGTTTCAACAAATGTAGACATGAGCAGGTTTTTAAATGGAAATGAGACTATACAGACCTAAATATATTAAAACCACACCAGATGTGGAAATATAACATAATTAAATTAGATTAAAACATTTACATTTTTTCAAATGAAATATATATATGTATTTAAAAAAAATCATATATTTTGGTCTCAGGATCAGGAAAATATGAGTGTGTCCATATGCCCGCATTCATATTTGCTTTACAATCATGTCACTTTATTGGCAGTAGGTGGTACATAGTGCCATTCTGCAGCCAGAACCATAGAAGACACTGAGATGATACTATCAAGAGAGCACCACTTCAACCAAAGAAAATACACTAAATAAATCAATATAATGGAAAGCCTGGTGACAGACACCGCAGTGGACTATGGGAACGGAGACTTTTGAATAACTAATGCACAGCTGTGTGGTCTTGGAAGAGTCCTGCTAACAGGCGTGTGTGCATTTGCCGTGGGAGGTCTGTATGTCGTCACTTATTCACTAAACTCCCACTGAACCCGTTTCCATCGAATGACATTCCCCTCCTTTCCAAACACCAGGTTTTCCATCAATTTAAAACATGAAAACTTCCTTGTATATTTTTGTATAATTCACATCACCACAGCTGGATGGAAACACTGTGCATTATAGATGTAGCAATTCCTTTGACAGCAGCAGGTCTGTTTTTCTTCTGAACAGAACCTCATGAGCTCATGCACCCACTGAATCCTTTGTGGCAAACGTAATTATCCACGCAACACACACAGACGCACACATCCATAATGGGAAGACCAGGCAGCACAAACACAGCGTCTTCCCACCTCTGGTTTTGTGCACACACAGCCAGGTTTATTAATGTAGACCCTCCAGCTGATCCACTCTAGCATGGACTCAGCCAGTAGGGAAATTGTGAAAAATGTCTGATAATACAAACTTTTTCCCTCAGAAACACAACACAAGCCGCTTCCAGATGTTTTAATCTATTCCGGCCAAAATTAAACAAAAAAAGGTGTCAGGAGTGCTTTTGAATGTGCAGAAAGTCTTAAACATAACCAAAAATCGTTTGAAAAGGCTTGTATTATCCAGGTCCAGCAGTGTATAATTAAAACAAACTAATTATTCATTGATGTGAAGGGAGCACCATGTACATTTAAAATGTCTTTCCCTTAGAAATAAGACCAAACTGTGGCTGCATTCTTTGATTTTGCTAGGATCATATAGAATAGTAAACAAGTTGATCTTAAGACGCACATTCAAATATTTGAAAGCCATATTTGAAGTCTGACATCCTGACTGCATTATATTATGTTCTGTTTCTTTAATTGTGGTTTGTCAGAGGTGTCTTTCTCCAATGTTTTTAAAAAACAAAGATCAGTCTCCAGTAAGTGGGGCTCAAACTTGGACTGAAAGGCAGGATTGCAACAAATTCTGTCAGTGAGTTTCCCACCTTGCTAAATGTCCTTGTGTTAGAATTAGAGAAAAGATAACGAAAGGACATTAACAGCACCGAAAATATAATGATTTTGCAACATTCGAGAATGCGTGACATTTTAACATAATTGAAAATGTGGGCCGTATCAATGGATTGACCCTCACAATTTTATAGCCTCCATTATGAAAAGCAATATTTTGCACTGTGAACACACCTAGTTATTAAACGTTCTGTTGTTGGGCCGCGCATGGAAAAGTGTACAAAAAAGAGATTCGTATTGAAGTAAATCCCCCAAGGGAGCTAAAACACTCTGGCCTCTTGGTTGTTTTCATGGAAAGGAAATGGGAGGAGTGTAGGAAGAGATTGGAAGTGGGGTGCTGAAGCAGAAACAGCCACATTCAGGCAGGCTGGAAGGCGAAAAAAAAGGTGCTTTTGGTTTATGTCAAACATCCAGATGTGTGACAGACACGTTGACTTGGGAGTACCACACTGATCTAAATGGGGAATCACGGTCCGTCCAATTCATCTCATGTGATATCTCTATCATCCTCTGCTCACCGTCATTTCTCCACATTCTCTTTCAAGCCTACGTCGTGCCTCATTCTGTTTCTCACTCGCCCCGTCGCTCTGTCATCACACTCAGCTTCTCCTGCTTTCAGCGTTTGCTCCCCACACACACATTTTCCACATTGTACCTTCTCCACCCTCTCTCCTCCAGCTTCCTGAAGATTTCATGACTCTCTTTTAATGATAGATGAGCTTGATAGTACATTCTTGACTGCTTGAGAATCTATCAGTCGCTTCGTCCCTGAATCTAATATTATTCCACGTGTGTTTACAGTGCGGGGGACGGGTGTACTAGGTACAGATCAGGTCAGGCACCAAGCCTCTCTGTCTATTGACACTGTTTGTGTTGCTGAGCGGGGCATACGAGATGTGGCATGATAAATAATGGAGTTTATTGTAGCTGCAATACAGATAGACACGGAATAGAGAGAATGCATTATAGGATACATGAGGAGGTCACCTGTCTGCGGGGTTCTGATAGCTATATCAAGATAAATATTCTACATAGTTTCAAAGTCCGAAGGCTTGTTTTGCATCATTTCTTGAGTCCAAGGATTGCATATTTCACTGAGTTCAGAAATTGAGAATAACTCCCAAAGACAAAGTCTGGACCATTAGATATGTATGATTACCTCAAGCATTATCCTTCTGAAAACGAGAATCATTCTCCTCACCACACACAACTATGGTTAGTTGGCTGATGGTTTGTTTAGAGCACCTAAACCGTCCTGATGCTTTCATATTGAAGCTGGCCCATTGCTGATCGTGAGGCATTTTTGGGTCAGTAAGACTGACCCCTTTGACTAAATATATGTGACCTCCTGTGACTCTTCAAATGTGAGGAAACAAGAACTCGTGCTCTGTGTTTGTAGGTCTCCCAGGCAGACATTAAATATGTATAACACAGCCTTAATAACTCCAGGTGGTCTCTAGGCTCAGGCTAAGATTAATTCCAGTGTTTTGGGGTTTAAGTTAAAAAAATATTCAGATACTTTCATGTCAACAGCTCAGTTCAGTTATTGATTTTTAAATCTCTTTGCCACTCTTTGCGTAGAGTGTTTAAAATGTTTTTTTTAAAGGCCTCATAATCTGACTGGGTTTGTGCAGGTGTTTTTGGCTGTGAAAATGCAATACAGTCGTCGTTTTTAACAGAAAACCTGTGACAGCTGCTCCTCAGAGAGTCCATTCACTTTCATCAATAATTGAATGAACACTATTTGATTCAGCGGAGCAAATCCTGATGTCAGGCTGACCTCCTTTTTAGACTTTACAGCAGCTTGGGGTCTTGATGGCTCACATTGTCAACTTTCAACGTGAGGGTCCTGGGTGTGAAGCTCCTGCTCAGCTGGGACTTTTTAAATTGTAAATTCTGTTTGTAGGCTTGGGATTCTCTCCAGGGTCTTCTAACAGTCCAAAGACATCCAGCTGAAGTCAGCTAGAAAGCGGAATGCACACAAGTGTGAATATGAAAAGGTTGTATCCGTGACATGCAACAGCCACATACCCCAATCGAGCTCTGATAGGATGTGCGTGCAGCATGTCGTGCTTAAAAATGAAAACACACACTGGTCTATTTTCTAAATTCATGAGTAATAACGAGCGTGCGATTTTTCTTGAAGAGCACCCACTTTGAATAATGTCATCTCATTTAAATGGCTGCGATTATCCCTCTCCATAATTGTTTTCAATCTCCATAATTATTGTCAGATTGGCCAAAATGTACCACTTTTTCCAGATAAGTAGTAGCTTGATGTAGGGTGACCATGGATGATTTATCGGTCATCTCTCACTCAGAAGACTAGTGTTCACTGGTTCCATCTGCAGCCTTTCAACATCTCAAAGTGTCTTTGTGAGAGGCCCCTCATATTGACCCAATATGCTCATGAGTATGTTACTGTTCAGTAAATATGCTGCATATTTCATCAGCTAATGATAAGCACTGTGAGCATGAATGGATGAATTAGAAACCTAAGAAAGAGTTTTTGACACCACATAGTTTGATTTATCCTGAACTATGATTGTTTCCTTTACCTGTCCATGTCATCCTAATGCCTGATCCAAACACAAACTTCTTTGTCTTAATGAAAGTTCAAACCTATGTTGCCAGCAGCCCTTCCAACTTCAAATTTGGACTTTCTAGTAAGTAATGTAAGGTTCTTATTAACAGTGAATCTCTCTACAAGTCAACCAGCGAGAGCTCACAGAATTAGGATCTAGCTCCCCTTAAAGAAAACGTACTGCTTTTCCTGGAATTACAGGGAAAGTTTCATTCAGTGTAACTTCGAGATGTAGCTGCTGTCCAGACTGCTGTTTCTGGTAGGACCCTTTCTGTTCTCTGAGGTGAAATTAAATCAAATAAGGGAGCTATATCAAGGGGATCTCATGTTTTCAAAAGCCTGTGATTGACCCATGAAAGGGTCTTATGAGGATATTGTTGCATATTCAAAGTCATTTGACATTTGCTGGGTTTGCCATTCGTGTCTAATATCATTACCACTGCCAAAGGGCAGTATAGGTCTGTGTCTTAGAGAAGGCACAGTCTTTAACGACAAGTAGTATTTAACACACTTTAAATGACAATATGTTTGGCTCAGAAAAATCCTCTGATGAAACCAACCAAAACGTTTTTATTTATCCTCTTCGGTGCTCTCCAGACTTCTAACCCTGTATCTGGATGAGGGGGATACAAATCATTACAAGCAGGGAAATTTTAATTTGTTTTATAAAGCTTTTAATTGTTAAATTAGCATCCGCTATCAGCAACATAATTGCAGTGAAAAACTGATTTACATCGTATTTATTTATTTTTGAAGTTGAAATTAATAGTTATGAGCAATTTCACACAACAACAAGCACTCTCAAGTTTTTCCTGTGCCAAATGTCAATTTAAGGAATGCTTAGTGCTCAGTGCTCACTGCTAAGATTGCATATTAATCACCTATGTTTAGCCATTTTAGCCATTATTGCAAGCTTTACAGATGCAGCTAAGTTTCCTAAACACACTGAAGTCTGAAATTGTTATGTCTGTCTTAATATGACAAATGTATAATTTTGTCTATCAGGAGTTTGAGAACTTTTTTGTGAACTTTTCATGGAGTGTGCACTCTATGTTTGTCTTTATTGTGATGTTACAATAGAAAAGAGTTACAAAAGAGCAGATGGTGTGAATGACTCAACAGGATAGAGCTCAGTGATATCAGCCTCAAGAGTTCAATAAACATAGATTTTTTAAAAATTACAACAATTGTATCCATTATATGTTGCTCAGTTGAAAGCACAATTTATTGGTTGAAAAGTGACGAGTTAAAGAAAGAGCTGTGTTATATCACAACCAAAACATGTTTTGCTCTAAAATAACCTGGTGTAAAAGCAGTTCTTTCATCAAAGCTGTTTTTGAATCCCGAATAATTTTATTTTTTATTATTATTATTCATGCTGTGTGTTTTTTACACTATTTCAGTTATAATTGTGTAAGATCTGTAGTGTTAAATCTCAGAAGGCTGTCAGTCCATGCAATTAAACAGAATTATGTTTAGTCATACTTTTTATGATCTGATTTTACCAACTGAGAGTGAGGAGTGTGTGAAACACAATGAGCCAATTTCCAAAAGGGCACTGCACTGAACATCTGTTCATTAATACTTATAGAGGGATGATTTGTAGTGGAGTTTGCTTTGTTGGCATGCTGCTGGTGAGAAAAGAGCTATTCAGTTGCATTTTTTAAACAGTAGCTTTGCTATCAACTATTTCTACCTCTTACTTGCCTTAATTCTACTCTCTGGAGACTATAATAAATTAGTAAAAGCAGCAAGATGTATACATTTTTTTTATATAATTGTATAGATAATTAGAATTCTGATGTGATTAGTATAAACATTATTTGTCTTATGCAACTGTGAGATTGTCTCACAGACGAGTATTTTAAGTGCTTGCTTTCCTATCTTGGTGTGTTTGGATATTGTGCTTTTTTCTTAGAGTGTGTTTCTGCATCTCATTGAAGTGAAGTGGTCCCTTGTCATGTCTGATCCTCAGAGTCAGCTGTTTCTCTGGCATCAAACATGAGTTGCTCTCTCCTCGTTTCTGACATGTTGCTGCACATGATGGAACTTGATGCTGCTCTAACGTCGGCGCTGTGAATGGTTCGACTGATTGAATGCATTTGTAAACAATAAGTAAGATCTGCCCATGTTTCATTGTGTCTGTGTCTCATTTCTCTGCAGGGGAAGAGGAATAAGCCAGGGGTGGAGGCTGCTAGTTCTCCAGATTCTGTGAGAGGTCGAGGGGAAAATAAAGCCATCAAGTAGGTGTCAGGAAAGAAGTAGATGGAGGTGCATGGAAATGATCTATGATGTGGAGATATTATCGCATTTTAACAGCCTTTTCTGATTGCAAAGCTAATCTCATTGCTCCCTGCATCAAGTAGAATGTCCACCATGAAATGATGCCCTCAAGATAGAGTTAAGATATGTTGATGAATTTTAAAAAGTCTTAGGAGCTGAGGGTGGACAGGTGGCATGCATTTTCTGCTTTTTAATTCAGTAAATTCAAATTCAGTTTGATACTTGACAGCTTGACAGCATACACAAAGATTTATTACTGAAGTACTTTTTTAATCAGTTTTAGATTCTGAACAATTAAACAAACATCAGTTGTTACAAAATCCAAGGTATTGTGTTTTCTGAAAAACATGAGCTGATTTTTTAACTTGATGGCAACACGACTTTTACAAAAAAAAATGTGCCTTGAATGTTTATATTGGATGAAAGTGTTTTTTTTCTGTTAGTCAACTGAAAGCTGATGATATGAAATTCTATGTTACAGACTGATCTATGGTATGCTATTGTTAAAAAACACCACCATTCAAATAAAAGACAGCATTTGAATGAAATATGTTAGTCCTAAAACCTATGTATCATTCAGCATCATTGGTGCCTTCACAGATGTGACCTGTGCCATGTTTACTATTGCACCATTGTGTCATCATGGATGCTGGCATTTGAATTACATGCTGATCATGTCTGTAATTACCCCAAGAAATTTTAAATTTAGATTTGTCGGACATCAGAAAGGTTTTTCATGCTGCTTGAGTCTTGCTTAGATGAGCCCAGGCTGAGGGAAAGGCAAAGTTGTGTTTTTTGACACATCTTTTCAACTTTTCGACCCATTTTCAGTGGTGAACCGTTTAGGTTTTTATTCTAAGCAGCATGATGGCCCAAAAAATCCATTGGGTCATTCGTTATTCATGTTTAGTCTTTTTCCACAAGGGTTGATTTTTTTCAATGGTAATCCATTTATAATTCTTCTTTGAGAAATATATATTTTAAACTTTTACACTAGTTGTTCAAACTTTTCCAGAGAAGTAACTACTTCCCTATCTTAACTTCTAAAAATCACCCTGAGATGTTGATTCAATACACAGTCATGTTGCTGACCTGTTGCCAGCTGACCTCATTAGTGGTGAAATGTTTCACCAAATTATGTTTTTAAGCATTGCAGAACTTCTCTGGACTTTTGTTGCCACTGGTCATTAAAAAGTTACTGTCATCAAACTAAAAACGAACATATGTGTTAACGTAAACAACAACAAAAAAGATTTCTTCTGACTTGTCGACTTTTTTACATATTCTGTGTCATTTTTTTAGGTGTAAATCATTTAACCAACATTGCGTTATTTTAATTTGAAGTAGATAGTATTTTTGACGCTTGTTATCACTTGATCCACTCAGTATCTGATATATCTGATTTGATTGAATGTTATTCGCTGACTTTTCTATCTCCTCTGTTTTATTTATTTTTTCTTCATCCCTGGTTGAGTGCCAATATTTCATGGCATCAGGTCAAAATGTTTAGTGTACCTATTATGTTAGAGAGCAGTCTGTGAATAATTCTTTACCACACATTGCTCCCATCACATGTATCCTCTATAAACACACTGTGAATACAGATTACTTTAAGCCTGTCTGCATGTTTTACTTCTTTATCACATCTGTGACTTCTGCTGTCACCTGTCTGACTTGTCACTGTTTCTCTCCGGCTGCAGTGACCTAGACAGAGACTTTTGGAATAACAATGACAGCAGCAATGTGCAGCAGAGGTGGAGCTCCTACCCACCCAAGGAGTTCCTCTTGAACATGTCTCCCTATGCTCCCTATGGAGACCCTCGCCTCACGCCCAAGTGAGTCTCAGTCCTGGCTGGTAAGGGACCCCTCTGTCTGGGCAGGGCTGTAATGAACAGGGGCTTGTGTACACTGTGGAAACCGCACAGGAGGCTGTGTGACCAGTTAGAAAAATGAGATTGGACTTTAACGGCAGCGTAATAATTTGATATAACTGATTATTTTTCTCAAGTGTTTTGTTGTTTGTGTCTTACAAATAACACAAAAATATTCCAGCTAAACGCAAAGGTTGATCAATGTATCACGTTGAGCAGTCAAAAGGTCGCATTAATAGTCCAAACGGGGGCAGAAAACCTCATTTTGTAAAGCTGCCTGGCCACTTATCTTTTAACAGAAGGCTTTGCTCATCTCTGGTAATCCTCGTGTTTCTGTTTTCAGGCATGAGATGGTGTTTAGTATGCACTGCCGGCCACACAGCACCTGACAGGGATGTGCAGCCGCATCCCCTAATATTGCTGTGATTCTGACGACTGCCCTAACATTGACAGAAACCAGACTCTCTTTCAACTGATTGCTTTTAGATGGTTTCCATTTGCAACGAATTGGTCCAAATGAACTCATATGTCCTAATTGCAAATAGGAAACTCAAGCAAAGCCTTCAATGACAGAGGAAATCAAAATCTATACGTCTTTTAGTCCCCATATTGATAGTTATGTTACAAATAGAGAAAGTAACAAGTTATGAGTGTACATATGAAATATGTTTGACAGCCCCATTGCCTACAGCCCTGTTAGCCTCACCAGACCCTCTGCATCTCACCTGTAGCCCATGGAGCGTTACCATGGAGACCGACAACCCTCAGAGCAGATTTAACTGTTTTGCATGAACATTTTCCTCATTGATACAACCAGGCCTCTCAAACCAAAGTATTCAAATCTGCTTTAATGATAATCTAACAGACTTTGCTTTATTATACTGAATATGGGCAAATACATTCTCCCCAGAGGGCTGACTGTCGTTGACTTTTTTTAAAGGTTTCAGAGTAATGGGATACTAAAAGAATAGCTTGACATTTGAAGAAGCATGCTCATTTGCCTTCTGGAAGAGAGTTACATACGGTGATAAAGACTACTCTCCTAAGAGGTTTTATCAGATGATGAGGCTACAGCAGACAGGTCAGATTTTTGGCATTTTGAATAAAACAAACTCCACCTACCAGCACTTAAGCAATGATCATGCCAAGTCTGTTTCACCTATATATCTATACAGCAGTCAATGAATGAGTAGGTGTGTAAAAACATTCAACTAGTGTATATTTATCCTCAAATTAACATCCGATACCCTTTAAAGAAAAAAGAAAAAATACAGTATTTCTGTGCACTTTTTTAAATTTTCTGAATCACAATGATTTGCTTAAAGATTATTTCCATGAATTGAACATTTAATGTTGGTAATATTGATTGGTAACGTTAAGAGGATTTCAAGAAGTAGAGATAGAAAAGTATGGCTGGGATACAATATGAAATTACATGATAAATGCCCCAGAAATATAATAACAGTAACATAAAATATTGTCATACCACTTTTAGTACCTTTACATTGACACTGATGTATTCTAGCACTGGCATGAGATGCAGCTGTTGTACGCTCTGAATGAAACTGGGCTGCACAACAAGAAGTGAAACGACCAGCGCTACACGGTGGAAGCTTGCAATATGCTTAGAAATGAATAATTAATTAAAAGTATTTTAAATTACTTGTTGATTTCATGAGAATCAACTGGCTTCTTCTGCTGTGACTTTATACTTGATGTTGAG
This sequence comes from Menidia beryllina, assembly GCA_013363375.1. NCBI lineage: Eukaryota > Metazoa > Chordata > Actinopteri > Atheriniformes > Atherinopsidae > Menidia > Menidia beryllina. The sequence continues at coordinate 5,796,409 of JABUIW010000020.1, forward strand.
GAGAGGATATATCAGATCAGTAGAAGCTATTCGGGTGAATTCAGGCTTACCAACTAATGATTTTCTAAAAATGTACTCAAATATTTTAAAGATTAAATTTAGCTTTATTTAATTCATTTATTTCTTTTTTACAAAAACGCATTAATTCACACTGTTGAAAAGTGAAAGTAAAAAAACTACATTCATAACAGCGCTCAGGGATAGAAGCTGTTGGTAGATGGACTTTGTTATGTTATGTTAATATCATGTCTGTAGTGCCCAAAAAGCCTTACAGCAGCTGGCTGTTATTTTTTATTTAATCCTTTTCTATTATTCAATCTAAACCTCCACCAGAAAACAAATATGCATTCTCCGTATGTCAAGCTGTTACTTTATTGGGGTGGTTTTTCGTTTTCTTTTATTTTTAAACTTGTTTGTTGTGTTTTGTACTGCTGTGGGTGCGTTTTATTGTTTTTATGTCTCAGTGTGTGTGTGTGTCTTTGTGTGTGTGTGTGTGTGTGTATGTGTGTTTTTATGTGTTTTCCTCATTTCACCTCTTCCTCTACTTGCTCTGCGTTCTCTGCTTGTTGTCACAACTCTCTCGCCATAGCTCATAATACTCTAAGTGCTGTAAGGCTGCCTGATAGCCCTCCTGAGCCCTGTGTACTGAGCCCTTTCCAAAAATAGTAACTCTGACTCCTTTGTGCACAGCAGACCAATTAAGTGTTTGGATTTAAAATGTCAGCTTCGTATCACCTCTGCTCCATCATTTAGATGCATCTCACACTGAGGCACTGAGGCGCCAAGTGAACCAGTTATTTCTTATCTTCTCTAATTACAACTCACTTGACTCTTTCAAAACCACTAGGTGATCAATTATTCTATCTGGGCAGGGACGTTGAACATGTTGTTATAGCTTTTGTCAGGATTTCTCTGCATTGTTTTATTGACGTGAATGTTGATGTGAGTGGCATTAGTGAGGCTCATAGCAGTATCATGCTAAAAAATATGTTACACCAGATCAGTTAAGTTTTTTGGTTAATGCTCTTATCAAATTAAACTCAATCAAAGGACATCTGAAAAAATAATGTGGCGACAGATTACGTCCCATATCATAACATTTACAGAATACGTCATCCACAGTTCATTCTGCTGATGTCAGAAGTATTGCACTGAATAGCTATCACTGTTTTAGCCAGCTATTGTCACAACTTCTGATGCAATCATCCTTGCATGAACGAAAGCAACAAAACGTCGACCTCTGACAAACCAACAGGAATGTTCCAGTTACCTGATCATGCTTGTTTTTTTAAGAGAAAAAAGGGTGACTTATCTGTCTTGTCTATCACAACTTTACATCAACCAGGTCTTTATCTTCTTAGAGAGACTAAACATATGTGACATATATGTGAAATAATGGCCCATCAAGGCAATCAATGGATGATTATGAGAGATTTAACCACCTCTGTGTGGACACATTTCCTCAGCTGCAGAACCTTTCCTGCTGAAACCCAAAATGTCACCCCCTCAAAATGGCTAGGCTGTTAAAGTAACGCTCCATTTGGAAGATATATATTTTCAGATCAAATGTGCCTGGTGGAAAGCTTTTAAAGAGGTTAGGATATAAATTATGATCAAACGCAATAGACCACAGATGCTTCTGTGGTTATTTGCAATGAAAAGTTTTATTTTGTGTCATAGAACAAAACAAAGGTTGGTGTCCAATACAAGGGATGAGAGCACTAATTTGCCTCAGCAGAACAGTGAAGAGGTTGGTGGTAATGTGGAAACTTTCTGGTCACCTGAACATAAGTCACTGTGCAGTCAAAAGTAATGTTTCGTGTCTAAATGCTGTAAAAAAAAGACTTTTGTTTTGCAGCTGTGTGTTGTGCGATTTGTACTGGAGTCAGCGTTCTGTCTGTAACCATCTTTGTTGAGTCCAGGTCAGCTGGGGTGGGTTGGCAGCACATTGGAAAGCTTTTTAATCACATTTTGAGACACTGTGTTTTGTTTGTTTTGGGATGTTCTGTGATATTTGAGAGTGACATAAAACATTTAATGCAGATGCGTTAAATTTAAGAGCTGTGTTGGATTACATACTTTAGAGTTCTGTTCTAATAACTGCATCCTCAGTCTTAATATCAGATGATAATGCATCTGCATCATTTTTTTTGCTGTGATGCTCACTGTGATGAGCCAGCATGTCGATCATTTCTATTCTCCCGAGAAGAGTGAAATGGGCCAATTTCTCACTATTTCGAATTAATTGTAGAGGACTGTGCTGCTGCAAAGTGTAGCAAATGCCTACTGACGCCTATGTTCACCCTCTATACTATAATCTGAATGGCCTCTGTTTTCGAAAGTTGTTTGGGTGAATAGTTTTTTGCTTCTCATAGAAAATCAATCTTCAAACCCGTGGCTGGACTGAGTCACATGAAATGTGGTAATCGCTGGTTAAGATAACTTTACTGATAACACTTTTACTCTCTGGCCCTGTACGTTTGTGCGTCTGTCTCTCGTTTTCCTTTTTTTGTATCCTCTCTGGATTCTTTCTTCCCGTCCGTCCGTGTTTCTTTGTCTATTGCCCCCCCCCCGTCTTTTCCTGCCAGTGGGGCTGTGGATAGGGGTGGGCAGGGTGGTGCTGGGCCCTCACCAGGGACCAGTGACAGCGGGGGTGGCGCTTGCTCTGGTACGGGGGCAGGGCCGAGCCGCAGTGACAGCATTCGCAGCATGGTGACGGGGGGCAGCAAGGCCGGGCGCTGGCAGACTGTCCAGAGCCACATGCATGCTGGAGGCCTTCGGTTTGGCAAGTGAGTGGAGCATGATGACATGGGGGAGCATGAAGGGTTTCTATGGGCACCGCAGCATTAGGTGTGCACATCCCCGAAGTGAGTTTGTTCAGGTGTGAATGGAACTCCTGCATGCACTCTCAGGGATGAATATCAAGTTGACTTGACAGAGTGCTTGTGAAAGATGATATGAAAACGGCATAAAAAAGGAATTGTCTGCTCTTCATAACTCGCCTTTGGTGAATGTTGTAAACACTGAGTCCTTTTCTGCAGTGATCTTTTTTTTTACCCGTAAACAAATTACATTTTTACGCTCTGTGCCAACCAGCTGATTCCTCAGATGAAAATAGAGCCACGCTGCTATTGTTCCTCTACAGGTTTCAATGTACTATGAATCTCAAACAAAACAAACGCCTTCAGATGCAGCTTTTTGTCTGATCAGAGGTAACAGCTTTTTAAACTTTGAGGGTGTTGCCACACAAACAGGAGAAAGTGAGTTTTATCGGGCCAGTGATACAAATGAAATGTTTTCCTGGTTCATGGTTGAAAGCTACAAAATTCAAAGCATCAAGCTCATTAGACTTTTCTTTTTCTGTAATGATATTGAGCTGGTTATAGTGTCTCAAAGTGGGAGTGATTGTTTGGGTTACAGATAAAAGAGTGTACGGAATATATTTGATATGTCATTAGACAAAATTAAATGAATAATATAAGGACTCCTTTTTTATTCTGTAGAATATTTTGAGGCAATTAAACAAAAATCAATTACTTCTGCATACGTCTGCTGCTACTTACGCTTAAAAGCTAATATTTCAGACCATCAGAACAGAATTTTTTGTTGTTAATTTTTTGTTGTTGGTCTGATCAGCCAAGACTACTTTCAGATCTTCAATAGAGAGGTCAGAGTCACTGTCAACTTCAAGAACATGTTCTACATATGGGCTAGATGTGGAAATTCTGACCAGGGTGTTTTATTTTAAAATCAGTTTATTTTTTAACATAGAGGAAACTGGATATAATGTCTTTAGAGATCAATTCAAGCCTAAGTGGTAATACCTGTCTCAGCCAGGAAAAGGACAAGGTTATGGATGAAATTTGGGTAAAGAATTATTTTACTTTGTGGGGAAAATTAGGCAAAATATTACCTGAATAAAAGGTACACGGGTAACTGCATGCATAGAGAAACACGTCAGAAGTGTTAGTACCCAGATAATGAGTCCTTTGTTAAGAGTCCCTTAACAAAACTGAGTCAAAAAGTTTTTACAAAGAAGTGCAACAGAGTTTAGTGCAGAAGCTTCAGAATACAAGTCATCTTCCCATTCATTTGTGGTCACCCAGCTCTTTATTTAATTTGATAATTCATTTTTCACTCTGTGTCCCAATTATGGCACAACAGATTGATCAGAAAGCAGAGAACAAAACTGCTTTGAAAAATGATCTGCTATTGACCGTCATGAGTTTCCACGACATATATTGATTGATCTGAATCAATACAGAAGCAAACCAAACACCAGTTAGTCATTTAGCACTCATTTTTTGTGAGTCCTCATTCTTTGTTTATGATGTTGTGTAAATTTACTTCATATGCATTGTGTTAAGTTCTCGTTTTTTGTTAATATACTACATGGTATTTTCCTTTTTAATCACTTGGCTTGAAAAATATTTGTACCCAGCTTAAACACAGTTATTATGTTGTCCTTTTCTTCCCTCCTGTTACTCCTCCTTTTAGGTCTACTTGCATTTCCATTTTTCCTCCAGAATTGGTTTCTATTTTGGGGCATTTACCACTCCTCCCCTCAGCCTCTCTCATACTCCCTTTCACTCCTCACTCGGTATTTGTCATTTCTTGCGCTCTCCTTGTTTCTCACCCTTATCAACGTCCCTTAATTACAAAATCATTCAAGGTTTATAGTCATCTTAATTGACTTTCAAGTAAGCATAAATGGGTAAATAACTATCTAAGTAATAGGACTGAGGAGATAGAGAGTATTTGAATGACTGTGGCTGGCACAGCGAAGACATAAACAGAAGGAAGCAAAGATGTACAGTACCTGAAGGGACAACTGGATAAAGCAATCAAGGAAATCACTGTGAGGAAATCACTCTGTGTTGGAAAGCCATTGAATTTTTCAAATGAGTAAACTGTATGTCAGATTTATTACACTGGGCACACTGGCAAAATTTATTAGCTCGTGGACTGGCTCCCAGATGTCTGGCTTAATGTCACCATCAATCTAGCCCCAATGTATTGATTTATCATGATGTCAGTTATGATAACATGACTGTTAAACCCAGAAATAATGTGTAGTATAGAGCTTGTCAGCTGACCTTTTTAGTTATTCCTCATATTGAATGTACCACAGCTGCAGTGTTTAGTTTATGTTCTCTGGTGTTCATATAAAAAGAATCTTTCTTAATTTTCTTGTGTTTCCCTCTTTTTGTATTTGATTTCACCTCTGGAACAATGTATATAGTACTGAGGAAACATTTTACAAGTGAAACAGCCGGCCAATACCGGTTTCTCTAAAGGTTAAAAGTTTAATTTTAGGAAAATGAAGCTAAATTTTAAATAAGAACATTTTATAGAACAGCAGCTTCTTGAACAAAGTGTACATTGGGTAAGTTTGGGCTACATCAGATGAAAGATAACTTCAGCGAATGGCTGTAGATGGACTGGAGTTGACCTGAGATGATTCACGTCATGCATCCAGTAGAAGCCAAAAGCCCATAGTTTGAAGGTGTTTCAAGTCAGTAGTGGTCAGTAGATAGATAGATAGATAGATAGATAGATAGATAGATAGATAGATAG
>JABUIW010000020.1:5801995-5864922 GCA_013363375.1 Menidia beryllina
ACAGACAGACAGACAGACAGACAGACAGACAGACAGACAGACAGACAAAAATTCTCAGCAAACACTGTCCTAGGAAAAGACCTAATGGTGTGGTCTGTGCGTGTGTGTTTGTGTGTGTATGTGTGTGTGTGTGCGTGGGAAGCATGCATGCTTCAGTGCATGTACATATGAGATCCTGTCTTGTATTTACTTGACCCAGCATGGCTGTACTCCTCCGGGTGCTTGTGTCCCAGCTCTCCAACAGAGTTAGAGCAGAGTTAATACCAAAGAGCTCCGCTAACACATCTCAAGTCCAGGCAGTAAATCCTCCCTCACAGCATTAGCTCCAGACAGAGCTGTTTAGCACAAGCTTACAGTCATCAGGCGGGGCAGTGATTGAGGGGAGGTAAAGAGGTAAAGTACCATTACAGGATTGTACGAGAACAGACCAATAATTAAGGAGCGGGAGCAATGATTTAAGGTAGTGTGGAGATGGACTGATGTAAGGGATGAGCGCTGGGAAATTATTCATCGACATGAGATACAGAAAGCTGATTTCAGAAGCGCAAAGAGAAGGAGTGGAAGGGGAAGAGTGCAGAAAAGACCTTGGAGAAAAACTGTTAACAGCAACAAGGCAAATGGACAGAAGTAGGTCAAGGCTAATTAGGGAGAAAGATAACAGAGAAAGAATAGAGTTCTGAGAATGGAGCCTCAGCTTAAGTCATACCTTTAGTCATCTTGTATTTACCTTTACAGCAGCATAGGTTTGTTTAGCAAGGCCACTCACACATTTCTACACTTTCACTCAGCATAAACTCAAAATTCTGCACAGATGTTATCAGGGAGACGTCTGACAGTCCTCTAAGGCTTTTGACAACTCTGTTCTTTCTCTCTTCTTTCCCTTGTTGTTTGTCCTCTCCTTGAATTCTCACTGCAAACATCATGTTCTGACATTTCAATCAGAGCTGTATTTACATATGGCTCATCCATTTTTATCCTCACAACATCACCTTGAAATCATCATGAATTTGAACTGATTTTATTTAAGCTTTCATCTTTTATGGCTTCACATTACATCTCCCTGCCCTGTGATACACCTCTTCTCTGACTAATATCTGGGTTTTTGTATCCACATTCTTCCTGTGTGCTCCTCCTGTGCATCCCCTCAGTTTTGGGGATGCCTCGCTCTCGTCTGCCTCCACCCTGGAGCACATCCCATCCTCGGCTGTGGCGCGCCCTCGACCCCTGGTCCGGCAGCAGAGTCTCCAACAGCCCCTCACTCACCGGCCCCCTCCGGGCCCCAACGACCCCCCAGTCACTTCACAAAGCCTGGGCCAGCTTCACACAGGTCCAGGCGGTGGGGGCCACCGTGGGGGCCCGCGGGGTGTCCGGGGGAGTCCGGCTGGAGCCTCTCGGTACAGAGGAGGGGGCGCCGGTCGGTCGAGGTCAAATCCAGGCAGCTGGGACCACATGATGGAGCAGATCCGCAACAGAGGTCTGGACGTCAAGTCGTTCTTGTAAGTGTTGTCAAGTTTTCTATCCTTTAACAAATAAATATGCATGATAAGAGCATGATCCATGCTATTTTACTATATATATTTTAATTTCAAATGTTCAAATGTAAGAGACACTACATGTTTCTGTGTAAGAAACTCACATATTTATTATGGGAAAATTTACTGATGTATAATTTCAAGAGAGGTACCTGCAAAATGTGCTGAAGGCATAAAAAAATGCGCTACATAAGTGTGTATAGACATGATCCCTTTGTCACAGTTGGCAGCGGGTTGGTTGTATCCAGGAGAACATTCATCTCCTGGCATGTGGGGATGCTTTGATGGCTAGGGTGTTTTGAGAAGAAGCATTCAACGTATATTGAACAGGATTTCACAAGTAAAGGGTTGAAGTCATTTTATTCAAGACTGGAGGTGCTGCAGTACGAGCTACTGAAAGGAAAACCACAGAATAGGAGAGTTTGGACAGCTCTAGTATTTCTGCATTCAACATGACATTCTGTTGGATTCCTCTGAAGAAATGATAGTAAATAAAATACACTGCGGCTGTGTGTTAATGCGTTTATGTGACGGCTGCCGTTCTGGCTTGTGCTTGTTGAAAGTGATATGTCTATGATATAAAGGATGACTGACATTCTAACTACCCCAGATGCTACAGAAAAGTCCCAAAGGAATGAGGTAATTAGCACTAGGACCAACAAGTTCAGTGGCCCTCAGATAAATGGAAAGCAGCTCATGTCTAATAGGGGCTCGATATGCCAAAAACCATGCCAGTCAGATTAACATGTCATAATGGTTTACATCATGTCTACACAAAACAAAAAATCTCATGCTCACATTTTGAAATTTAAGTTCGTTATTTTGTTGCATAACTGCAGATTGTAGAAACTATCCTTAACGTGTTCTTGATATGTATGGGAATAGTCACTCCATAGTTGGCAGGAATGGTCACAGGTTTTTCCAGTCCACCGATGTACAAAGGCCTCTGATTGATTAAGTGACCCAGCGCAAAGAGCTCTCCTCCTCTGCCTGACTTGAATAAGAGGTTATAGATGATGTACTCAACATAACCAAATTCACACCTTCCCCTTAAACACACCCATGCCCCTGTCTCTTAACTTTTGTACTGTCTTAACCCTTTAAAATTGTCTGCAGGCCAGGCGCCTCCCTGCCTGTGTGAATCATCATTCAAATAAGGCAGGCCACATAAAAAGGGATGTGGCATTGCCCATAGTCCCTGTCCTTATAAATCTCTCTGGAACAGCCACATCAGTGTCTGACCCTCAGGGGGTTGGGAATGTCATGCCGTTGTAATCAGTGGGTTATGAACAGCTAAATGTAGCAGCTTCACTTTCACTTGCATTCCCCTGCCACCGCACCTTCATTTCAGATCAATAGACCCGCTGCAGGTGGTAATGATTTCAGCGTCCTTTAGCTCGAGTGCTCGCGTCTTTTTCCGTCATCCATACAAATCCATTCAGCTCATCGATGAGCGTCATGTTGTTGCTGTTTATATATCCCCGGTGGGCCTCTGTCTCTCAAGCGCTAATGTGTTCCCCTTGTTGTCAATATTGCCTGTGTCTTGTTAAGGGACGAAATGCACAACAGAAAAGCAGATGCAGGATGGAAAAATAAAAGTGAGGTGTTCACAGAGATGAGAGGAAGAAGATCTGAGGAGGAAATATCAGAAGGATATGACACAAGATTTAGTTTGTGCAATCTTTTGATCCTTTAGATATTTAATCATGCTTCTTTCTTCATCCATACTGTTTGGTTCATCACTGGAGGATTTGAATATAAACTATTTGAAATAAATATGTTCTGATTTACTTTCTTATTAACTATTGTGTAACATCACAGTTTCTGAAGCACTGCAAATGCTAATTCAATTAAGATTTAAACTTTTAGGATGCAAATTCTGTCACTTTGGATCTAATCATGCTAATTAAAAAAATACAAATTCATAAACTAAAGGAGAAGTCAGAAGCAAGCTTTTACCACTTTTAGTAACAATCAAGCCATGGTTCATGTCTTTTTACGTGCTGGACAACACGTGATGACTTACTAACACATAACAAGCCAGAAGGGTGATCCTAACTTTTGGTACCTAACAATATAAAGCCATCTTTAGAATAGGTATAGGGCATGTATTGGGCACATGTGGATCATCGATAACATCATCTTAACATCCACGCAAGCTGTGTGACACACATCTAAGCTGCCACTCCATCTAAGTAGCGTCCAGAATTTCAGCATGGTAACCTATTCTTAAGCAGGAGGTAAATTTCTGAAAATTGGTTGTCTGTGTCGAAGCATTTCTTGATTATCATATTAATCTAATCTCAGCAACTGTGTTGATTTAAGCTTAGATGATGAAAAAAAAAGCAATCAACAGATAGACACCAGTGTGAGGTTACACTGACGAACAGTTTTTTTTTTTTTTAAGACACCAAGCACTTTTCTGTTGGTGCCAATCCACTCAAACATATCTTTGTTTTGTTTGGGAATCTTCTGATTTGCAAATTGGACGCTAATTTAATTTCCACACACTATTTCCATGGAGGAGCCAGCTTTAGCATTCAAGGATTCATAGGTGCTAAACAAAGCTGTGGATATGTGTTTAAGTTATGTAGAGGTGATAAAGGGATCATTTAAAGGTGTAGAAACTTTCAAATTTGTCATTTACATTCATGAAAATTATTGTTTAAACAGTGCCTAGATAAGGTTCAGTTTTAGATTATATTCAAATGTGGTGGAGCAGGAGAGAAAATCGTAGAGGGAAGGGACAAAAGAGTATGTGCCTTAATGTGGGTTGTTGTTTGTGACTGTGACTTACAAAATTAGTTGTGGGAAAATGTGGATTTGTCAAGGCCACTGTTTGGACGTCCCCTTGAATTCACAGCACACACTAGTAAAAGGTAATTGGATGATTGCAGGCATGTTTACAGAGACAATAACAGGTACCTTCTTACGGTTCTTTGGTGCTGTTTTTCAAAAAGAACACCTCAGTTGTCATGGACTTCTTTTGCTTTTTATTGTTTTATATTGTTGAGCTTCTGTAATTCTCTTAAACCATGCATTCTTTCTTTTAGGGTTTTGCTTTTTTATTTGAATTATTTTTGTAGACACACAACTGATGGTGATAAAACCACTGGTTCACAACATGACCACCAAGAATGGTTAATTCAAACAATTATCATGCAAAAATTGGGGACAGGAAAAGAAACGAAAACTGAACATGTAACAGTAGATTTAGACATTTGCTCTGGTTTCTGAGCCACTATGAAACAGAACACACTTCAATGATGAATCACAATGTAAGGAAAACTGAAATATGTTTTTATGAGTTTTCATATCAATGGTTGGTTCATATAATTATTATCACCCTCTGTCATCCCAACACAAACTGCTACAAACGTCTAAATAACAGAGACATGTCTCTCAGCGCTTCAGTTCACACGGCATAATGTCAGTGCTGGAGCACTAAAGGATAAGTGTGTGGTGAATAGATTGGTACCAGACCAATTTTATTTGGAAGAAACACTTCCTCCAAACGGAATACACCACAATAAGTAATCATTGGCCCTTCTCTCCACACGAACCTGCGAACAAAACTGAAATGTAATGGCTGCGGAGTGCTTCTGGTGACTTTTTTTTCTAAAATCCCATTCAGTCTCTATTTCAAACTCAAAAAAGGCGACCACCCAACAAGTTAGATTTGTGCAACGCTGACTTGTGTAAAAGGCATTGTTGGTAATGGAGATAGTGTCTATATTTACTACATTTACCCATGAAAAAATGATCACATCTAACTCTGTTGTTTATTTATTTTATTTTTTTACATATACTGTTAAGATATCCACCTCTGAAGAATATTCTATGATAGATGATATATTTTGTGAATAGTGTTACATCTCTCTTCACTCAAACCTACAAGAAATCCTGTAGGTTTGAGGGAGATGCATTGTACAGTGAAGTTTTTTAAGATGCATTTGTGAAGATGAAACATTGTGGTGTCCTCACAAAAGTCTACCGCCTCTCTCCCACTTTCTCTTTGTACATGATATGAATGTGTGCTTGGTGTGCGGTGCTGTGGTTCTGTCACTTCTTGTATGTGTGTGTTTTTTTGTGGGAACATGTTTGTCCCTGCGTGCATCTGTCCACACACTGTCCCTGTGTGGTCTTGTGTTTGTCTGTGTGTCCAGTGAAGGGAAGATGGTTGTTCTGTCTCTAGCAATCGGGCTGGCTGAACAGGATGACTTTGCCAATCTCCCAGATCTTCAGGAAGCACCGGCAAGCAAAGAAAATGAAACCACACCAGACAAAAGGTAATGAGAGAAAAACGAGTGAGCAATGTGAGGAAAATGGCCTGTAATGCTTTAAAAATATGGGGTTGCTGAGGCTGCATTGCGTCATCCCCCAAACACCTACCCCTCCTCACTCAACGTGCCAACCTCTGATCCGGTAAAACTGAAACCTCTTGGCGTGTCTTTGGGTTCGGTGAGTTGCAGCCTGTTGTCCTCAGAAGCTTGTTCAATGCATCTCATGAGATTTGGATCTAGGGAATTGGTTGTGTTCTTAAAGCTGATGAAAGTGGCATTATTCTGCGAGGGGAAGCTGGTGATGTTAGGATGTGTCAAAGCCATGGTGGGTGTGCGTGGTCTGAAACCCTAACCCTATCCATTATTATGTAGCTCAAGTTTTCCCATAGGAACATTTAATCAAAGAGTTTTCATCCATGATATTAATTTCTCGCCAATTGTTTTAATTTTCTGGATGGTTTTGTAGGGAGAGGAGTAATATCAAGTAGCTTCATGTTACTCATGAAAAGAAGTTCATCTTTGCAAAATTGCTCATAATGATAACATCGCTCAAAACAGTTAAGCACGTTAAACCTGAAAAGAAGGCAATTGTATCTGGTGTGTTCTCAAAAGTTTTTGTACTTTGGATGTGTTTTACGATCATCGAAAAGCAAGTTTTCTGTTGGTGAAACGGATGGCGGGCTCTACTCTACATACAGCCAACCCAAGTAGAATAGAAACAAAGACAGAAGGTCTATATCTTTATAGAGGTAACTTGAAAAGAAGAACCAGTGAAGAAAACTGGGCTTGCTTGAAAGGTTTCAAAATTGATTTGAGTTTGAGATTAAGATTTGTGTGCAGTTAACTGATGAAAACTTTTTAGGGCATCCTCACTGCAATACTAAAAACTGCTTTACCATCGTTTATGCATTCAAGGGAAATCCCTCCTCCAGTCACTCTTCTCATTCACAAACAGTACAACAAATCTGATCATTGTATCCTTTAGTTGTGCAATATGATCTTGTTTAGGAGTAGCTTGATTTCTCCACCTTTAATTTTTATGTTGTTGTAGGACTACTAGCACTAAACGATAAAAATCACATTTCCCATTCCTCTCTCATGCTCACCTTGAAGTTTTCTCTATGTTTTATTTTTCACACCACCACGTTCTCTCTTCAGTTTCGCATTTTGGAAATTCATTTCCTCTGCAGTCTTCACCCAGACCTTTGAAAGTCTGCTTGTCTGCAGCTCTTCACTGCATTTTTGATCTTTCAGTCGCACGCATAGGAGAAGAGCACCCTCATTATTTAGAGGCAAGATTCCTCACATGAAACACACATCTAAAAATATGCTAACCATTCTGATCTACCAGGGATCTCACAGCAGCCGCCAGAGACCAGCACAGTCTCTCAGCTGGCGAACAAAGAACTGAACAGGCTGCCCTCTTATCACATCAGTGTTTGAGGGATAAAGCGCTTAGCCCACTGCTTTGACTCTGCTGGGCCGAGGATCAGCCTGGGTGTAGTTAAACACAGGTAGCTGCGCAAACATCACCGCATTCTTTTCCCCATTGTTTTCCTTCTGTTGTTTTTTTTTATTTTTCAGATTTGTATTTCTATTAAATTTCTTAAATGCACAAAGTTTTCTTAAATTAGAAAAAAAAAAAAGATCTGCACTGCACACAAGTGAGCTTTTCTAAGTAGGTCATCTGTGAATTTGTGGTGGATGAAAAATAGGAGACGGCCTTCATAAAGGAAATGACAGATGACTCTTTCTTCTGGTGTTATTGCAATAATAATGACCCTTTTAATGCTTTGGAAAATTAAATTAAACATCCCAGGGTCAGTCACACGATGAGAACCACTTCTTTTCCCCAAATCATGCTCTCTCCCACTCTCTGGTGGTCTGTTAACTCTAATCAAAGCCAGCCAGCTCGCCTTTACCCAGAGGGCTCACGTGGGCCAAGTTGTCTAGTGTCCTTCCACATTTAATAACAGCTCTCGATCATCATCTCTGTCAGTCTCTTGCATCCCTTTGCCTCTGTAGTTACCTCATGAGCCCCCCGCGTCTGTCTGCTGCCTCGCTCCCGGCCATTTTCATGGAGCCCAGCAGACCAGCGCAATGCAACAGGATGATCTCGCTGAGGCCATATGTGACAGAACAAGAAGCTGTCAGACAGTGAAAGAGAGACAGAAGGAAAGAAAACATTGCACTCCGCTTTATAGAAAAATGAGCTGCAGGACAGAAAATCACAAAATATTTTGTTTGTTTGCAACAAAATATAACGAATCTGAAGAGAGCAGAATAACAGGATAGTTTGTGCTGCGTATCCACAGTTGTAGAAAAACCAGGAGGAGATGGAGAACTGACATTATGGTGGAAGAGGTAAAAGCACAGAATCGCACAACCCCTGTTAAAATTATCATGATCGTTAATTAAGTTACTAACTGTCCATCAATTCTAAAAAAAACATGTGAGCGTTTACTCATTAGATATTCCAGCATGTTCCCAATCTTGCGGCTTGCTCTGCCAGTTTGTGCTTTTGCCTGCTGGAAATGAGGTTAATGAAAGCAGTGAGACTGACACCAAACACTGAATGTGTGGGCTGTAAAGTCTCAAGAGTGTAATAAAAAGTTCAATTCTCCATAGAGCCAAGGTGAAATTTAGAGTTTGTGATAAGTTTTGTCGGTTCATTGGTAAGAGACATCTATTTCACAGTAGGCGAAATCATTAAAGATTCAGTCATTAATCTACTCCTCATCTTTGAAGTAAATTATATGTGTGGTTCGTGTGAATTTAATATATTTTCCTTGTAAAAATGAAAAAGAATTGACATTAAAAAAAAACTTGTGCAGCGCAGTAGGATATTACCGGTGCCATAATGAGAACTCTCGTTTTCAGATCATTTCTGATGTTGCTGTGACTCATTTACAACCTAATTTCCAGTGTAAAATAGAATCTAGAAACAAAGACAATTATTTCTAAGACTTTTGAAACATTTACATTAAACTGTAAAATGTATAAACAGAGAGCATTCGCTGAAACTAGGAAAAAATATTGTTTCTTTAAATGCAGATGCTTAATTTTAAATCAATTCCAATAGGTTAAAGGAACATTTTAAACAAAAACTAAGCTTATTTCTATTATTACAAACCATTTTTTCATTAGGTGACAATTATGGACTGCAAGTAAAACTTGTTTTTTATTTTTACTCACTTGCTGGATCAAGAGAAGCCTTCCATGAAAAATATCATCATGTCACTTAAAACACAAATGGCACTCTTATAAGAGTAAACTGTTTTATCAAAATACCTTGCTGAACCCTTGCTGACCTGTAATATGCAGAAAATAAATTCTCTAATCCTTTATGGTTCACTTCATGTTATACAAGTCACTTTGAGTAACTGTGGAAGACCAGCCTAAAACCCTGGACGTGACATAATCACCTACCTGCAGACAACAATGACAAAGCCTCTGAGGCTGTTTGTGTTATTACCATCTCAGAAAGCTACTGTTGCATGGCAGAGCTGCATGTTAATGAGCTCAGAGATTCACCACACAGAGCGATAAATAAACCCAAAAGAGTACGCTGGCCCCAGACAACCTCCTCTCTGAATGTGGAGTTTGTAAAAGCTATAAAACGCGTGATGCATTCCAACATGGATCAAATCTGCCTGTTTCCATTCAGTGCGAGCCAACGATGTGAAATGTCCACTCGAGTTTTCAGTGTGCAGTCAAAAGCCCCCCCCCAAAAAAAAAAACGTCCGCAGCTAATTCTGTTTGGCTGACACCGTTGGGAATAGCTCACAGTAACTGGAGGATTTTGAATGGCTTCAGTTCTTTCTGAACAAAATACTGCTTGGCCAAAAGTAAAAAATTGGAATACAAATTCTTTTTTTGCCAAATTGAAAAAGTCCCAGGTAAATATTTATCTTTAGGAATCTCTTTGGCACACCCATGTCTGATTTTCGCTTCCATCTTTAATCATGAATGGAAGTTGCATTTCTATGCAAAACAGGGGTTGCAGAACAAGTTATTAGTCAAGGTGATGGAAACGACAGAAACAAACTTTGGGGACTTAGAGGGAAGAATGTGGAGGACGTTGTCTTTTTGTTGTTTCATGATTGCCCTTCAGTTAACATTTATTTTTCTTGCCGTCAAAAGTTATGCCAGGTCACACTTTGTATGTCAGTATTTTATTACATACTTAATCCTAATCTGAATGCAGGACTTTAACCATGTTTCTATCTGACTCACCTGGATCCTCTCATCTAATCCCCCCTCCCAAAATAAGCCCTGCGGTTATCTCTGTCCCCATGTTGATCCTCTGTTGGTGATCAGACACGTCTGTCATGGCTTTTATTGTCATAGATTAGCTTTAGTTGTTGCTGGACTTTCTTGTTTTGTAAAATTATTAAAGACTTCGGATTTTCTTATCTACCCGTCCCTTTTTTCTGCCTGCACAGTGATACTAAGACCTTGAAAACAGGAAACCTCTCATTCAGTGGTCTCAGTTTTGGAAACAGCGGAATACAAAAAATACAAAATAGAAAAAAAAGTGTTTGGAAAGTTGGAAAACAGTTCCCTGATGGCGTACCAGCAGGTCAACAACATGGGCCAGATCCATATGTGATATATTCACCGGATAAGATAGTGTGGTCACCTCACACCTTCCTCAGATCGTGCACAAATGTGTGTAAGACCAATTTCACTTTTAGATTTTGAGATAGAAATGAAAAAACAAGTGTTGACATGATTTGATTTGAAATAATAAAAGCTGTGCTCGCATTCTTGGACAACAATGCTAATACAATTTAAAAAAGGAAAGCATTTTGGGAACACTCAGGTTATCTTGCACTAGATTGCAGTTGACTGATCCACTGCTTTAGGTTTCATTAGGCTGCTTTACTCCGTCGGAGCCCTGATGCTGTCCTTGTCCTGCGATCTGATGCTCCTGATCTTGTTTTTTTTTACTGTCATAATTTCTTCTGTTCTGTTCAGAAGTGATTACCATTTAGTAGTTTTCTGTTTGTGATTTTAAAACTCTACCCACAAAATACAGTAAGCTGATTTTTTTGTTTCGGCTGTCTCAGTTTCACATGTTACAAAATGATACATTTTCTCCTCTGTTGCCTTAATTACACATGAGAAAATTAAGTTGGATACTAATTAAATTAAATGAATGAGCCACCCAAACACACAGCAATTGAAATGACCGCATCCGTTTATAACAAGCCTCCTAAAAATCAAAAACCCACTCGTTCATATTTTGTGCAGTTTTTGATGATCAAGAGAAATGAGCGTTCTGTGTAAATGGCAGCTTTCTTGTTGTTTTTTAGTTGTCTTTAGTGTAGACTCACACTCTCACCACTCATTGTTGTTCAGTAATATTTTAGAAAACATCTTTCTTTTTGGAATGAGTGCTTTCAGTGTGGATGAACACTTTGTCATCGTAAATGTTTGAATAACCGAAAAGTCCTGAAGTAATATGGTAGAAACTTTCAATTGAATCACTGAAGAGGAACACTTTGTTCCATTATATTCACACTGTCAGTTCATTTTTTTTTTTTATCGTTTTTACTATCTTTACCATATTTTCCTGCTGGCTGGAATGTTCGCATTCAGTGACGGACGTGTGACTAAAGGACACTGACTAAAGCTCTATGAATCGAAATTTAGACTTCAATACTTTAAATAGCTGTTTTCCATTGGATAGATTTTTTCTATTTCATATTCATTGTCAGGTACCGAAGACAGATCAGTTCAGGCCACAGCGACCTACTGTCTGTAGAATCAAACCTGTGTTTACAGGTGATTGAGTGGGAAACAAAGCTCTAATCTGGACAGAGTTTGTGCTGCGCTGCACTCACTGTGTTGCACATACACAGTATTAATCAAGCAGGAACTTGTTGTCAGCCTTTATCAGCTGGCATATCCGACTCTTTCAGTGGCATGTCTGAGCCAGCAATCAAACTGCGTAATGACTCTCCGGGCTTGCCACTGGTGCCCATTGTTGCCTCTGAGACCAGCAGTGGCCCGAGAGGGAAGATGATTGGAAAGAAAAAGCAATATAGGTCAGCACAAACGAGGCATCTTTTCTAAAAAAAGCTGTCGGATCGGAGTCTGGAGCACATTCACCATTTTTCCTGGTGGCTGCTTATAGCTACGTGCGGGTAAAGGCCATGACAGGGGATCCATGATGGCATCATAGAAGGTGATGACAATCAGCTTTTGATGTCAGTAATCAAATGTCATTGTTGTTGTTTCTTGATTTGGAAAGTGGAAGATGTAACTTTAAACAGCCTACACTCTGTCTTAATATATGGATCTGTGAAAACAGTTTAAAGCGGGTGGATACATTTCAAGAATAGGGCAAGAGGTTCTCAATTCAAGAGCATCAAGTCAGTCCATCTCTGTAGATGGCTCCATTAGTTATATTAGTCTGCATTCTGTGGGGGGGAGGGGGCATTGGCCAAGTGATTTGTCCCCGATGAAGGAGAGCGCTGAGTGGGCTGACATTGGAGTCCGGGCTTCATCCATCATGAGACATAGGACCTATATTGTGTTTCATGGTTTCCTCAGGCTACTGTATGATCAGCAAGACCAAGATACAACATGTTTATGGAGACACTTCTTATACAGGTCCTGCTGGTAGCACTCATCCCTCAACCCTTTCTGTCCGCTTCTCATTTCTGTTTCTTTCCCCTCATCAATTTCCTTCTTACACTCTGCAACCCTCATTTTCTGTTCTTGTCTCCTCAGTCCTTCCCCACATCTGTCAACTCTGTGTCCTCCATATTTCTTCTAATTGCATAAAAAAAACTTTCGATTTGCGCTTTTGTTTCTGTGGTTTGCCGTGCTAGTTTTAATTTCCCATTCCAGTTCCTCCCAAGTCACCTAATCTCAATTTTCCCGAGGGTGTTGGCTGCCGTTATGAAGGGATGATGACATGTCATCACTCCTGTGCCGTATGGCTGACTGTCAGATTGGCCAAACTCCCCCCTAAACATTCAGAAGGAAGAATTGTTTTGGTGTGACTTTTGGAGGTTAATAACTGAAAGTGAGCAGGAAATACAAAACAAACCCAAAAAAATGCATTTTGTGTATGAATTTCCTATAAAATGTGTAGTTCTTTGCTTGGTGATTATTGTCCAGTTATACACCCTGGACTCTAGTTTGTACATGATCCTCTGGACTGCGGGTATTTGTCTGATCTCGTGCTTTTTCGTGCTAGTTTTTTTCAACTCTATGTTGGATTTATTTTCAGGATTTTTAAATTGTTTAATTTTTGTCAATTCCTTGTCTTGTCTCAAAAAATCTTACATTTTGTGATCTCTATCCAGATAAACATAAATCCACACTGCTTGAAGATGAAGAGGTGTTTTCAGAGGTGTTGTGTCTTCAGAGGGCTTGCAAACTGCTTTGCACTTGTGGAGCGCACACGATTATTTTTATCAGGTTCAAATCCAGACTAAAACCTGTTTTTCAGGGAAACAGGACGAGAGTGATTCTGTTCTTTCCCAGTGGATTTACATATTGTTGCTACCGAACTACAATGGAGCTGTGATTGATTTTCACTTTGGCTGCATTTCAGCCGCTCGCATAGGTCAGCCACACACAGGGTAATAGCTTTATTCCTGTCTTTGGTCATCCGTGGCTTTGTGTCACGTGTCGACACAAAGCCACGGAGCATCTGCAGCCCTTTATCAACACTTCACCACGCAATTCAGAAAAAGTCAGTAAAGCAGACAGAGGAGCCATGCCCAAGACTCAGCTCTAGAAGTATGTTTATAATGTAAAAAATAATCCAATTTAGAAAGAGTCAGTTTAATTTGCTAAATATTTTATTAAGAGGAATAAAAAAATAAACCAGGACTATAATATAGAGCTAAAAGAATGAGTATCTCATCTATCTTTTTGTCAGAAAAAACATAAAAATAACAAGAAAAGCACAACACATGAACAAAAAAACCTGGAAGTAACAGAGCATACTCTGAAGGCATAAATGATCCAATGTTTATGGCCTTACTGGGATGTTCATTCTGAACTCGTATGCCTTAAAGACAACACAAATCATGTAGAAGTACATATTCACAAAAGACATCCCATTGGATTTTTTTATTTTATTTTTTTGTACATACACATGTCGGTATCCCAGTTCTACTTCCTTGCTTGTGATTCTTGTTCTCCTTGAATTTTCCAACAATACTGTCTGGCCCTGTCTCTTAGACAGTAATTGCCTCTATGATGCACCTCTATCAGAGTCAGATGAAAAAAGCTGGTTCCGTTCATTTATCCGGTCCTTCTTAATCAGCGTTGAAAAGGCTCTCCAAGAGACAAAAGGCATGGGACATAGGAGAAGATAAGATGACTCTGCATTGTCTTATGGGATGTAATTACTTTCTTTGTCTATTTATACAGAATTGTGTAAGTAATCAGAGTAATAAGATGGCTTTTAACTGAGATTGAGGGTGTGTGCGGGGGGGCAGAAATCAGGCTTTTTGAGCCTGCCTGTACCAGACTAAAGAGAGACATTAAGTTCCAGTGGTATGACTTGGGTGTCATTTGTTTTATTCTAATGACTTTTTTTTTGCTCATTTGCATTCTCCCTGCCATCAAAATAGTGTAGTGTTGAGCAGGAGTGGTGTTTTGTTTCAGTCTGAGGGTTCATATTGATTTAATGGGAAGAAGGCAGCCCTATTTTTGCTGCTTATTCTTCATTCTGTTTCAAGTGTTTAGGGTTCTTTTGCACCTCTGTTTGATATTTATGAGTCAGCCATTTTTCGGCGTAAGCACCAGCGTAGACGGCTGTATATATGCCCAGGTGTTTTCACAGAGTCACAGGGGCTTGGAGTTCAGTTATGAAGAAGTTGAAGGGGATGTTTCAACTGGCTTTATAGAAGTTTGACCCCTTTGCCTTGTGGGCTTTTTTTGGTATTTCAATATGTGCCCCTCTCTTTGGAACTTCCTTGGAGTTTGCTGTGCTCTTTTGGAGGCTCCTGTTACCATGGATACTGAAACCCGTGTAAAATACATGATGGTAGTGAGTACAACCTTAAGTGGGAGCACACATTTCTGTAGTCATGGCTACAACAGCCTCTAGAGGATGAATTATGTAACTGGTGTTATGTTTTAGACGAGATCGTAACTGGCAGGCTGAAAAGGGAAACTCACAGACATTTTCCCTTCTGTTTGGGTGAATTCCACACTTTGCTTCTACGACAAGATCCATGAGCTTGTAATTTATACTTTCTAGTAATAGCAAAAAACATTTAATCTATTTCCAGTTTGTGACAGTGAACAAGTAGAACGGTTTACTCACATACATATTTGAAATGTTCTTTATCCCTCTGCCCAAAAAGCTAATTTGAAGATCTTATCTTCTTGAATATTGTGCAGTACAAAGGCCCTGTCAGTGTGTGGGTTTGTGTGGAAGCAGATAGGTGTGCTTTGACAGTGAGCAAATCTGTATATGTACACGGATGGATTAACTCACCTCACCACACCCAGTTGCTCCATGTCCCACAGGCCCTTTACTATGTCAGCAGTTGTGATTTGAGGATAGTCTGTTCTGCACTCGCAGCAGTAGTAGATCTCTGTTTGACTTTTCATGTTGTCATATGTTAATCTGTGTGTGGTGACTATCACAAGCCGACACCAGACCCACCCCTCTACAGTGTGGAAAGTGATGCACCATGAAAGTGGTTGTTTCATTATTCTTGATCTCAAATGTCTGTGAAATATTGGAAAAAGTGAGAAAAAGAGGAATTTTGATGGTTTTCTCTTATTTCAAACTGACTTACAGTCCGGTCATCAGCACCATCACTTCACAGCAAGAGGGCTCTCAGTTCGAATTCTGGCCGAATGGCCTTTCTGTGTGGAGTTTGCCTGTTGTCCAAAAACACGCAGTTTCGTTGGTGACTCTAAATCGTCCGTAGGAGTAAGCGTGAGTGTGTGCATGGTTTTGTACTTTGTTCTTCTCTATGTGGTCCTGTGATGGACTCGAGACCTGTCCATGGGTTGTACCCAGCCCCGTTCCCAATGACAGGTTGGATTGACTCCAGCCTATCAGCTCAGATGTCTTAAATAATTACAGATACCCACAGACTTTCCGGTAAGCTTGTGCCTCAACAGACAGGAGAAGACAGAATCAAAGACAATTTCAAGGAAGTCAATGAAATTAGCATTGTAAAACTGCAATTTGATATGCTTTAAGTCAAACATTTACTATAGCACAAAAAGTATATACATACTGTATATATTTCTTTTTAACCTTGTTTATTGTGGGCAATCCGGGTGGAGAACCTATAGGAGCTCCAGCAAATGGACACAGGGAAGACAAAAGAACAAACATGCAACAAAAGCAACAACACTGGTAGCAGGAACATTACTTAGCTTCTCAGAACTGTGCAGTAACTTAAGGAGGCGTGTGTCTGGGTAACTGACTGTTTGTGTGTTTGTGTGTCTGTGTGTGTGTGTGTGTGTCTGTGTGTGTGCGTTTGAGTGAAAGATTGAGAACCCGCAGCCCAGGTTTCCCAGACTGTGCAGTTTTTAATCACTTTTTAAGCAATGTAAAAATAGAGCCAACAGCTGGTAAGGTTCTCCAAACATTGTTCATATGGATTTCTAGTGCCTCAAATGCCAAGACTGTATGAATAACAGAAAATCAAAGCATTGTGGGATATTTTGCTTACAGTTGTTTGAAATTAGACACATGTTAACAAATAGCAATGTTGAACAAGGGCTGAAAATGTATTCAGCGCTATCATTAAACTGAGAGAGAACAGAAGGAACTTAGTTATTTTTATTTGTCTTAAATGCAGATGTGGTCACTGGTAGAAGGCAGGCCATAGTAACTTTGTAATACTGAAATTTAGCACGTGATGAATAACTTTAAATCTCACAGTGTTCACTCCCTATGTTCAAATAAACTAATGCTTAACTCATAAACATTGCAAGTAGCAGGGGGATTTCAAGCTAATTGTAAGGTTCTGCGTATTTACATTTAAAAACAATTTAAGCATAATTTTAATGTTTTTAATCTTTTTATAGTCTTGTTTTATTTTGTTTCTTAGGAAGTTGTAGCTTTACATTTTTTATGAAACTGTAGCTATAAAGTGATCATCCAATGCAAAAATGACTATTTTTGTAATGTAGTGGAAGTGGAGTTAGCCCCAGTTCTATGATGTGTTAGGAGCTATGATAGGCATAGCTTTTGACCTGTTTGAGAAGGGATTCAGTAATGTTTCGGATGTCTTCATCAGAAGACGTCTGGAGGGGTTAGCTGTTTTTGGCGAGGATATGAAACAGAAGCCATTACTGTTTGAATTGTGTCGGCCCGGCATTGTTGGTGCTCTGACCTGCAGATCACTGGAAATCAACGCAGAGTGACGAATCAATTCTTTTCTCTTCCACAGCGTATCCTTTCCCCCTCCTCGCTCAGTGTCGCTCTACTTCTGCTTGTCTCTTTGCTGTAAAGCCCCCGTCTATCTCTCACTCCTCCTTCTCCAGGGTCTTTTTATTCTGCCTGCCCATGCGACACGTCAGATTGATTCCTTTCCTTGCTTTAATGCGTCTGACTCTTTATGCCAACCAAATGTGGTCTGTTTTGTTTCTTGGCTTTTATCCACCTTCTCGCCTCAATTTCTTTTTTTCAGTTAATGCTTGAGTGTGTTATTGTGTGTATCTGTTATGTCTTAGTCTCACATGAGTCAGTTAAAGCTCTGATTTCTAACAAAAGTAAATCCTGCCCTTTTTTCAGTTTCTTCTGAGATTTACCTCCTTATCACATGATTCTTGCTAAAAAAAAAAAAAAACTCACAGATATTAACTTTGGTGTTTAACTTTGGGTTGACCCGCTCACCTTCTCCCTTATCATTCACTGTAACACCTTTTTGTCACGCTGGGTTATTCCACTCACAGATACATTAACTGCTCATTAGTCTATTTTTGTCCCTATGCCTTGACTGGTTTCAGATCTCTCTGTTTTTCTCATCAAGAAAAATCGTTACATAATATGACCCAGGAGCAAATTCTACGCATCTTTTTATAGACATTACACTCATTTCAGAAGTACTTGTTCTGTAAACATAGTTCTCATTGATTGGATAATGATTTCCTGTTGTTATTCAGTGTGTGGGATTCCATCACGTCTAATGGGAAAGTTGCACACCGCAAAGTCTAACTAGTACGATGAAAACTCAAAGTATAGGACAGTCTGGAGTAATTAAGGGTCCGAGTTTCTCTGTATCTGTAGTATCTCGGTAACAACTGGCACCCCCCGGTGCCGGGGGGAGTTATGTCCTTGTGTTCATGAGTGAGTTTAGCAGTCTGATGGCCTGTGGAAGGAAACTGTTGCTGTCCTCTATGTTTCAAATGTAAAACTATGGTGTCATTAAGCCCTGGGAAAGAAGGTTACTGTTAAAATGAAAGGTACAGACAGAAACTGAACTTAATTTCGAAAAAACCTATAGTTTTCAGTCCTTAAACAACCTTTTTACAAGTAGAAAATTCACGTAATTTTACTGTTTAACTGAATTGATTTGTATTGCATTTAGTTATTTTTTATATGCTTATTGTCTCTGACGTTAAATTACCTTTTCAATTGATTGATTTTATGAATTTTATGAATATCTAACACTGTTACAAATTTTAAGGGGATATGTTCGTGTTTTGCCTTTTTTTTTACAGAACTCCAGGCAACAAACCAGGCAGCAGCCCTCGAGGTCAAACCCCAGATGAGACTGGACGTCGTCAAGGGCAGGGCCATGAAGCTAATTCCTCTGTTTCTGACTTGGCAAACTCAGTCACCAGCGACATGCTCATGGTAACACACCATATCCCCTCTGTGTATTTGTTGCCAGTGAAACATGCTTTATTGACACACCACACTGCATTTAAAGCCTGAAAATATCAAAAAAGTATTACATCCGAAAAACATCAATCCATCCATTATCCTAACCACTTATTCTCTAATGGGGGGGGGACTGGAGCCTAACCTAGTAGTCAATGGGCGAGAGGCGGGCTACACCCTGGACAGTCGGGCAGGCCATAGCAGGGCCACACAGAGACACATGATATACTCAATTGCTTTTGTTAAAAAAAAAGCGAGAAGTCTACACATTTTGGGCAAACGTTTGAGAGAGGAATTTCGTCTTCTCTACTCTGTCTTCAGGCAGGAAAAGCTGTTTCCGTCCCACTCAGCTCTCCCCTTTGTGGAGCATAACAGTTACTGCCATACAGCATCTCAGTGTACTGAAACATTCAGTAATAATCTTCCTGGGGTGAGAGCTGGGAGGAGAAGGGATGTGTGCCTTATTGAGAGAGGTTCGGTTCATTAGCTGTGAAGAAATATGTGGTGATGTGGGTGCAGTTATAATATAGCAGAGACGGATATGAGCACTTAGTAATTATGTGGGTTTCATGGTGTATCTAAAGAATTCGCAATGGTGGCATTTAGTGGTAATGCTTTTTACCAAAATCGTCCATATCTTACACAACTCTCCTTTCATGCTGGAAAAATACTCCACCTGCACTTTTGAGTCTCTGTTTCTGCAACAGGAAGAGCAGACTGAGCACACAGACAGGAGAGTGTGAAATAGCATCATATGTCAGAGTACATATACATCCACCCTCCACAGCGTCCCAGGTGACAGAGTTTGGGGGAGGATGGATTGGGGTCCTGTCAGCATCACATGGTTCTTTTCAGGATTTGCTCTGACACTGCTTTCATTTTGTGGGATGCTCAAAGAGCCATGCACAGTTTGGCAAGAAAGGATCTTCACCTCCTCATATTCCCAAATTCACATATTTCACACAAATAAATATCTATACACGTGTATCTGCATATGTATATACATATTCTTGCGCTTCTGGTGGCATTGTAAGAGCAGAATGTGCGCGCCTGTGTATTTAGGCTTTTTGATAGAAAATCAAAGAGAAATCTAGATTAGGTTTATCTGGTTCCAGGCCCCAGAACCAGTATCAAGGTTTGACACCTCTGTCTTATTTCAAATAAAGATGAGACTTTAGATCTAGGCTCTAAATCCTAGAACAGCTGGTTCCAGTCATCTTTGTTTTTTAGCTACAAATGTGTGTAATTATTCTGAGATCATTTCTGGAACTGTTGCGTCTACCGCCTCCCCATTGCATGATATATAGAAGAGAAATTGCAATCAAGTGCATAAGAACTGACAAAACAGAAGAACTACAAGAAATAAAGTGCCCAACTGCTGAAAAAGCTGTTTAGGCCTGCTGTCGGGTGAAGAACGGGGTAATGAAAAGTGATCACATACAGCATGGAGAATTAAACTGAGCACCACCATCTCAAATCAGTGGGAAAATTCAGAATTCGATATGAAACTTCTAAAAGCAGTCACTGATAGTAATGCCTCCAGCTCTTACCCCAACAGATAACACTTTCTAGAGATTTTGTAGGTCACACCACCAGAGAGTTTCTACCAACGAATAAGCGTCCTTTCATCGACTCTCCGTTTTGCTCAGCTTTCGTCATTATAGCATAACAGACATAGGCCACATTATCTTTAATGCTATTTTGATAGAAGCGATAGAACCTTGTGGAGTAACTTCATTTATTAAGAAACCAGCTGTCTGCTGAGAAGTCTTTAATCATTCGAGCAAGATGCTGTGAGAAGTACAGTTTGACTGTGATCTGATAAGAAGGGTCCTTCCAGAATGCACTTGAACCTGCATAGTTCATGCCATGCCTTTCAATCAATAAAAAAATAGCTTAGAAACTCATTTTATTTCCAAAGTTCCCCAAAAATTAAGCTCAGTTGGATAAGTTTTCACACACAATTATATAAATCTTTAACAAATCCCATAAAAAACTGGTTGATGGACAGTCAAAAGGGGATTTTTTTTAATTACAGGACTGAAATTATTTTTGGTTTCCATCAAACTGATTTTACAATATAATTATACATGTTTACCTCTGACTTATACCTTCTCCTTCACTGATTTTATAATAAAACAGAAATCCATCACTTGTAAAAAAAAAAAAAAAAAAAAAAAAAGAATTTATCCGATACAGAAGAACAAAGGTACTAGCATTTTGCGTCACAAGCCAGTCTTACAAATCATGTTAGGATTTTTCGAAGGGTCAATAACTAATGGTGGTTTCACATTGACTGGAATGTAATAAAAAAGTTTTACTAATTTTATATATTAAAGATAGACACTTTACATGACATTTATTCATAATATGGAACATCCAACCGCAGTAAAATTGGAATTTAGCAGAATGTGTTGTATTGATGTGGACACCTTTTCATTTTTTCAAATTATAGTAGATTTATCTACCTGTTATCTACACCATCTATTTTGGAGGTGAGAATTTGACAGCAGCAGAGCCTTCACCGGTCCATCATAGGTGCAAATGCCAAAATACCATGCACACTCACTCCTGTGGTCAATTAAGAATAGCAATTAACTCAGCATGTGTGTTGGTTAGCTGTAGTGTCAGAGTATTTAGCGAAAACAGTTTTAGCTGCACATGTTCCCTGTCGGGAAAAATAGCATGAGGGAAAATTGTTTACAAAAATAATCTGAAAATGAAGAATAAAGAAAAGTCATATCTGACTGTCGCTCTGGGCGGGGGTGCACAATGCAAACTTGTCAAGCTCAGAATCTCACAGAGACACCACAGATTACAGAAATATAAGAAGTAGAAAACAGAAATAGAGTAGGCAGCCCTGAAGTTATTGTTCGCACAGCATGCATTTTGCTGTGGTTTATATTTTGGTTTCAAGTTAGGCAAAGCCAATTAGTCCCAGTAGAAGGTTTAAACAATCCTGAAACAACACAACCAAAATCCATAAAACTTGAGGGGTCTCTCTTTGTAAACTTGAACTGAACAATAATGCCATGTGTTGATCAAACCAAAGTTGGATAGGTCTTTCAGCCTAAAATAGCCCTGTCTGATATATATGGCTTTGGAATAACTCTTAATGTATCTATTTTTTGTTTAGTCAAATACGGTTGAATCTTTTTCATGATGCATGTAAAACCTGAACAAGAAATCTGAACCTTTCTCTCCCTTGTTTGTCTCAGTTATCACCAGGGTCAGAGGAAGATGACCACGAGGGTCCAGTCTGTGAGAAGCTAGGTCGTATTCAGTTCAGTGTTGGATACAGCTTTCAAGATTCCACCCTCACAGTTAAAATTCTTAAGGGCCAAGAGCTGCCTGCAAAAGATTTTTCAGGCACTTCTGATCCATTTGTCAAACTTTACCTGCTGCCAGACAAGAAGCACAAACTGGAGACTAAGGTCAAGAGGAAGAATCTGAATCCCCATTGGAATGAGACCTTCTTGTTTGAAGGTATAATGGGGAGGACTGTTCACAGTGCCTAGACGTGCTGCTTTTCTGAGAATGAGATACATGTTAACATTATATGCCCGTTTCCTAGGGTTCCCCTATGAGAAGGTGGTTCAGAGGACTCTGTACCTGCAGGTTCTTGACTACGACCGCTTCAGCAGGAATGACCCCATAGGAGAGGTGTCCATCCCCCTCAACAAATTGGACCTGGCCAACATGCAGACTTTCTGGAAGGAGCTGAAACCCTGTAGCGATGGCAGTGTAAGTAAGGAGGGAAAGCAAAGGAATGGTTGAGGAAAGAAGAATAACAGAACAGAACGATGCAGATAATGATGAAGGATATGAGCCGATGGGACACAACGGGTGATATCATTCCTGTCTGCTGTGAGGTTCCCCGGGGAGATGCAGCAGCATGCTGTTGGGAGAGGGGATGGAAGGGAGTATGGAGAGGTTGACAGGTAGAGGATAAGCTCGCAGACAGCTAGAGGAGGAAACAGCCGTGCACTGCAGTCATCAGAAGCAAGAACAGTCTAAAAATGGGATAAAGAATAAACAATTTCACTGCTGTTGTTGTGGTGTATGATCTCTCCAGGGAAGTCGAGGGGATCTGCTTGTCTCCCTATGTTACAACCCAACAGCCAACACCATCACTGTGAGCATTATCAAAGCCCGGAACCTCAAAGCCATGGACATCGGAGGCACTTCTGGTATGAAAGCTTTTTTTTTATCTTTCAAGTATTTTTATATATTCCCCTGTTCACATTTGTTTATAATGGTTTCCAAGTGAACATGACTATCGCTTTTGTTTTCTGCTTGAAAAGAACACTGAATGCATCGTGAAAAATCAAAACTGTGTTCAGTTAAAGTGAAGAGGAACATTATTTTGGATTAGATGTACAAACTGGCACATTTCGTTCTCCTCAGACCCCTATGTAAAAGTGTGGTTGATGAACAAGGACAAGCGTGTGGAGAAGAAGAAGACAGTGGTAATGAAGCGCTGTCTGAACCCTGTTTTCAACGAGTCCTTCCCCTTTGATGTGCCTGCCCACGTGTTGAGGGAGACCACCATAATTATCACTGTCATGGACAAGGACAGGCTCAGTCGCAATGATGTCATTGGAAAGGTATCTCTTTCCCTCTTCTTTGCCTCCGCCTCCTTCTCTTCCTCTATGTTTCTGTTACTCTGACAGATTATTAGCATCTGATCATTAGACCAGTCTCTACTGACCCCTACTGGAACTACTGGACAAATCTTCACTGTAAATTACTATACTACCAGTGCCTTAAAAAAGACATTCGACTTAGTATTGAATATATGGCACTCATCTAATGCAACTTCAGATAAAACCCACACATATTGAAAAATTGGCCCGATTTTGGTCATTTCTCATCTGTGAAGCATCATAGAGGATGTCATTTGAAGTACTCAACATAATTTGGTGTAGTTTTACATCTCAAAGTCGAGAGGTTTTAATAAACTTCTGAATTTACTTCTGTGTTTTATATGGTTACTCCATCCTCAAAAGAAAATTGAGAAATGTTTTGGACAGTCTCACCTTTGACGGTCTAAACAGGCATGAAGATGAGAAATTGTAGAAAAATGGGATTTAAATTAGGATCTCTAAAATGTTGATAAGATATCTTATTACGCAGTCAAAGAAATGTTGCATACAAGAAGAAATGTTATCTATGTATCTGCATTCTGACTGTACATTTTAAACAGACAGTGATGATCCAATGTGGGCTAAGCCTTATAAAGTTATAGTACATCAACATTTCAAATGTTTTAAATTTGGATAAAACGTAACAGTAAATTTCTACTCTAAAAATGTCTAAAATATCTCAGAATGCGTCCTGGTACAAATTATAGAAACGATAAAAGAGAATGACACACAAATTGAGCATTTCTTCCTCAATCAGAAGTTTTACTGCACATTTTTGTTTCTGTCCTTGTCTTTTTTCCTTGTTGATGGAGCTGCATTTCCAAAAAACGTCTCTCATTTTACACATATTTCTTTTTATTTGTTGGACTTAAAGACAGAATAAACCTGCCCATTAACACTGACTGTTCACTTGGCGTCATGATATTGAGAATTTCAAGACTTCGTCTCCATCTCCATCAATCTTAAAGCCTTAGCTGTTACTAAGTGCTGCTTTGCAGTGTTGCTCTAATTCAGCACCACACAATGTTTAGTCACAGGTTGTTCCAACACTACCTTTGTTTAAACAGAGTTCATGAGAAGAGAACAAAGGAAAGGTTACCTCCAGATGTTGTTTGCATTGACTTTCATAGGCTTAATATACTTTCATTGCAGGGAGATGGTAGCTTGGTGTTCCAGCTTTCTTGAGCACAAAAGATCCTCCATAAGCATAATTTAATAGATTATTCGTTTAGATTACAATAGAAATGGGAGATGTTCTAAACTGTCTAGACTTATTAAGTTCTTTCAATATTTTTGTTCTCATTGTAAAACTTTTGTGAATTGAGAGAACTTTACAGGTCCCTGTAAGCCCATAACAGCAAATGTTAAAAAAAAAACTGAAATGAGAATGAATCATTCTCACAGCTTCAGTTCCATGTGTTTATTTTGAACCGACGAGTCACTTTTCAGTCTATATTAAATAACACTAACCTTTAACATGCTGGAATAACACCAAAGCTCAATTTAATCCTTGTGTTTTCTGATAGTGTGAGAATAAACTGCCTCCGTACATCTTTGATGAGCAATGTCATTCACATTTTCAGTAATTGCAGGTATTATGCCTATATCCTAACCACATACATTATCCGCCTACATGCGGCAGTCAAAGGCCGTTGCCTGTTTCACCACGCTCAAAACTAACACGTCACAGAACAAAGAAAACTTTCATTTGGCAGGTGAAGCTTTTCAGAGGATAAAAAACATTCCAGCTAAGGAGGAAAGCTTAGAGCTGAAAGAAGAGCTTTAGGCTGACAGTTTTTCTCCTCATAACCCTTTATTCCTTATTGGACAAAACATCAATCTTTTTTTCTATAACAATTTCATTGAGCCTCTTTGTCTTGTAGATTTATCTTTCATGGAAGAGTGGCCCTGCAGAGGTAAAGCACTGGAAAGACATGATGGGACATCCTCGTACTACTGTAGCCCAGTGGCATGCTCTCAAAGCCTGAGGGACCCGATGACCAACTTGCCTACAGTGTTTTCCCCCCAGAATTCAACGTCAGACTCATCCCCTGCTTCTAGCACACAACAACCTGCCCTACTCCCTTAATGCAGCGTTTGGCTGCAGACCATGTGTCATCTCTTTGTTCTCAGGCCTCTTTGATATTCATTTCCCTCATTCCTTGTGACTTCATGCCCCAAATTTCACCCCTTGTCAAGTTCTGTTTTTCTACCTGACTCCATCTCATCCGTTTGTCTGAACTGAAAAATGTCTTTCATGTTTGTCAAGATATCCCTTAATCTTTTCTCCATCATGGAAGCCATTCCCAGAGTTTAACATCAGAGCAGTACTTCTTGCTACCCGTGAATACAAACTACCAACCGAAAAAAGGGATCAAACTGATAGTCAAGCCCTCCTCCGTGGCAGTGAGATGGACTCTGGTCAAACATACACTTGTCTGTGAATCCCATTGACTGTGGAATCCATTTACCACCTACATCTGGTTCACAGGGAGGACCCTCATACTTTGCTCCGTGTCTTTTTTTTCCAAGTCCTCTTCCATTTCTGTCCCCGCTCCGCCACACCCTTAAAATGTCTGAAAAATCAGGAAACCAAGACAGACAATGGAAGAGTGATAGATTTCACTTGAAATAGACTGGAACAGGACTCTGTCACTCATCTTATGTTTCTATCTTTTAACTCTCACACCTATGTAATAATTCTCCCTTGGCTGGAACCCTTTGTTGTCTGTGCGTGCTGTGGGTGATGTGCTGTAATCCCAAATGAAGTCCATCCCAAAAAAAAGTTTTTTTTAAAAAAAGGTGTGTACATTGTAACACAGGTCAGAAAAGCCAAGTATCAAAAATACTTATTTCCATTCTTCTGGAATAGAAATCCTGATGGATGGGGAAAAAAGAGTGAAGTGATTAATGCTGTGCCATTATTTATTTATTTATTTATTTATTTATTTATTTATTTATTTATTTATTTATTTATTTATTTATTTATTTTAAATTCTTAGAAAATCACCCTGTTCTTCCAGACAAAGACAAAAAAGCAAAAACCAGCTTCCAGGATTGTAGAATAATATTCGTACATGTGAGTGCATGTGCAAAAGAGTGTTTTGATTTGTACAGCTAATGATAACATAGAAATCCTTGCCGATGGCAGATTTGCTGAAACTGGTGATGTTGCTTATGGACAGAGGTCAATAAAGTTAAAGCAGTCCAGCCAAATTACAAATACAGCCGATAGTATGAACTAAATCTGACATTTTCCAATGGAGTAGTTATGGGTTTGATCCTTTGACACCTTAAACGCTGTCCCTTATTGAGCAGCTATCTGTGGGGTTTCAGCCTGTGCCAACCCAGTGTCCCAAAATAGCAGCTCAAAACTGAAAGTTTGGAATTAGCACAGAAATATTATTATCCTGGCAATCCGCACACCCACATTTCTCCACGGCGCTTCCTCCATGAAAACAGCAGACAAATTGAGCCAGTTAATCTTAATATTGGAAGTATCTGAAAACAAAGATTAAAAAAAAGAAATTAAGCATTTGTTCTGATCTTTGGTGGTCTTTACTATAATGTAAAGAAAGCCAGGCCAGTGGGCGTGTTGGGGGGATAACATGCAGTAACCCTGACCTGCTGTGATATTCATTCAGCCAACTGAGCTTAAGGTTTTTGACTAGGATTTGGGGTCTGGCTGAAATGCAACATAATGTTCATGAAACGTTGTTGGTGTTGTTGAGTAAGGTGAAAAATAAGAGTTGCTTTAAGCCAAGTTTATACTGCATGATTTTCACACTCGCACACTGCCGTGTGTTTCGTGATCAAGTATTCTGAAGTCCCAGAGGCTGCACAGCACATGCAGGATTGGCAAAAGGTTTAAAGCTAATATGATGTAATAGCAAAACATTACAAGATTCATCAGCAGACTCAACCCCCAAATGATCATTATCACGCAGTTGCAGCTGCCATGCAGATAAGTCTGTCTTTTGTCATTAGTGTTACATTGTGATGCAATAGTTCCTGGTGATTCAGCCACTTTTGCTCAATCGGCTGAATTGGCAGCTTCTGTCCATGCTTCTACTCTCTCAACTTAGTGTTGATGTTACATGTTGGAACCATAAAAGATGCATGTTGCTGCTCAGGGCCAGTTGTTTGTGGCTCCATATATTTCTTTGCAAGGTCAAAATCTTGCAGTGTGAACCAGGCTTTGAAAATCAACTTTCGCGTACAAAAGTCCATAGGGTTTTTTTTCCCCATGTGACAGCTATGCTGCACTGCCATATTATTAAAGCTCAGGAGAGACCAGCTTCTTCACCTTTGAGCATCCTGTCTGGGTTCTTCACTGCCACTAGTGTTTTTTCCCCCTATATCCAAAATATCACCAATTAAAATTGGGAGTTTCTGCATGGTTTGTTAACCCCAAAAAACCCAAAATGTTCTCTTGTGACAACAGTGTCATGCACCAAAAAAAACAAGAGTAAACTGACTTTTAGTATTCTTTAACTCAAGTTCCCCTTATATTGCTATTCACTGCCTTTGCTATTACAGCTGGTGGTTTCAATAATAAGAATATAATACAACATTGTCAGGGAAGAAACTAAAATCATCGTCATCAGGCCCTCTCGGTGCGAGCAAGGTGCTAAGTAAGACCGAACATGCAGTCTTTCATAAGATGCAGACCTTGAGGCCTTCTATAAACCTTTACTTTCAACTATAGGAATGATGTTCTATTCATTCCTTTATTTATTTTTAATTATGTTTACTTTTTGGTGTGTGAATTGGGTGAACTGACAGTTCGACAGGCATAAACCAAAAGGTCATTTGTCAAAAGTAATTATATAAAGGAGGAATAATTTAGTTAATGGAAACCATACTATCCTTTTCAGACATGTAACAGAGTTCATCTAGATGCACAGACTTTAGCCCAAATTATTTATTTCTTTTATTCTTTTTGCATTTGAGTTCTGGCAGAAGTACAGGCCAGTCTTCCAGGAGTTTGCTTTACTGCCCGAGTGGGACCTCCATCCAGTCCTGTATCGACACATGTTGATCACAAGAGTTTTCTTTCACACTCCGCTGTTTGTTTTTGTCTAATGGATGTGTGCATGTGTGTGTGTTTTCCACTGTGCGTGAGAGTCAATATTTAGACTTTTTACTTTGCGTGATTGTATTTATTGTGGGTCCCTTTGTGTGCATCTGGAGTTCAGTTTAGCCGGTTTAATACAGAGCAGCATTGTTCTCCCTCTGTATGAATTCAAATGTACAATTTTATTGTCGCCTCTTTAAGAAACAACGCACTTGTTGACGACAATGCTGGAACAAACCTCTCTTCATAGCAGGGTTGTTTTCCTCATGCAGCTCGAAGGGCAAATCTCTTACACATGAGTTGAGACTGAAGGTGACGGGAAAAAATATCGCAAACCAGCCTTTCACCAACCCCAGATTAAATCTCTTTTGTTTGAACCATCATGTAACCAGATTTTAAGACAGAAGCAGATGCCGACATTTTGTCCTGGATGCCCTATCCATCCTTCCCATCTGGTCCAATATAATTCACCAAAAAGACAATGGATGGCTCTTTAACATCTCAGCTGGCGCTCTCCCAAAACTCCCCTATTGTGCACACATGCTTTTTGGCACAACATGCTCTGTGTGTGCCTTATAAACTCTGCCACGCCTTGCTCTTCACCATATGCGCTCCCTCTCCAAGTGTCAGGAAGGAGGGAGGTAAGGTGAGACAGAGGATAACCATCACCTCTTTGCGTCACTCTTAGCTATGTCTCAGGTCAGAGAAGAGCATTGGACCGTACTAAAATGAGCAGGAAGAGACATCTTTCTGTCCTGTGAAGGGATTATTCGGAGTGCCGCTGACAAAGCATTACATTCCAAAGGCTTGGTCAAAGTCACCTCAATCAATGCTATTTAAATATTGGGTATTGGTATATTTTTTTAAGAAATCGAGCTAAAAAACAGCCGTCTTTCTACACCCCTCACTGGCCAAATACCACACGCTGGTAAGATTTACCGGACAAGCTCGCATTTCTGTTTTAGGGCATTCTTCTAAGGGACTGCTTGAAGCAAAGAGAGGTTAACCAGCAACATTTTAATTTCTATACTGTACAAATGATTGTGAAGTGTCCTGTATGTAAAAAAGAGAAGAAAATATCAGTATTTATTGGGGTTGTTGATATCTGTCTGTCTTTGGTATCACTAACCCCCTTTTTGTCACTCCTTTTTCTCTTTGTAGTAACACATCTGTGGGGTACACGATGTTGAATATCAGCCATTTATTTTTTTTAAACATGTACAGTGTATATACTAATATAAATGTGTACATAAAACAAAGAATCTTCTGGTATTGTTATTTGTTTCTTTGGATTTGTTTTTTCTTCATCAGTTTGGGCCATACTTTTTTCAGATAAAATTGCAGAGATGTTGTTTATTTATAACTGAAATCTCTGATTTGAAGGAAATGTGCAAACCGGTGAAAGTAAATAAGAAAAAAATAAATGATTTCCAGATTATTCAAAACCTAGATTTCATTTAAAATTGGACAGGGCCATGTGATCCAATAACATGGATATTCACATATGTGCAAATTATCAAAACATGCTACAGTATGTATTATGGCTTTTAAACCATGTGTGGATAATAAGATGGAAGTTCCCTCTCATCTTGAATCAAGATGGCCTACATGATTTTTGAACTGACTCATTAGACTATAAGGCAGTTTTCCACTTCCATGAATCTGTTTCTAATTATCTCTTGCCCAGGGACAGAGGCGGCTTTCTTTGTGTTTGGTTGTATTTGTTTTTCTCTGCATAACAGTTTTAACTGTTCAATGCAAACAGTTTATAAAATGATGTCAGCACAGAGTGATTCCTATTACAGAGTTATGTTTGGTTTTAAATCATCAGTTTTAAAATCAATAACATAATGTCTATCTTAAATTGATCATTTCTAAGATGACGATTTTAAGCTTTTTAATCTCATATGACTGAATAAGAATTTTGTTTTTAGGTTAAATTTCTCAGAAACACATTCAACAAGCAGTAACAAAATGTCATAATTATTCAGTTTGCAGTAAATCAATGGCTTATCAATGTTTATCAGATTCTGGATCTCACTCTTACACCAGCTTTGAATAATGACACATTGGGCCTATGTTAAAATGAACACTGCTCTTGTTTCTGAAGATATCGCAAGTCAGATATTTAGACTCTTTATTGATCTCAAGAATTAAGGCAATGGACGACATTGCCTTTGTATTTCAGGTTTTAATGGAGACAAGACAAGGGTTGCACCTAAGAGAGGAACCAACTCTCCTGCCACACCGCTTATGGCTTTGAGATCAGTTTTCTTTTTGCCCTCTCCTGCACAAAAGTCTCCAGCATGCAGGGCCAAGAAAAGGGGCTGGAGGGCTGCAAGAAGGAAAATGTGAGATTGAAATTTCAAGGGAGCAGAGGGTGTCTGCAGCACTAAGGATAAAACAGAGAGTTGTCACGACACAGGAAGCAGCAGTGGAGGATGACAGGAGTGCTGGGCTACAGATAAGTACAGTGGGTGTGCGTGGGCAACTGATGAATATACACTCTAAACAAGCTTTAGAGCCATAAAGACATGGATTTTGCTCCCCTGCATGTGAGATCTTCAGGTAGAACCCTCTTTATTGATGAAGGAAAGACTTGCAACA
The DNA here is from genome assembly GCA_013363375.1 of Menidia beryllina. Lineage (NCBI taxonomy): Eukaryota > Metazoa > Chordata > Actinopteri > Atheriniformes > Atherinopsidae > Menidia > Menidia beryllina. Next base: position 5,832,973 of record JABUIW010000020.1, read on the forward strand.
GCCAGTTGTTTATTTCAGTGCTGAAAAAAGTAGTGAAATCCTTCCACTGTAAGTAGCAGACAGTAGGGAGTTTTTATGATATACTGAAGCGATACGCCTTCAGTTCCAACATGTGATATGTTGCCTTTGTGTTATTTATACCAAGTTACAGTGGTAAAATGCTTGGGACTTTTCCCGCTATATTCTTTTTTTGTTTCTGTTCTTTTTAGGAGTTAAGCGTAGACCTTTTTACAATTTTATATAGTCACTTACTTCCAAAGATAACCAATACCTATTTCTTCTATTTATATTACTGAATAATAAGACCGAAAAAAGCACTACAAAGAACTTGCAAAGTATAAAATACAAAAATATTTTTGCAAGGTGTCTCATATCTGTTCTAAAATAAAGTGCATAAATCTTCCGCCAGAGATAAAAATAAATAGTGAAACAGATGGCAGAAGTGCAGTAAAGACAGAGGGGAACCCTTCTGACATCATCCCGGTCTATTTTAGAACAAGCTGCGTGCAAAAAAAATGAAAGAGGTCATTCTTACTCATATATCCCTTTTTTCCAGAGCTGCGCCATGAAATGAAAACGCAAATGCTCTCAGTGTCCGTGACGCTGGCTCGGTTGTGTAACACCTTGGCTGCAGATCATGTGTACATTATAATTCTGTGGACGTACACAAGCAGGCCTATCATCTGTTTTCAAATTCTGCGCACATCTCCTGGCCAGAGGGCATCTCTTTTCTGCAATCAGTACAAGGTTCCACTGAACCAATATGACACACAGCCAGAAAAGAAATGTTCCCTGTAGTCAACACATGCTGATAGGGTGCTGAAGGAGAAGAAAACAACCTAATCTATTAGGTTTTTTGATGAAAAGTATGGATAATTTCACAATAGATCTAAATAGAAAACATGAAAATTAAACCTAATCAATGTCAACTATTTTAATATAAAAAAAGTAATTTTCATTTGTTAGTTTTTTTTTCTCCAAATGACATGCATAAATGCTAACAAACTTAATTTCCACTATTTATGCTGATTTATAAGTTTGAGCAAACATAAGTGTCCATTTTAGATTCAGACCTTCGGACAGCATATTCTAACAAAAGAATTATCTGATATAATCATTTCAGGTGAGCCATTTGCTATTTGATGCCACAATCAGCAGGTGTTTGAATTCAACAGTGAAATGTGCAGTGATATGCTGCCATCTGTGGTCTGATAAGGGGTCCTGCAGGCAGCACAACCTTCATTATGTAACTTTCTGCTCATGCTGTCAATCATGGCACTCTGGTGTCATGTGATCACTTCATATGCTACAGGATAACAGCCATGTTTAACAAAAAAAACATAAGCAAAACAATCACAGCATTCAAGTCGAACATTTATTAAATAAGCAATGAAATCACAGCATCCATCTATTAAGGCTTGCTTTCAGGAAGCATTTCGCACACAAAGCAGGTCGAATATACAGTAACGAATCACTTAGTTATAATACATTTAATACAAATGTTCAGAACAGTTTTCCTGTGTTCAATTATTGTCATTTACTGTATGTCTCATGAACAGTTTCCCTCATCGTCATCAAATATCCCGCCCCTATGATGGCTGCCTACACAGATAAAAGTCGTTTTCCTCTGAGCTTAATTTTGTCATGGAATCTCAGGAGTTCCAAACATTTTAAACTTTTGCATTTAGCTGTATGCTCTCAGAGGAACGCTGCTGACTTCCCAAAGATCTTATCGGAGGATTATCACATTCATATTTACACAGTACACCTCCTTCAACATATCTCTGAGAAGGTCCTGAATGTCAAGGGCATCAATGACTCTCTTTATCCAGGTACTCCAAGTTGGGCGCATCCAACCGTTGTTCCTGGTCACGGTTCTTTGTGAACTCCTTTAGCATATCCATGACCTCTCCTTGGTATACATCAGGGGTTGGCTGAGCTTCTGCCAACAGAAAGTAATTAGATCAAGTTAGACTTAAACTTTTTAATATACTACTTTCAGGGAAAGAAGCCCTGTCAGACATTACATTCTCTACTCTTATCACCAATAAAAGACCATTATTCTGAGGTTTCCAAAGAGCTGATTATTTTCAAAGACAAACTAAATGAGATGCTAATACTGCAATTGAAAACAGGAAGCCTCCCTCACCTTAAGTTCCAACTGTCTACCCTTGGACATAATTATTCATTATAGAGAAAGCTGACTGCTTAATTTGTTGTTTGTTTGTCCTGAAATGTTATACCAATCATTCAGCATGTTGCAAGCACTGCCCACCCAAACAGACAAATAAAGTTAAAAGGAATTGAGAAAGGTTGTCTTGAGACCGAGCGCTAGCTCTAGCAGGTTAGGCGTCAGCCAGAAGACACAGAGGAAAACAGCGTCAGAAGTTCATTTGTATGCAGCACTGTTTGCAAAGTATTTTCCAGCAGCCATTAATTACTCCCAGGTGTGTAAGACACAAGGCTTTTCATAATTATAATACCCATTGAGTTTTTCTTATTTCTGTGTTTTAGACTGAATTTTTTATTGAGTTTGGTCTGCTCTTCTGACAGGAGTCAATCCTGAGCTAGGGAATAAAATAGCTATTGAATAAAGGCTCTGATCCTGGCATTTTTAAGACTGTAATAGTAAAAGGGAAGATGCTGAAAGGTCTGAAGGGACAAGCTAAACGTAATGGAGATATGGATAATTGAATAGAATTTAAACTTTATTTAATTTATTAAATTCAATTTATGGGAGTCAAAACAATAGGTAATAAGTGTTGTAATATTTCACAGGTTATATTGAACATTCGAGGAAACACTTGTCAGGCAAAAATAACTTTTCACTTACCTGTTGCCCAATAGTAAATGTCCCAATCGTTGCTTGGTTCATTAATCAATCTGTCATACTGCTTAAGCTGGCCATCAGTCATTGTGTTGAGGTATCGCTTTGCAAAAAGGCTACAAGAGAGAATTAATTAGTCTCAGATGTCTCTTTAAAAGGAAAATCACAAGTTCTGATCATTAACACAAAAAAAAAAATCAATGAAACATGCCTGCTCAAAAACTTTCTGCATCTGTTGTGAAATAGTATTTGAAGAATTAAGACACAATTAATGTGACTTAACATATCCATTAAAGAGTATGTGAAATAGAGCTTTAACCAGGTTGCTAACTTAAAAACTTTATTCAATCCTGATACAAGATACAACCTTCTGCCTCTTTTATAAACACTGAACAGAGCTACATTAGTGCAGCTCTCACATTTTAAAAACAATAACAACTTATAAGTATGGAGGCATGACAGGCAGAGGAGTAAAGAAAAAAGAAACAGATGTAGCATAATAACCTGAGCAGTATGCAGTTCTCCAGCATGCCCCTTTTGCGACTCTCATAAAGAAGCCTGCGTCTCTTGATGTCAACGGGCTCGTCCATCTTCTCCACCCAGGGGGGCAAGGGGATCTCGATCAGATCTGCCTTGTTGTCCTCGGGAGCCTCTCCTTTGTAACCCCGAAAAGACACCATCCCTGTGATGGCTGGTCTCCGTGCTGCCTGGCACACTCCGGTAATAAGCTGGCAAGTATAAACACACGTTCAGGCTCACCATAAGTTACATAGTTGAATGATCTAGCAGCTGATCCGCACTTCTTGTAACTATATCTAAGACGAGCAGGTACAACTCTTAAATATTTTGCCTCTGCATGTTCAGACTACTAAATATAAATGGCACTAGTTCACGTTCAGGCTGATGTATTCATCTTATTAATAGGGAGAGATTGTAAAATGACACAACGGATTAGTATCAAATTACAATGTTTTAGTTTGATATGTTCCATTCGGTTTTGAGGAGCATTTAGCTAACCTTTAGCATGTTTCAGCCGACAGAAGCTGCGGGGAGTTACGTAACATCACGCACGTTGCCCAGTTGTACAACTGTCCTCTGACGAGGTACTAAACTACACGAACTGTTTTAATACGGTGTATGTTGTTCCATTGGGAAACAAAAACGCTATTTCACAAAAATAATATCACAATACCACATTACACCAAACAATTTCATAACAAAGTAATTTAGCCTGATGCTGAGATGGCTGGTAAAAAAGGACAAACAACAACATATACTAAGACAATGAACACAACATTAGATAGCTTACCCTTTTTGCAACAAGGGAAGATAACATTTTTCCTTTCTCTCCCGTAAGGAGGACAGACTGTTGAGAGCACCTTCAATCACCGAAGTGGAGACCTTTGTGTCTGACTTCTGACAAAAAAATACACAAGCTTGCGGCGTCACGTCACGACGATTGTGCACGGCAAAGCTACCGACTGCACACACAAGAACGTATCGACCTTAATGATGTTACCTAAAGAGTAAACAGCTGTTAGGGGTCAACGCTGTATAGACAAGGAGTTGTTTAATTTATGTATTTCACTGACATACATTACCCATGTGAACTATTATTGAGGTTATATTAGAGCTTGTAAGGGAAATAAAATATAGGAACAAATAAATTGGTCCTTGTTCTAACCCGGTTGAATATTCCCACGTACCTAAATTTTTACTGAAAAAAATTTGCATTAGCTGATCAAAGATCGAGCATACAGTAGTCTGAAACGGATTGGGTCAGTAGTCATACTTGAAAGACCGTGCATGTTTTAAGAAGTGTACAGAAAAAAACCTTAAGTAGCGCTGCTCTTATCTCGGTTTCCCATTTTGGTTAGCTAGAGTGCTTTTGGACCTAGACGACACATTGAACGTTAGCAAACAAAACAAACCGTTAACGTTACAATAATTGTCTCAACTACGCCCGTTGCCGGTATGCTTTGTTAACTTGCAACGTGTAACTGCACAAAGTCAACCAGAAAAAAATATTAGATATTAAATCAAGACGAAGTAGTAGCAGTTGAGCATCTGTGGCCCACGGGATGGCTGCTGCACCACCTGCAGCCGGACCCAGCACCTCCAAAACCCAACCAACAGATTTTTACGGTGATCTGAATCCAATCGATGAGGTGAGTGGCAGATTTTCTCAGCATCCGAGAGATGCAATTTTAAGTTGTCCCCAATTGACTTTGTAAGATATGTAATATAGATTTTTACTTGTTCGTTGTGTGAAACAATACTAATTTAGAAAGTTGATGTGTTCTGTCAACGTCTCCTAATATGCAATTTCATTAACATGCCGTTTCATTAAGCACGTTTGCCGGACTCAACGTATTTACTTTTAAAACATGTATTTATATATTTGTTTGTTTGTTTGCTGAGTTTCACCAAAAACTAAGGGAATGATTGTTTACTGAGATTAACGTGTGTTTCAACTTCAGGTTCCATTAAAACAGTTCCACTTGGTAACTTAAAAGGCCAACATCACCTTATGTAAAATAAATTAACAATATAGATAAATTAATGGAACCATTTGAAATTGGAATGGAGTGTGCACACTGCCATGCTACACTCTCATTTGAAAGTGAAAGTTAATGTCTGTTCTACCTTTCATTGCTCAATGGTTTTAAATGGTTTAAATCGTTAGTTTTCTTATAATTCTCGTGTTTGGTTAGTTCATGCAGTACACATAGACAACATTGTGTGAAATTATTTTCTGATCTGTCCCACACAGGACCTGGAGAAAATAGCTGAAGCAAATGAACTTTTTGATGCTGTTCTAACTGGCTCAGTTAATCAAGACAATAAGACCTCAATGAATGCCACTAAGAAAGCGCCAGCTACAGTGGATTGTAAATCAACTGATGAGAAAACACAAAAAGAAGGAAGCACACTCACAAGACTGTCTTTGTATATTGGAAATTTCCCCTGGGTAAGTTCCACCCTCTAAGTGTTAGCCTGATGTGGCCATGCAAAACAACTGAGATTAACCTGCACAAGTCTCCTTATTATGCTCGGAGTTCTCACAACAATAGTGTTCCACATCACAAATGTGGAGGGTGCCAAGGGGCAAAGCATTTCGACGGCTGCTTTCTCATTGATTCCTTTAAAATCTGCTTATTTTTGCAGTGGACATCTGATAGGGACCTCACGAGCATGGCCCTGAAACTGGGCGTGAAAGACGTTATAGAGGTTAAATTTGCTGAGAACAGAGTAAATGGTCAGTCAAGAGGGTAAGTGTTAAAAAGTTGAACACATTAACATAATATGTGAACAGAAGATTTTCTTTTGGAGATTTCTATGACCTAGTACTGATTTGCATTGAGGCTGCTTCTCTTCATCACAGATTTGCAGAAGTGGTTGTAACATCAGAGGAGTCCTTTAAAATACTGTTGGAAAAAATCCCTCAATTTCACATTAATGGAGAGAAGATCGACTGTCGCTTCGCCACTCGCCAGAACCTCACCGTGTTTGAGGACATTGCTAACAAACGTGAGAGCATCTTAAAGAAATATTGCTGATGATATGATATCCTGATGGTGTTGCAAAAAATCAACATGACTGTCATCTTTTACAAAGCATTGTGTTCCCCACAGGTATACCTCTCCGCGTTAACTCAAGTCAGAAGGAATCTGATTCTGCAGAGAACCCCACTACGTTATTGTCCCAGGAGTCCAGACTTCCTCCCACACCTCCACATTTTCCCATTGCAAACAGCTTTCCCTCATCTTCAAGCTCTTTTATTACTCAGCCACCTCCACTGTTTCCTCAATTACCGCCAGCCATCCCTCCACTTATGCTAAACCATTTTTTTCCTCCTCCTCCTGCCCTTGTCCCTGGCCAGCCACCTCCAAGTCTTCATATAAATCCAGCATTCTTCCCCCCAACACAAGACAGTCAAAGCAGTACAGTGTACAGCCACCAAAAGTGAGAACCCCCACGGTTTTTCTTTACACACTGACAACCATGATGTGTGTGTGTGTCTATATATATATATATATATACACAAAAAAAAAAAAAAAAAATATATATATATATACACACATATAGATTTTTCAAATATGTTGAGACTAAACTTGCATAAAACAGATTTTTAAGTGATGAGAAAGTGCAGGACAAAGAAACACACACCACTAAAACATTGGTTGCAGCATTTACTTTTTATCTTCGTTTGTTGATGGTTAGAATAATTTCAGAAGTTACTATATTCTCTCCTTTTTTTTATTCCGTCTCAGACCAAGTGCAGATAGAGATTTCGAGGAGCTAATGAACCGAAACAGAACTATTGCCAGCAGTGCAATCACCAAAGCTGTGTCTGGAGCAACAGCCGGTAAGTGCAGACGCTCGGGTTCAGAGGTGAAGTGGAACAAATTTAGGGAGCCACGTGGGAAAAGGATTTTTTCATCTGCTACATTTTCTAATTAAGGGGATCTGCGTATGGCCATGGAGACCTTATTAACGGCCATTGCCATCATTAAGCAGTCCAGGGTGTATGGAGATGAATGCTGCCAAGCTCTGGTCACCTCACTCAAAGACTGTTTGGTCTCTATACAGGGTGACTACGGCTACAGGTCTGTATTTGTTCCATACATACATACTGTATCTGGGTATCAGGTCAGGAACATTTTAGGGTGAATAGAATAAGCAGTTACTTCCTTTTTTACTCAGGAGCGGCAGTCATTCTGGAGAGAAAGAGAGAGTCCGGGACAGAGGTCGTGAAAGAGACCGGGACCGCGACAGAGAGCGAGAGCGCGACCGAGACCGCCATAGAGACCGCGACAGGGATGACTCGTATGGCAGGGAAGGTTCTGGCATGTCTCGACGACACAGAGAGCGTTCCTGGAGCGGAGAGAGGGAGAAGGAGCGCTCCCGGGAACGTGACAGGCACAGAGATCACAGAGACCGATACCGCTAACTTGGTAAGCTTCCTACTGATTTCATTGTTCTCTTTGTGCAGATTTTTTAATCCAGTGGGTGTAATATTTGATATGTCATCACAGAGTAAGCTGAGTCATGACTGCAGAAAAGCACAGGTGTGTCTATGCAGATTAACGATGGGAGTTGCACCGGGATCTGCGACGATAGCGGTCTGCTTGCAGACTTAGTAAAGAATTGCCACAGAATGCAGTCAATAAAGTTATTGTCCAGCTCCGTTACTAACAAAATGTGTGTTAAAAAAAGAAGAAGAAAAAAAGCTGTCTTGATCTCCAGGTCAGACGCTGTACATTTTGGTCCTCAATGGAAAAAGTTTATTTTGTTTGCTTTGCTTTCTACTGAGGCAGCTCCAACTGAGACTTCCTTAGTGATGAAAACTAAACTGCAATTACTATGCTTCATTTTATTGTAAATGAAACTCTCATCCAACTGGATGATTTTTTTAGGTACAACCTTAGTTTTGTTTAAAGAAGACATTAGGCTAAGTCAGGAGTTTTTACTTTTTATAAAATCTTGCTGTTCAGAACTTGTTGGCTTGACAATCTTTTGTGTCCTCTGGCTCTTACTGCACCATCATTATCCCACACTTGTATATCCCATTTACCTGTCAGACAGTATCTATGAACAGATTTGCCAGGAATGCTTAATCAGACCTTTACTAATGATGAAGTCACTTTTTGGAACAGTTGAGGTGATTGCAATTAGAAACATTAAATAAGTATTCAGTTGACAAATTCAGTTTTGCTCAAATATTACCTGAAAGTTTCTGTTATATCCAGTCCATATGCAAAGTGTGTAAGCGGCTTTGAGATTACTTTTTTTCTCCCTAGACTGGTGAATATGTGAAGAACGGAAGGGGCGTTTTGTTTTTGCACCACATTGTATAAAAATGAAGAGGAACCTTCGATGACACCGAGCGTCAGATCTCAGTCTTTGTATGATTTTGCTGTCTTTTATGTTCACAGTAACTTCTTTTAACAAAGGAGAAAAAAATCTAGTTGTAGATTTGTGAAATACATTTCAGTGCCTGCATGCATAGTAACACCTCTAACATATGTATGTTTGTTTTCACCTTATTTTGTAACAAATCTGCAAATTAAAAAAGAACATTCCCTCAAATCACTCGCAGTGTTATTTCTGAAATAACATCTACTTAAGGAAATCAAGTGTTTATTAATTTCTTGTGTATTTGGATTCTATGTTCTAAATATAAACCATATTTAATCAAAAGCCAAACTTGAATAATTTCGTATTGATTAGTGTGTCATTTGAAACATCTAAATTACTGTAAATTGTTTGGAAAACATGTAACTTATGGCAACAAGATAAGACAAATGTCAAAAGTCGTGTTTAGCAACACATTTATTTAGAAAAAAAAAGTAATTGGACAGGTGAACAGTCTTCTCTGCGGTTTTCTTTTTTTGACAAACATAATACAAATTACAATTTCACGACCCCCCAAAAAATCAAAGTCCTTTGCGTTACTTCTCCAGTGGAGCATAATTTAACAATTTCTCAATGAGATCCACATGAGAAAGAAGCATCCTTCGACAACAGTATCTCTTCAGGCCAAGGGCATCAAGTGCATCTCTTAGGAAGGAGAGAGGAATCAATATCAGTCTTAATGCAAACACAGCTCACTGAATATATACAAAGAGATTAGTGCAGACAAAAATGAGATAGCTGCCTAAATGGCGTCAGGTAACAGACGCCATTTTTCAAACCATTCAAGTCTGACAACTTGAGAGGCTTCAGGGTTTGATGTATTAATGCAAATTGCGCATCTGCAGCTGAGTGATGCAGCAAAGAAAATATGACAATACTTTCTTTGAGCATTTTCAAAACCACTTTAAGAAATTTGTCTGCAAGTGCGCTTGGGGCCATGAGGAAGGGTGTACGGGTAAACGACAAATGGTTGATAATTATCTTACCCTTCGGTATACTCTGCTTGAAGTAGACCGAGGTACGCCTCCCATTTGTTGCCCACGATCTTCCCACAAGTGAAGCACCTCACAGGGATAATCATTGTTAATATACCTGGAGGCAAAAAAACGGCAGATTGTTACCATCAATGTCTAAATACAAGGCAGGGTGAGCCTGATTTTAAGTAAATTATACATTTCCATGCTGTTACTTTAGTCTTTGCATTACATACTGCGACTTTAAAAGAAACACCATGCTGGGTAAGCATGCTAACGTGGCGTTGCGTTGTTTTGCTAGTCAAAAGCGACGTTTAACTGACGCATAATAGTTATATCTGAGAGCTTTACCATTACCGTGTCTGTGAAAGCATATATAATACAAGATTCTATATATTCCAATAAATTACGATATATTAAGGAGTCAGTTTAAGGTTGTAAGAGAAACTTGAACCGTGCAATGGGCTAGCCACCGACTAGCAACGACTTGAAACATGCTGCCACGACCCACATAATCATAAAGTTTGGAGGATTATTTTCCATTAGAAGAACGTAATATAAAACGTTAGGCCGTATGTACTCACAGTCTCCAATCGAGTTTGGGAAGCAATTAAACCCTTTGATTTTCAGCGAAACACCAATTCCAACGAGGTGTTTAGAACTTCCGCCTGGCCGAGTAACAACTTCCGGTAAAATCAACCAATAAAAAAAACGCTACACATGATTTCTTTATTAAAGTGCACTTCATCATGTTACTGTTGTTGTCGTGCACAAACATCTCTTTAAAATGTTATATGTGTACATGATATCTCCAAATTTACCCTGAAAGTGAGGAATCTCTCTTAAAATAAACTGTGAGTAAAGATAGCTACAATTCATTAAACCACACTAATCTCTCTGACAATTAATTTTAAATGCCTCTACAAATTTAGGTCATTATGATAAATAAATGATTACATATAAATTAAATTATATTTAGCTGAACATCAATACATAAAAATATGGTTTATGAGGAAATGTTAAGAATGCCTGAAAGTTAAACCATACTATCTTATTTTTTAGTATTAGGACGGACGTATTCATAATACAATTTTTTTTAAATATCAAGCCATATATTTGTTTAACTTTTAGTTGTTAAAAAGGTCAATTTTAATCTCAATACCTGAAAATACCAAGTAAATTAAAGACTGAGAAGGGCAGAAGTTCAGTAAAGGTAAAAATTCATTAAAGTGAGTACTCTTGCATGCTAGGGCTGGAAATGCTTTGCTAACACAGTATTTTCAAACAAACCAAAATAATCTCAGAAATTACCAATAATGATTGTCTTAACTGAAAGAGACTTTCTTTTATCACACCAAGAAACACTCATATGGACTGGTTCACTACCTTTAATAAGGTTGGATTTTAAACTCATTTTTTACATTTAGACATTTGGAGGCAGAGGGGAAGGTGCAAAAAGAAGATATGTTAAAGTATATAAAAATATATATCATATCCATCATTATCATTACAGCCACCATGACAATTATCAGTGGCATCATGTAACATCACCATCATTGCCATCAGTACATCATACATCATTACATCATCTATGTAATTTAACTTGCTACAGCACATATGCTAAATGAGGAGTCCTACCTGAATTATTGCATTTATACGCTGTTGAAATTATGAAAATAGGAATTTTCTTTTCTTTTTTTTTAGTACACTGTATTGTACAATGTAAGGTGAAAATTGATTTGGTGTTGGCATACTATCATTTGGAGATGTTAGGGGTTTTGACTAGTGAATGTGGCATGTTCAAACAATATTTTCAGTAAGAACTGTGTTAGAATTATACATACCCTCATAGCAAAACTCAAGTGATGTGAGTATCAGAAAAGTCATTCTGCCATTTCAACTCTTCTAGCATGGACAACTTGATGGGTTTTAGAATGCACAGTGAGAATATGGTGTGCAGCTGTACAGATGAGTGTGTGCAGCAATGCCATTGTAACAGCTTTTTTGTTTGCCCCCTTGAAATTAATTATGGAACAGTACATTCACACTTTCATAGTGTTATAAAAGGATGTTCTCCTTACATTGTTTGCTTATTATGAAAACATAGGAGGCGCAGAGACATCTCCCTTTTTTAGGGCAGCAGGCTTTAAACCTGATACTGGAACACTAATGGCTCTATACAGCCTGGTACAGCTAAGCATTCACTGTAAAATGTAAACAGACTGAGCTGGCAACTATTGTTGTTAGACAGGAAAGGTTTCTGATTTCTGATATTTAACAGTAAACTAAATCCTTCTTATCCCACATCAAAGCACAAGTTCACAAGTACGTTTTACTCCTTAAGAGCAGGTAATACATGCTCAACAGTCAGTTGTTTACTATTTCTCCACCACCACATAACATTTAGTTTTAGATTTCACTGTTCCTATTGTATTTAACTTTCAACATTAAAAAGTTCTGACTATGCTCATTTTGTATTAAGCTTATAAAATGTACTCCCATTTAATGACCCAATTTGGTAAGGTAGACCCTATAATTAGAAATAGAATAAATAATTATTCCCTTGTATTAATGACAGCCCAGAAACAGCCCCAGTTAACTGGTCCATAGCTATATGATGAAACCAAATCAGATCTACACATAGTTTAAACAGTCAGATCACCACATGTCAAATATGATAGTAAATAATGTGTTAAATGCAGCTTAATGTTCCATTTCTCATTTCAAACTGGCTAAAATACAGATAGACAAATCCTCATCAAATCTGTCGAACCATCTGATTTAATCTTATGCTGGACAGTGGAGTGCCTGCACTTAACCTTCGTATGTCTGAATTGGTTGCCTGCTTTACCTGGGTGGAATTTTCTTTAGCCAAAATATGTGCAATACATCCCAGTGCATAAATGCAAATGTTCTCTTACCAACAATTTCAATTGTATAATTCTGAATTTAAATAAGAACCTAGAACTCCAACATCCAAAGAACATCATGATTACAGTGAATGCAGTTTTTCATCATCTCAAAGCAAAATGAACCAAGCTCATTTCTGGTTCGATAATGCACAAATATTGCAACCTTTTTTCAATATTTGTGCTAACGGGATTAAACAAGATAAAGCAGTCAAAGCAGATAAAGCTACCTGTAGAGAGTATAGGCCCGCAAGTTTAGTGATACAGTGAGTCTTTTTCTTCTTTTTTTTCTTAGGAAATAGATAAATACATTTCATATGCAATATTATAGCAACTTCATGCATATACTAAGTATAAATATGCTCCATACACAGCTTGATTAAAACTTCAATGGGTTGATTCACTACGAGTGAGAGCAGGCCAAAAAACAAACGAAAACGCACAGATTGCACAGTGTCTTCCCATCCCCCATCTGCACCATAGTCTGTGAACCAGTCAGCATTAATTCTTTAAGTTATCAATCAGTAAATACCCTAATTAAATTCAAAGATTTGGTTTTAATTTCTCCTCGCCAGCAGCAACGCTCCCACCAAGATGGCTCCTGCAGCAATAACGACTCCACCGATCAGGAAGGGTTTCAGGTGTTCCAGAGAGTCTGTGCCGGAGGCCGCAGCCTCGTCACCTGCTCCTGCTGCCGCCGATTCAGCTTCTGCCGCTCCATCCTGGGCAGGAGGGGGGTTCTCGGGCTCGGGGGCTGCAGGGGCAGGGTCAGCCTTGCGTGGGGCGACTGGCTCCTTCTTCTCTACTTTAGTAGCTGCCTTGGGCGCTGGTGCCCCAGCCTTGGCCTTGGCCTCCATGGACTCAGGAACAGAGGTGTGGTCTGGTGTGGAGGAGTCTTTATAAGGCCAGCTCTGTGCTGCTTCACCGAGGAAAAACAGCAAACAGACACGGACAGATTATCCCATCTAAATTAGGCTCAGACAACAGGTTATCTGCTCCGCTGAATAGAGGCTGACATTTGAATGAGGCCATGATCCATGATACCCAAATATTATTCACAGCACAGCTATGGAGCAATAGGCCCTTAAATGTGACCTTGGAAAAAGATGACATTGATGGGAGCACTCCAGTGCTCATAAGGGACAGGAACATGTTTATTTTGGTCACAACTGCAATGACATAACCACCCACTGAAGAAGTTATTTCGCAGCAGATTCCCGTGTTCGGCTTTTTGATGGGACAATGTGCTAGTTTTGTAATGGAGGCAGAGAGAAAGGTGGTGCTGCTGCAGAGCTTATTCAGTTGAATCTTCATTCCTTTGACCCCAGCAAGAGCCAAGACCAAATGCGTTAACATGCAGATTAAATCTCTCTCTCTATTTTGCGCTCTATGCCCTCTCTGTGGAAACTGCATGAGTCATATGTGCTATAAACTGCCACCAAGATGGAGGAGAGAAAGGGTCTGGGGCAGAAAAAGTCTGTGAAAAAGCTACTCAGACAAAATAGATACATTTTTTTTTAAATCTGCTGAAAGTTAATGCATCATAGCAGCTGAATGGTACAAAATACAAGATGGGAGATGTTTTTGTTTTTTTAAACAGTGAATATCTGCCTGTAAATATGTATGTGATATGATGATAGACAAATGGCTATTACATACCTTTCCACAAGCTCTGTGATGATCAAAAGAAGAACAGATGGAGGAGGAGGCAGAGCCGTCTATGAAAGTTAGAATGTCCTTAATACTGGAAAATGAGAGACAGCGGAGAGATGGAGGACACTGAAAAGCAAGAGGGAGGGGAATGAGAAGGAGAGGAGGAGAGACTGGGATATACCATTTAGTGCTCAAAACAGGGGGGGGAAACCACGTCTTTGTATTTTCTTCCTTTGGAGTTTCAACAGCTAAAATGATTATTTCAATGAGGCAAAGCCCACATTCTGCAGCCATCACAAAAATGTAAATTCTCTACAAAAGTATTCAGTAAGCATTACATCTAGGGTAATGTGAAAATATGACTTAAAATATTACAGGTTCTTTAAAGTGTATGGTAAAAAAGCCCAGAGTCATAGCTCTAAACAGGTTTTTTAAAGTTTTTTTTGTCTAGGGCTTCAGATCAGGTAGTTTGAATATGTTTACATCCATTTAAAGTCTTCAGCTCTGACAGAACAGGACACAATGACAAGCGAAGGGCAGCTTTCAACCTCCATGTTCATTCGTGGATTTGTAAAGTTGTAAAGTTATTGCTGAAAATCAAAACTGAGGGCTAATACCTTTACTGTTTTTGTATTGTGCACTGCTGGAAAACATTTTCAAGAACCTCAGCCTGCGTAAATGTGTAGTGTGCTGTGAATATCAACAGCAATTTGTATTTCTCAATTCATAGGCTTTATTTCTATTATATATTGTATTTGCATTGCCCTTTCAAAACTATTATTATTGGCAGCTTTGAGTTGGCTTTCAGATAAATGTCTGCTTGTCAAGGTTAGGTGTCCTAGAGAGGTTGGCTTATGTATGTTTCTTTAGATACGTCTATTTATACTTTTTTTATCATCATAAGAATTATTATTTCATTTTTTATGGATACGGACTACAACAAAGTTGACATGTTTTAATATTCCATGTAAAGGACTGTGATTTTGTGTCGCGACCCAGGCTCACGCCCTTTTTTTTACGTCGGTACAGAGAGCATGTTATGCCAAGATAGTAGCAGGTAGATTGAATGACCGTTAGTCCAGCGATTGTCGTCTCACAAAAACGAGCATAACCCAAAAACTTGATAAAGAATCAAAGAAAGAAACCTCCCTAGCTTTTAAAGAGAGTTTTAAACAACCAAACACAGTGGTTGAGCTGAGATGTGGCTGAGATGTGATGTATTAACTGAAGATGAGGCACGACTGAACATAACCACCTCAGTGATATGCTCAATTTTTCACTATTCTTATAGTTGTGATATCTTTCACCAATATTCAATATTAAATATTTAAGAGACAAAAACATTTTACGTAATCTAGTTACAGTTAATTTGACCTTATTTAACGGTTTGGTTTATGGAAGAGTCATATTCAGAAACGATCAGCTACAAACCAGATAAACATATTAACACATGAAAGGATATGTGGATCAATACGTTCCAAATCATTAATTAGACTGGTCCAAAAGAGTTTAATTTTTGCTGATAAATGCCATTTAAAATGGTTTATTCATGCAGCCACAAACCTTTGACTTTCACTGCCCCACCTAATCTTACGGAATTACTTGAGGCTCTGCACACTTGCTCTTCCATCATTTGACCACAGGTTGGCAGTATAGAGTCACACTTTGAGCTAAGAAAAGGCATCTTTATCCTTTCTGTATACAGACTAAACTTGTGCTGGAGAACGTTTGCTTATGCATAGGCTGATATGCTCAGTCACATCTGAAAATGTTGACGTTTGATTTAGGATTCGACGGCACTCTGGCGTTCGCCTGCATCGCAGTGTCGTCACTGTGGTAACAGCAAACCTTACTGGTAAACACTGATTTACGCATGCGTACTACGAAGGGCTTCGCTCTTCAAGTCAACCGTTTCCAACACGCCTATATGTGCTTCTTTTTTCTTTTCTTTTTTTTTTTTAACCACCAGCCCTTTCGGAACTGACAGCTTTAGTCAGACTTTAACGTTGCCCAGCGAAGAAACTGAGCTAAGGATCACCCAGGGTCTTCCTGGATGACGTCACGAAGAGGGAAGGCGTCGCCTTAAAAAAAACACCACTGTCTTTGAACCTATTGCCGACTTCCTGATATTCACAAAACCACCGGTGGCGCCCTTCTTCCGCAGGAATCCCAAAGTGTCCGCAGCCTTCCAATCACGGAGAGGGAAAAAAAACAGTCAGGTGTTCGTAATACGACATTTACGTAGCCTGGCGCGGACGGAATAGCCGAACTCTACGTATTTTTCGGTTAGAAAATGTCCCAAGGGATGGGCTAGATTCTCGGGAAAAAAAAGCTCCTCTCTCTTAGCCGCTTTAGCCGTCAGGATTCGGGGGTTGTCCGGACGATGGCACACACACGCCAATAACTACACCCTATAACCCGAACAATCCGTCCTTACACACACACACACACACACACACACACACTATGTCTTGTGGATAGAAGGGATCATGTCCGGATCCGAAGAAAGGACGCGGAGATGATCCACACGCTGCGAAGAGCCACCAGCCCAAGACGTGTTGCCGTTGAGGAGAGAACCGAGCTGTCAGTTCCGAGGGACTCGAAAGCGGCACAGTAATTCCTTTCTCTCCTGATGGTATGTGTCAGGTGTGCCTGTCACCCGGCACATAACCGAGGACGCTCCGGGGCTTTGGCGTGTCGGACTCCATTCATCTTTTTTGTTGGAATGACGTCTGCGCGGTTGTTTTAATTTACATCGCCGAGAGATTTGAGGATTCATCCGAACCGGAGCCAGACGGGAAAGGGGCTGAGAGGCGGGTCGGCAGTCGAGAGGACATGGGAAAGAGAGCGGGACCGATGCAGCGGCTTTTGGCGAGGCGTCGTCAACACACAGGTGAGGAGCATTTACCTGATGAGGACACCGACGGTTGTTAGCGGCTCGCGAGCGATGTCCGCACGCGGGTCAGGCCGGCCGGCCACGACAGCGACGGCGTGACCCGGGCTGTCTAAGCCGTGTGTCCCAGCTGTTTCTGAGGCCGGTTTTCACACTGCGAGGCCTGCAGGATGCCTACACCCCAGGCAGCTGGCCGATTAGACGGGAGCTGACGCTGACGGACCGGTCGGATTCACACATTATGGTGCTGTTGCATGCATTAACACCCAGGACTGCAGATCCACGCATGAACTGAGAGCTTATTGTTGCTTATTTAGCCAACATTTTTCTAAACATTTTGCACTGCACAGTGTCCCATTGATGGTAGAAGGAAAAAGCTGGTTAAAAAGAAGTGATGTGATGTGAGAGCTTCTTCAGAACCCCGGATTATTGAGTTAAAGAGAGAAAAAGAAGATGTAGAATTCAAAGTAGTTTTACTATGTCTGCTTTGTTTGTTTATCTTTGGCTTGAATTTAAGTCTTTCTTGGTTCCTGAACAGTAGTGAGTGTATTGGGGGATGTAATGCTTTTTCGTTGAATTCACTAGATATTTACATTACTCTTACAGCTTTAACTGTTGTGTTTTGACTTCCAAAGAATAAATTATGTTATATCTCACTGCAATGTAGATGTCAGACAAAGCTGTCCTGCCATCCAGCTGATTCTAAACAAACAAAAAATGGAGGGATTAACGCAAGGTTACAGTTGTATTCTAGATATTGATAGCGGTCCTTCCCCTGAAATCTCTTTTTGAAGGTCAAGTGAGCGTAAGATTGTAGCAAAAAATAAGTCCTGTAATGTGACGCTACACCGATACAGTCAACGCTTGATGTTGTGGTATACTTGCAGGCTTTGGTCCCAGTGGAAGAGTCCTGACAGATGTGTCCTCTCTTTGTTTGCCCTGGCCGGTTTTGAGAGGCGCTCATATAATGTCTTTTGATGCCATGAAACTGTTACTTACCCCTTACCTGTGACTTACTATCGTAATCTGTTTTAATATGACCCACTTCTGCTGTTTTCTTCACCAGTAATTAAAGACACGCAACTTCTGCTGGTAGAGGAGCAGCTGTGGAAATAATCTGGTGGTCGGATATTAAACGGTGCTTTCCCGATGTAGCTGTTTAAATTAATGTAAAGAAATTGATGCTAACTCTTCACATTGTCTCTTATATCTAGCAGTTTTAACTAGGTCAGAGTTTAGGTGGAGGGAGGCAGTTTTATCTGTCTTTCACTGTCAAAATCAGTTTGTGCGAAAAACTACCTGAACTTCCATGTCAGTCACAAAAGATAACCAAAATAGAAGACTTCAAATTACCTGTTTTAATTTGGTTATCAAAGCCTGGACTGGACATCTAGCAACTGAGCCGTGTGCCCCTCCGTGCACCATGATTTACACATTTAATTATTACGTTCTCATTTACTTCTGAAGTCTTTTTTAAAATAATAGTGTTCTTTATGTATAATGCAGGAAATGTGGAAAGGCAGATGCGGCATAATGGATTCAGTTTCGCATATTTAGAAAAACAACTGTACAGGATGATAAATGAAGCACATGACACTGATATTATCAGTGAGCCTGTAATCTATTATCTTTTTTCAAGCAGGTGCATGTATGCAAGTGTGTCTCCCTGAAAGGTTTATCCTGCATTTCAAAAGGGATAAACGCCAGGAAATAAGTGGACAAGTGTTCCATGCGAGTGTGTGAAAAATCTCAGCGCGACGTGCCACAGAAAAGCTCGGTACCCTGCTGAAACCTGAGGCTGCAGCACAGCTTTGCACAGACATCGCTGCTTCAGTCCTTGTCGGTATTTGACTAGATCCAGACCTGTGTATGATTTGTGGGCACTGAGCCACAGACAGGTTGGCAGACTACATACATTACCACCTTGGTGTATTCGCACGCACGCGAATAACGTATACACAAAAACACATATGCATTCCGTGGTGCACATACTATCACATCAAGGGAAAGAAGAGAAAATGGAGTGGGAAGAGGTGAAAGGGATTGAGTGGGAGGCAGAGGGAGAAAAAGATGGAGAAAGAGGCAGAGGGAGAGTAGGAGTGAGTGGCACATGGCTTTCAGGCTAAAAAAAGATGAGCAGCACGAACCAAAACCAGAATCTGGATTAGCTAGATAAGAAAAGGGAGGGGGAAAGGGGAAGGCTTGAGGAGAAAATGTAGGTTTCCTTTGCACCCAAAATGGGTGCAGATGCACACGCTCACTTTCATGCTCATAAATGTCCTCTTAAATAATAATACCGAGCGAGTGTGTGGGTAGGACAGAGCATGAAGATTAGAGGAAGGAAGATGAGAAAAGACGAAGGTGAGATGGAGACGGTGAGGATTCTTTAGGGTGGACACAAAACTGCTGTAGTGTGCCACAGTGGGGAGGAATGGCATGATTAGAGCCGGCAGCAGCGCAGCCAGTGATGTGACAAATGCTGGTGAGGCTCTTGATCTGAGCAGAGTGTAACCCTGACCCAGGCAGAAAAGAGACAGACTGGAGCAGATGGACGCATGGCACTGGGCAGGGGAACAGAGTCACACTGCCATGCCAGTCCAGCATCACTTCATCATTTTCCACAGACAGTCTTAGTGGCCTGTCTCTCTGTGACTGGGCCCAACACCTCACAGCATGCCGGGTTGCGCTCCGACTGCCTTTGCTGGCCTGCTTGTTGTGTTCTATCGATTATGACAATATAGCAAGCTAATTGCAGAACAGGAAAGATCCTGTATTTGTCTACCCCAGAGTGTTTACTCCCTTCCAGTAGCTCACCAGCTAATGATGCAAAAGTTCAATAACAAGCCAGCAAAATTGCATGACTGCTGACATGAGTCAGCCCTGTCCGGCAGTACAATTATAGGTAAACCCCTCTGAATGACAGTTTCAAAACGCGTTTGCTGATTGGAGATGTTAGATGAAATCCAAACAACGTGCTCTCACCTGCCACATATATTCCTGCCACATAAGCACAGGCCTAAGTCCAGAAACTCAATTTGAATTAACCCTGAATACATCCGGGATGTGGTCTGATCCTAAGGTGAAAGACGGGGTCTCCTTTGTTGGCTGAACCTCAGCTATCATGGATTCTCCACTACCCAGCACCATCTCATACGCTGGCTGTTGTTTTCCCATGCTGACAGGGCCAGAGCAACATGAGAGTGACAAGTCCAAACAGAGAATTATGGGCTGATGTGTTTCACCCAATCCAATTTAAAGCAGATGGGTTACAGATGACCCAAGAATAGGCAGCGGAGCCATTTTAGCAAAATGTTTTGCTTTAGTTAAAGGTTGCTTGGCTCTTGCAACACCACTGGTGTCTGAGGTTTAGATGACTTTGAGTAAACTGTAGCAGAGCAGAACGTTTCCCAACACATGCAGCTCAGTCTTCATTAGTTCTACCAAAGCACAAGCTGTGATCACGTTGCACACGACTCTACTCCACTGGCACGTCCTGATGTGATGTGCTGATGTGTTTTGGGCTTCATAGCATTTACACGTGTGTGCACATTGTTCAGTGAGTTTATCTTTGTGGCTTCACCTGTTGAAAAAAATGTGAAGAGGACTGGGTTTTTTAAAGATCATTGAAAAATTCACTTGTTTGGGTGAAAAAAAAATCTAATTTGGTTTAAAAAAAACCTGTAATCAAAGGCGAAAGATTCTGACTCTGAAGTGGTTATTTAATTTTTGGTTATTACAAAACACATTTTTTGAGCAATGTTCCTCAAAAACTATCAGACCAAATCGATCCACTTGTACAAGCCTTTGTAAAACTTTCTTTTTTTGAATAGCCAAAAACATTATTTTATATACTCATTGCTTCACTTGCACTGCCTCCCACAGTCTGCATACCTGCAGGAAACTTCAGTTCAAAACAGCATGCGTAGGTCTGAAGCTTTTAGTGTTTCTCCTGTAGTTTTCAAACACTAAGATGTCTGTATTTTTATGTTTTTCCTTTTTTTTGGTGAAAATGACATAATTGGCACTCTACAATTTCCAATCAATCAATGCTTTCTTTTTTTCAATTCCTTCATATTTCCCATGGCCTCCCATGGGGATATGTTTAAAAATGTCGCTAACATGAAATGGGTTCTGTGGTAGGTTTTAGTGAGGGAAATCCTTCTGGAACATAGAAGCAAGGTGACCA
This sequence comes from Menidia beryllina, assembly GCA_013363375.1. Lineage (NCBI taxonomy): Eukaryota > Metazoa > Chordata > Actinopteri > Atheriniformes > Atherinopsidae > Menidia > Menidia beryllina. The sequence continues at coordinate 5,854,334 of JABUIW010000020.1, forward strand.
ACTCAGCTAAATGTTATAGATGGATTTTCTCTTTTGGGTTTGAACTGAATACTCATAATTCTAATATTTTTTAAACAAATCTATTTATTTGGTTTGAAATCAAAGCACCCCTAAAAAAGGGTGCTTAGAAAGATTTTATCGATTCATTAAACACGTTTTAACTGATGGATGTTGCTCTACCCTTTCCCGCCTGTGAAGCCAGGGGACTGCATTCATGTGTTGTGGCCGAGGGTTACCATGTCCCAGCTGTTTGGTTTCAAACCACTTTGTAAGACACACTCTAGTTTGTGTGCTTAGGGCTGGTTTCAGGACAAATTTAGTGCTCTCGTCCTGGCTGCTGCAGTGATAGATAAACAGGCAGAGAATAAAAAAATAAGGAGGCAGCGAGGAGCAGTTTGTACACCTCAGCTTTGCTTGATTCTGCTGGTACTGCAGCAGACTCTCTTGGAGTGAGGCAGAGGAGTGGGATCCTAAAACACCAGCTGCTGGCCGCTTCCCATCCACCTGCTCTCTGCACGGCAAGGAATATGCAGCTGTTGTGACGTCTGATTCAGGTCCAGTATCTCAGGCACCCTCGGCAATGTGGTGGATTGATTTATTGACAGCAGTCATTTAAATTATCTGAGAAGTCACACCGAATTAGTTTTGTCATTTTTTTTAACAGTAGTGATGCATATGTGTATTAACTGACAGACTATCAAAACAGCTGGAGTTTTTTTTTACTACTGGCCCTGTGTTAATTTAAGTCAGACCGCAGTTGATTTTGAGAGAGTTATGGCTTTCGCCAAAGATGCATCAGAGAATTCACATGCGACCGTCCTCGGGTAAAAGCGTCCTGCATACCTATGCCTTGTTTGTTTAGGTCAAAGACAAAGCCATTATGATGCACAGGGAGCCCTGTCATTGTTTGACATCATTGTCGTTGTGTCACGTGAGCAAAGGCCTGACACACAGTAGTACACTGTGTGTGGAGGACAAAAGCATTGCTCACACGCAGGAATATATCATAGGCTCGCCATAAAACACATGTCGTTTGGATACAGATGGAGTCACTCGCTCAGGATGAGAGTGAACAGTTTGGATGAGTCATGCCTCATGCAAAATGCATATCATAGCGCTGTCAGGTTCAGGCTGGAGCCGTCTTAAGTCGAGGAGGTGCCGTAAAGGTCAGGTTTTGGACGTTTTGGTGCTCTTTCTGATCACAGAGTGAAAACACATTGGGTGTGTGACAAACTGAATTTTCAACACATTAATCACTAAGATACGGTAATTCTAGTGTCATTTAATGAATCGTGATGGGCTGGCCTAACACTTGATTTTGTCATGATTATACATCATTATTAATGAGAAACATATGGGACCTATCAGAAGCTTTACATGTAGTAAAAGTGTGACAGTAATATAGAAAAGGTGCTTTTCATATTTTGACTTGACAAATTCCATGTCGATACTAAGACTTTTAAAGGTTAGAATAACTGTTCACTGGCTTCTCCCTTGATTTGAAATGTCTTGCCCATAACTGCCTAAAAGATTGAGCACTTAATGCTCTTTAAACATTGTTTGTAATTGTGTGCCTAAGTGTTAGATAATTACATTTTGAACAGGAAAGGGTTGCATGAAACAAAGGAAAAGGAACCCATTCTCTCTCCTGAAAACAAATCTCACCCACACAGTATCTGTTCACAAAGGGTTCAAATTAAGTCACTTGACCTTGTAAGATGTCCTGTTGTGGTGTTCTGGTCTGAAGTGCTTTCTCTGGCATATTTTTTCAGACCATTTGAGCCGTGGTACAAACTGACTGTAGATGTAATGTGGAAATAAACCAGTAGTGACATTCAGCAAGTCCACTAAGATAAACATTTATCTATGTTTCAGTAGTCAAGTGTCGCTGGCCGGCCTTTTCAAGAGTTGTACCAGCCCGTGTGTGTTAGTCACCATTGTTTTTCAGACAGTGTACAGTCATTTTAAAGAATATGAAAGTAAATGGCTTGTATTTCACACATAAAAATGTATTTATTTATTTATTTATTTATTTTTAAAGCACTCTTAACATGGCATAACTACTTTTAGAATTGCAGAGATGTATCCTAAAGCCATGTTGCATAGGGAGCACACAGAAGTAGAAGCAAACCATTTTGACCGAGGAGAGAAGCATTTTCCATAATTCAGAAAGGTTTCTTGTAACCTCTTGAAAATGTGTTGCATGCTACAGTGTCATTACAATTGTTTTAACGTTTGCTTTTATTGAGGGAAGTAAGTGCATCTGCTAATGCTGTTAAAAGTAGCCAAACAAAATCATTTATGGGCTAACATCCTCTGGGTGATGGATGATGGGAAGGCCTCAAAGGAGGCAACTGCTATTATCGAAGATGTGGTGGTGAAACATGACTCTTCTTACATGGAATTGGAAGAGAAGAAAAGGCTCCCTACTCATTAATGAGTGCCGATAAGTCGATGGCAAGATTGATCAGTTGGATTTTCTTCACGTCATTGTGAAGCTTGATAAACTGCTATTGTAAAGATGATTGTGCTATCCCCCTCACTTCTGGGAAGTTTAGACTCATGAAAAAGACAAGGTTGTCTTAAGGTTGTCTTTTTTCCGCCTTCTTTTTTGCCATTATCCTTGTGCAAGGAATATTACAGTTAACTTCAATGAAGAGCATTTACTGATACTGAATATTGGAACATATATTGGATAAAAGGGATTTTTCTTTTGCTGCTGGACTTGAAACACTACCGCAGATGCTACATAAATGAACGACTTATTCATAAAATGGAGTGTTCTGGTGGTATTAACATCTTTCTGTGCCGCGTTAAGGCAACAAATTTAACAAATTGCATCCTGTGTGTTACTGAGTGATGTTTTTTTTTTCTCATCAGGGTTAAAGCCACAAGCTGCACAAAATGAAGCTGGCTTTGCAGCTAAATCCATAATGGTACAATCAATAGATGCTCAACAAAATATTGTCATCAGTTATCACTGGCTTGCATTAATTCTAACCACATTGATCCCTCAGACTGCTTGACATTTACTCACACACATGCCCCAGGATTATTCTATACACTGTACAGTCATAACTTGACTACACACACGCTTTCTGACACCTGCAGGCACATTGTTTGCATTGGTGGAGTTAAGTATCTTCCACAAGGACAGTTTGACAGTTGTACCCACTTCTCTAACAAACTTGTTTGGTAGGGATAAGTGCAGGTTTAACTGTCCCCCCGGCCGTTAGTTTATTGGGTTTTACATTATCACTGTTGTGTCACATCATCATGACACTTGTTCCTTTTTTCTCAACTCAACTCAACTCAACTTTATTTATAAAGCGCTTTCAGTCAGCCAAAGCTAAAATCAAAGCGCTGTACAGGTCATTTGAGCAGATTATAAAACACAATTATCACCACAACACAAGACAAACTCAAAGATAAAAAAAAAAACAGTAAGAGCACAAAAAAATTAATAAAATAAATAAATAAATAAATAAAATAAAAATAAAAATAAAAAAATAAGAAAAATAAGAAAAAACAAAAACCAAGTAAGAGAGGGAAATTAAGACAACTAAGATAAAGTCGAAGTCTCACTCAAAGGCCTGAGAGAAAAAGTAGGTCTTTAAAAGGGTTTTAAAAGAGCCAAGTGTAGGGGCCTGTCTGATAGAAAGGGGGAGGGCATTCCACAGTTTGGGAGCTGCCACAGAGAATGCTCGGTCCCCTCTGAGCTTCCGCTTTGCTCTAGGTGCTTTTAGAAGGAGCTGATCAGCTGATCTAAGGGACCTAGCGGGGCAGTAATTCTGTAGTAGCTCAGAGAGGTATGGTGGAGCTAGGCCATTTATTGACTTATAAGCAAATAAAAGAATTTTGAAATGAATTCTAAAATGGACAGGGAGCCAATGAAGTGAGGCCAGGATTGGTGTTATGTGTTCCCTCTTCTTTGTCCCAGTTAAAAGTTGTGCTGCAGCGTTCTGTACGCGCTGCAAGCGAGAGAGGGAAGACTGGCTGACTCCCATATACAGAGCATTACAGTAGTCCAGCCGCGATGTAATAAAGGCGTGGACCACTGTTTCCAAGTCTCGGTGGGTTAAAAAGGGTTTGATCTTTTCCAGCCGTCTTAGGTGAAAGAAGCCTGACTTAACCACTGCACTGATTTGCTCCTCCATCTTAAAATCATCATCCATTTTGAAACCTAAGTTGGTGACCACTGGCTTTCTGTAATTTGTCAAGTGCCCCAAATCAACACCTGGCGGCTGACGGGAGGCACTTGGACCAAAAACAATAATCTCGGTTTTGTCATCATTTAACTTCAAAAAATTTTGTGACATCCAAGCTTTGATTTCATGAAGACAGTTGTGAAGGGAAGACAAAGACAGGGCCCCATTCTGATTTACCGGAATGTATACTTGTAGGTCATCAGCATAGCAATGAAAGGAAATGCCATACTTCCTCAGGATGGAACCCAGTGGGAGTAGATAGAGGGAGAAGAGCAGTGGCCCCAGTATTGACCCTTGTGGGACTCCATATTGTAGAGAAGCAGAGGAGGACTGAGAGCAGCCAAAGTCAACACAGAATGTTCTGTCTGCTAAATAAGACCGGAGCCATTCCAGCGCTGAGCCGCGGATGCCCACAAGGTGCTTCTCCTTAATAAAGTAGATTATAAGGAATCTTCTTTGGGGAAAATGGAGAAGATTGAACTCAAACCACAGATGTTCAGATGGTCTGAGCCACAGCAACAAGTTTAGAAGTTTTTTAATAATTTTTAATAAGTGGTACCAATCTTCCTCTCAAGTATCAAGGGTAGGGATAACCTGCTTACTATCTTACTTTTAAGGAGTCCCACTGGGACTTGATTATTGACCAGTTGAAATTTTAGCTCAGTTCCCAACTTGCCTGCTGCTGTTTCTTAGCTTATTTGTGGCAACCTGCCAGCGTTAAACTTTGCTTACCACAAACTGATTTTCTATTTTTGGACCAGCACGCCCCATTCTCACACATACACCCAAACAACTGCACCTGCGCCGTGCTACAGCTGTATTCCCCACTTGCACACAGAAACCGTCGTCTGTTCTTTCTCGGATTATTCTGACTTGCGGCCTTGTTAAACCAACCACGCTTCCTACATGCCAATCACTTGCTTATCTGTTTGAAAATTAATCGGTTAATTCGTTTAACAGCTATTTAACTTGCTATTAAGGATAATTGATGGTTTTCTTCGCCAATGTGTGCATAGTTCTATTTAAACTGATCAGCAACATCAAAGCCAGTGACAGGGTTGGTCAGTAGGAAAGCTAATCTTGTTATAAACTAATGTTCTGCTGGTAAAACTTGCATGCATGTTCCCTTGACATTTGCCAACTGCCTAGACATTTTGCAGGCCGGTCATTCTCTCTTACGGCAGCAGCATTCCCCTAAAATAGCTCCCCTCGTGGCATTACAGCAGTGCTAGAAAGGGCTAAAAAACACAGTCTGATGGGTTCGTCCAGCCTCCGGACTCCCAAGATGCCAATCTGCTGGTATCTGTGGGAAGGCAGCCCAACCCGCAAACATGCCACCACACAACCCACAGGGCTCTAAAGGATCTCTCTCTTACCTTAGAACCACACTTCAGGATATCCCCAGACACCCTTTGCAGATCAGAGCTCTTTTGGGTGGGCCAACACACACACATGAAGAACATACAAACTCCAGACAGAAAGGCCCCAGCCATGATCACATTCTATTTATTTGGAGTTAGGGCACTTGAAAACGAAAGGTCAAAGGAGAAGAGGGGGGGGCACCTCACATGCCTATGCAGAAGCCTTGCTGTTACCTCGGACATAAGGACAGGACAACACATGAAGTACAGGACTCAATTTATATGGATTTATTTTGTACGATAAAGCATGAGAGGATTTACAATTGTGTTAAAAACCTCTTTTAAACTAAATAAGCCAGTTAAATAGTTGACAGATCAAATCATCAATGTTTTATGACATAAAGTGTGACATTTTGTAGTTTTATCTTAAGTAAAAGCAGAATGTTTTTTTCTAATTTGAAAGCTTTTCCCTTTTTCATCTGGATTAAATATGGATTAAACAATGCACTTGGTAAATAAAGGGCTCCTTTAGGGATAGTACAGTGCATCAACTTCCCAGAGCAGAATTACTCTGCAGAAAATGTGCATTGTTACACTCTAACCCCATTTTTAATTATGTCCCTATCATTTTCCAGTGTTGAAGCCTCTACCGAGAGTTTGAAGTGTTAAAATCGTAATATCGTAACAACAGGCCTGGAGGTGAAAGCTGATGACTGTGTCCCTGGTGATGTAGTGTGCTCCTCTGCGTTTAAGAGAGATCTTTATGATTCCACTGGCCTGGTTGTTGTGGCCTAAATGAGATTTGGTGGGAGTTCAGATGTTCACTCATCCGTAGCTTATCAATTCGGTCCCCCCTCCTTACCCCAACCCAGATAGTTTTTCAAAGCAGCTCCGATTTTACTTTTGTAAAGCGATTGTTTGGGTTTCATCGGCTCCTGCGCATTTCCCAAAGCTCTGAGCCTCTGTCACACAATTAAGATAAAGCTCCCATTTTGCTGCCTTTATCTTTATAGATACCTTTTTAATGCTGTTTGACTGTGATGTTTGTTTTCTTTCATTGATACCCTGCCGATCTGTAAGAACATCTGCTGTCGTGGCTTAATTGGAAGCTACAGCCTTCGTGCTGTCAAACCGCTGCTCATGCGGGGATCCCTTTTGCTTTGATGATTCTAATGTTGACTCCAGTTGGTTGTGAATGTTTAAAATGGGTTACACATACGCTCTTGGATGTCTGCTATCTAAATGAAACGGCCACAAGCAGTAAGGCCCACATCAAATTTGGTTACAGGCAACCTTTTAGTGGTGTTTTGAGAAGGGATAGTTTTGTTGTCATGCCAACCTGGCATGTGTGTGTGTGTGTGTGTGTCATATTTACTGAGTGTGAGATTATTAGAGTTCAACAGTTGGACCACAGTTGTAAAATTGTGCATGAAAAAATGTTGTGGTTGCTGAATGTACATTGTCATGCACCAATAGGAAGCACCTCGTGCTCAGGTGAAGTGTAGATGTCTACCTCAGAGAGCCAAACTAGTTCTACCAGTTACTGAATCCTGGAAGTAGAAGCAAGTAATTACTGACATGTCCTGTTACACCTTCAAATGGGTTTCGCTCACAACTCAGGATGGTGCTCGTTATTTTGTCACAGTACCCCCTCAGGTCCATAATGGATGTGCTGCTATAAAGTACATGTCAAACAAAGCTCGATCCAGGCAATATGGAGGAAAAGTATCATCTGCATGAATGTTCGATTTGGAAGTGCCTTGTTAACATTTCATGCTGCTCGTCAATTTAAATATTTATCATTCAATATTTGCCAATCCATTGAAACTGAGAGCTGAATTGTTTCCAGCCGTGCTCCGTCCTTTTACTGCTGCACGGCTGTGTTTTATAGCGTATTACCTCAACCTGCATTTTGTGAAACTATTGGTAGTAAAGTTTATTGCGTCACTAGTGGTCTTGAGCAGATTGCCTGTGGTCTCTTTGGGAGGGGGAACCAAGAGATGTGCTCACGACATTGAGATCTTTGCCAATAATCTTTTGAAAACACTATTCTCAAGCTGAAAGGGCCTTTTAGTAAACCATGCAAACTATCCAATGATTTGTTTCTGGCTTTGTTCTTTGGATTCTTGCAATAAGTCAAGTATGTTGTACATTCACTTTTATTTAAGAGGAACTTTACAGCATGGTTACATTTTATGTATAATTTGTTTCACAATGTTAACAGCAATATGGAAACCTGGAAGTATAACACACTTCTTCTAATGAAACATCTGGTTTGTAATGCATTAACATTTGACTTAACATTTTAAAATAATGAACCAATGAAAAGGCAAAGTGGCACTTATTTGTTTTTAAAAAGGTCTAATATATTCTGATGTGTTTACATTGATATGTACTGAGCATCTACAATAGTATCAAACTGTTGGTTTCTCCATTCCAGATTCTGGACTGAATCCGTAAATTTCTAAAATGCTAAAAGTGCTGTGCCATTCTGACAACAAAGTGTCCACTCTTTCTGGTTGCGCTGTGAGAGAAAAGAGGATGATTTGTAAATGATGCTTTTTTTCACCAAATGTGCAGAGAGAGAATGGCGTTTTTTTCATGTAAGTCTCTCAGCATCACCATTGAGATGTGTGTCAGTGGTGGTACAGAAGCCTTTTTGTCCAATTAGTTCATTACATGCTTGTTTCATACAAACAAATAGCTTTAGATAACCAAAAAAAAGTTCCTAACTCCTTCTTAATTCTGAGAGTTGCTTTTTTTCAAAAAGCGCCGTACAACATTTTCATTACGTTTCATAGTTATGTTATAACTCGTCACTAACAGGAGATGATTTTGGTTCATCTTAATTCACTTTCACAAAACTCAAATCATCATGAATACTTACTCCTCAAACTCTCATTGACCAGCAGTCATTGGCTTCTCAAAGCTGATAAGCTCTCTGTATGTAAAATGTGATAACTAAAGCTTTTGGAGAGAAATTCCTTTGGGATTTTCTAGAAAGGGGAAAAAAAGTATTTGTCAGCTAGAGGCATGAGGTAGATTGGGCAAACCCTGGTGTAGCATTGGAATGTTGCATAATATTACTATGCTGCATAACAAGAACACAAATGAGCTTTATGGTAAAGTCATCACAAACCCTTGCGATGCTGACAAAATTCATAGACAGGCAATTAAAAAAAAAAAAGACGGGCCGCAGCGTAGCCTAATGGCTAGAGCGGGCGGCCCATATGCAGAGCCTCTGCTCGCAACCGGGCGGCCTGGGTTCGAATCCGGCCCACGGCCCTTTCCCGCAGGTCTCCCCCTCTCTATCTCTGCCCCCTTTCCTGTCCAGCTACTATCATTAAAGGCCACTAGAGCCAAAAAAATCTTTAAAAAAAAATAAATAAATAAATAAATAAATAAAAAAAATAAATAAATAAAAAAAAAGACTGGAAAGACTGAAAATGAAAAGAGAATGGCATCTACAAAAAGGTAACAGAGGTTGATGTAACGCAAGAGGGGAAAATGTTTGGCTGTTCATGCCAATTTTTCCTAAGCTAAAGAAAACTCTGAAGACTTAAAAAAATCCAATAACTTCTTTTTGGAGGAGGAGTTGGAAATCTGCTCGAAACAAGAATTGAATTTCAGAGTAAGGCAGCAGTAAACGGACAAATTTGTTGATTACCCAGCCAAAAATGACATCAAGCGAGGTCTTGAAATGTCAGGAAAAAGAAAAGTGCTCTCCTTTCAGGTACTGGTGGCACACCTTTGGCTGTGCCACATTTCAACTTTTATTCCTCTGTAATGAATCCTGTTTTTCTGGCTCTGGTTGCTCATCTGCATTGCAAATTTAAAGTCCTTTTTTTGCCATTCCTGACATCCATAGAAGATGCTTTTCCTTTATGAAGGCAGAACAGTTTAGCTAGCAATTGCAAGATTAAAGTGTTGTTGATGGTCTAGATTTGTGATTTTAAGATCAGCAGTTCAATAAAATCCTTTTTTTGTTTTTCCATATATATAACTCATTTTAAACTGTGTAACACTTGCATACCATCGCCACATTTAAAACTCGAGTTTCCCTTTCTCTGACTTTGAAGACGCTTGCATAGCCTTTATAAGATGCAATCAAGCTTCCTCCTTTAATAACTTTTAGCAGAATGACTTTCATTACATCTTGCGCTGCATTGCATGCTTTAAAGAACAGTCTCCAACAGGAAGTTAGTTTAGTTCATAATCAGCTGCAGTGATGCTGAAATCCTTTGCAAAACTGCAATCGGAACAAGACACATAAATTCACTAATTAGAGGAGTTTGGAAATGTTTTAAAAGTGATGGCAAATGGAATAGCTCTACCACATTGCAAAATAATATCATCCATCTTACTTAATTTGTTCCAGTTTGTACATCATTTTATGGTCTCAGTATATCATCTCTGCAGTATTTGGAAATATGCTTTGCGGCATTTTTTGAAACGGGTTTGATCCACCCCAAACCTGATTCTTGTTAGTTCGTAGATTTACCCTCAGCCTTGCAATGACACAACTATCATTTGGCTTGTTAACGAGAAGCCCAATGATGGTGAGATTCCAACAAATCCAATGGCAATGACAGTGTGTGAGTAAAGGGGGTGAGGCCAGTGAAACAAAACAAAACGACTAATACTTGATCTTAAAATGATATTTTGCTCCATCAGTTGCTGAATTCAATGTGAAGGGAATGTTTTTGAGTTATTTTTGACAATAATGAAAAACTTTCCTTTAGTTTGTGGCAACCGTAGAGGAGCCATCATCTTGTATCGGCACATAAGACCTTCATCAACCTCTCCGTGGCCCCCTATCTTTCCTTTATTTCCTTCCCACCATGTCTTTAACAGTTCATTTCATTTTAGCCCCAGGACAACTTCCATAATCGCACAATGCTTTTTCTGAAAAGAAAAGATAGAATGGAGAAACACAGGTCTTTGCCTGGGACAGTGTTTGCTGAGTATCTATCTCTATCTATCTATCTATCTATCTATCTATCTATCTATCTATCTATCT